>JARFXV010000080.1:4232500-4438591 GCA_031761425.1 Cosmopolites sordidus | reverse complement strand
GTTATTTTTTAAAATGAAAAATATTGAAAATCGTGCAGTGATTAAATTCTTTGTAAAAATAAGTTTAAACGCAATGAAAATTCATAGTGAAATGGTGAATGTATTAGGGGAGGCACCTTCAAAACCAATGGTTTGTAAGTGGGCAGGTGAGTTTCAACGTGGTCGTACAAACATGGATGATGCTCCTCGTTCTGGACGTCCAATAAGTGCAGCTATTGAACAAATAATTATTTCTATACATGAAATGTATAGAAATGAAATAGCTAAGGCCGTGGACATCTCAACTGAACGGGTGTTTCATATTTTGAAAAAGGAATTGGGCCTGAGAAAGCTGTGTGCAAAATGTGTGTTAATTTCTCTTCAAAAACGACTTTATAACTAACATTTGGAAGTTTTTCGAAGGAATAAAATAGTCGTTTTATAACTGTGGATGAGGCTTGGGCTTACCACTATGATCCTCAACTGCGACAACAAACTGCAGAGTGGACTGACGGTTCTTCAGCTCCGAACCAGCCAAAGTGGTCAAAATCGATCAAAAATTGATGCCATAAACGTCATCAATTTTTTGGGATGTAATAGATATTTTGTTAATTGATTACGTTCAAACCAGTAAAACAATAACAGGACAATATTACTAAAACCTTTTGGATCAATTGAATGACTCACAGAGGTGTTCTTGCAATGGCCAAATCAAAGGAGTTACACTACGAATTGTTGGAGCATCTACCATATTCACCAGATCTGCCCCCCCTCTGACTTTCATCTATTCCCAAACCTCAAAAAATTCCTACGAAAATCAAGAAGTATTTAAAAAAATCAATAAAACAAAATTTATCCAATCCAACATTGAAACTACTTAGTTATATGTAAATGTCAAACAAGTGTTTTACATTCAACTCTGTTACTGTACTTCTGACACAAATAATTAGTTCACGGATTTAATATAATATTTCCAAATATGATATGAAAAGAATTAAAAATTATATTTTCATTTAGATTTGATATAGACTTTGATATAAAAATTATTAAAAGTTAAACATATTAAACTGTAATCAAAATCGTACACATCACCTCAATTTAATTTATAATAATATTAAAAATGTTCTCAATAACTTAATATTATATTTTACATCAATTAACCTGGTGCGTAATCCTGATGCAAAAAGCAAGAGTGTGCCACAGTATTATCCACAGTCACTCTAATACTTCTAATAAAAGATTAATGAATATGGATCCTCGATTTTAGTAATATTATCTTCATTGGTTAACGTGCAAGGTCTTCCTAAACAAGGTTCAACTGCTTCTGTACGATCACTAAAGTCTTTCTATCACTTGTAAACACTTTATTGACATAGTTTCGTAACATTTCCTTAATGTTTTTAAAACATTAGGCCAAGAAATTTCGTTCTCAGGCAAAATTTATTACACATTTTTTCCTCGATAAGTTTATCCATTTTCAAAAATCGCCCATGACTTTTTTTAACAATTAACAGGCTAAAATTGTTAACTCAACAAGCGAAGTGATGTGAAACTTCTGTCAGAGGTCAAGGACAGTCATGCCAACTTAAAATACAAATGGTTTTATCGATACGTAAAGCGCGCACTTTTTTTTATAAAAAAAGTCACCCCTTTTTAAGCAAAGTAGTTAAGCATAGTAAACAGTTTCTCGTTTGAACGTGCGTGCCTTTAAATTCTTAAATTAGTTTACGATTTGACGAAGCAGATGGTACAACCCCATAAAATATTGGTGAACAAGATGGATTCGATAAGCCGTATTTAAAATACTACCTTGTTTTTACATTTCAATCGTGGAACAATGGTGAAGTTGCGGAAATCATTTGTGACATTACAAAAATTTCAAGATGAGGAATTCAAGTAAAAATGCGATCGAATTAATTTGTGTTCCTGTTTCCTTTTTAAATAAGGGTCAGTTATTTTAACTGGGAAACAATTAATCAAAATACAAATAGGGATATCCCGTATAATAAATGTAAATTTTATGGTAGTTGAAGTACTATTTTATTTATTATTGACACCCTCCGTAAAAATAATTGTAAATAGCGTCGGTGCTTTATCGAAACCAGGTGGCTGACACCATTTGATGAAGATCCACTTTGACAAGCTCTGATTGATTACGTTCGGCGATATAAAAATATGTTTATGTCAAACTTGATAACAGCCTTGTCGGTATGATTGAAAGGTATATTTTAATAAAACCAGAAACATTTTTATCATTTCGATTTTTCGAATCGAATGTTTAATTAAAATCGGTCGATATCGGTCCCCAAAAATATATTTTCCACTCGAAGTACAATTTCCATGGCAAGTCAGCTGTTATAATTTCTTAAGCGAAAAGGATATGACACACTACAAGTGCATGTGGGAATGCGGAAGCATTGGGATGCAGCACAATAAGCTCATGGATTAAATGCCTCAATGGAGATATCCACGTTCGTGTTTATCGGTAACGCAGGCAGAAGGGCTATTGATATTTTTTTTCTAAAGGCTTTTTTAATTTTTACTTCGAGTTTGTTCTATTTTTGTTTAATGTTACAATTTTTCTTGTCTATTTCAAAACTGCTCATAAATATTTATATGATATATATAAAGTATATACGGGGGTTGCTATTTATGTATCCGGAATTGGCAAAAATGGTGTAGCTAGACGTCATCTGACATATACACTGACATTGTTGACTGTATCAGAACGAACATTTTGTCATACGGATGGTATTTGTGTTGTTTAGTGACTAGAAAATTTCATCTCAGTTAAAAAATGGAATTAAGTCGTAAGAATTTTCGTGCGATGATTTACTACGACTTTCGACGTGGATGATCTCAACAACAGTGCATCGATCAACTCACTTCGACTTTTGGCGATGAAGCAGCATCTAAAACCACTGTATGACAATCGCTTAAAAAAAGGCTCGTGTTGATTGGTGCAAATAAATGCTCAAAAAATAGAGTCGTGGTGCGTCAACAGCCGTGTATAACATCTATATAGGTGACGAATCTTGGATCTATGCGTGTGAGCCTGAAAGTAAACAGCAGTCGACTGTATGGGTCTTTCAAAATCAGCCAAACCCAACAAAATTTATTCGCGCAAAAAACATTTCGAAACAAATGGTCAGCTGTTTTTTTGGGATAAATGGGCATGTGGCTACAGTGCTACAAGAGAATTGTAGAACGGTCAATTCTGAATGGTACGCAACCATATATTTGCCAGAAGTCTTTGAAAAAATAAGGAAAAACACGACAACGCGAGCTCTCACATATCGGACCGAACAACTCAATATTTAACTGGTCAAAACATAGAATTGATGGGTCATCCACCGTACAGTCCTGATTTGGTACCCAATGATTTCTGTTTGTTTCCGCCCGTGAAGAAGAAACTAGGCGGTCAATGATTTTCGACCCCAGAAGAGGGGGATAATGCATTCAGAATGTATCTTTTGGAGATACCTCAACGGAATTGAAAAAGTGCTATGGAAATTGGTTCAAACGTATGCAAAAATATATCGATCATTGCGAAGAATATGTTAACGAATATGTAAGCGAACAATAAATGATAAATATTTGTTTTTATTTATTATTCTGTAATAGTGGCAACACTGTATGTTACTCATAAACTCTTGTGTTCAGTGCTTTGTGTCACTTTACCATGGAAAGATACAGGAAATACGAACTGGGCTCTAGGGCAGTTGGAAAGCGACTTCACCTTCAATAAGTTTGTGAGCAAACATAATTGCAGGATTTGGATCGATGAAAATCCTCAAGTGATTCAGGAGTTACCCTCTCATCCTCAGAAAATCACTGTTTGGTGGGGTTTTTAGGCTGAACGAGTGATAGGACCTTATTTTTTGAAGAAGATGGTGGAAATTGTGTTACTGTTAATGGTGAAGAACATCTTTGACTTGATCTGATAAACGTGGATATAAACAATGTTTTATTTTTAATTTATCAAGATGATCTGTCACACATTTCGTCAGACAATCGATTTATTGTATAAAAAAGTTTCCAAAACGCGTTATTTAGCGTTAACTGGCCACGAAGATGATGCAATCTCAGGCCATTATATTATTTTTGGTGGGGTTCTGTTAAATGTAACAGAAATAAACCCTGAAAAATTCTGGATCTTGACAAAATATTCAGGCCACCATTAAAAATATACCACGCGATATGCGTGAAAGAGAAAACTAGGTCTCCAGAATGCATTTCACTAGGCGAAACCGAGGAGGCCATCCTTGATTTTGGTAATCTTCTCTTTACTGGTTGACGTGGGAGGTTTTTCCAAACGAGGTTCAACTGTTTCTCTGCCGTCACTGAAGTCCTTGTAATTTTGTAGCACATTTATAACACCGTTAATGCATCAGCACAAGAAACATCGTTTTCAGACAAAATTTAATGCAAATTCTTTGCTTTATAAATTTATCCCTTTAAAATAAATTAACGACAAAAATTTTTAACAATTGCAAAAGACACTTTAATATCTAAATTTAATTTTTATGTTTTCTGATAATACAAAAATATTTATCCTATTAAGTAAATTAATTATTCAATTTTATTACCATTTACAAAGATAACGATTGTTTTTCTAAACAATACCAAAATTAACTTAAAGGGAAAGAAAGAGAACAGTTTCGAGGTATATTTTCGTTGCCCGTTAAATCTTTAAAAGGTTAATGCTGAATAAAAAGGCTGACAAACTGAAAGTGCTTTGCAATTCAAAACATAACATTATCTGGACGGGGCCATAACACGGTGACACCTCTACAGCACCCTAAAATAGACTTAAACATGTACCAGCAACGTTAATTTAAAAAATAAACCGTGAACCCGTGAAAGGTAAAAATTTTATTGACACGTTTAGTATGTGGTTAAGCCGTATACTGTCTGAACTTTTTTATGTCACTTGTGAAATTTTACAACAGTTTACGTACATCATAATCGACGTGAAGAAATAATATAGTTGCAAATGCATATATATATATATATATATATATATATATATATATATATATATATATATAAGGTGCGTTTCACAGAAAACAGGCCCTTTTTCAAAAGATACAGATATATTTTTTCGCCAAAAATAATTATTTTTATTTAAAATAGCTTCCTTGCGCGCCAATACAACGTTTTGCACAGTCAATTAGGTTGACGAATGCATTTTTGAGCTTGGCCACAGATATGTCTTTCAAGATGGCGGTCGTCTCGTTTTGAATGGTTTCAATGTCGGCATAACGCTTCATCGGTAAATGAAGTTTTTCGACGAGGTAGAAATCGTAGGGAACCAAATCAGGCGAGTATGGTGAACGATGGTTAAAATTATGGTTTGATGATTAAATGGATTTTGGTGAAAAAATCAGCGATAAGCGTCTAGCGATGATATGACGCATTATCGTGTAATAAGCGCCAGCTGCCTTGTTGATGGTATTGTGGCCGCACATGATGAATTCGTGACAACAAAAGCTTCATAACACCAAGAGAAGACACAGAATTGATCGTTTGACCAGGTGGAACGAACCTCTTGTGCACAATTCCTTATGAATCGTAGAAACAAATCAACATTGTTTTGATTTTTGAATTCTCGGAACGGCTTTTCTTCGGATTTAGCTCGCTCGAGTATTCCTGTTCGGTAGCTTAATGTTTGGTTTCTGGGTCATATTGAAAACACCACGTCTCATCACTAGTAACAATGCTATACTTGAAGTTTTCGTCCTTTTTCGAATCAAGGCCTTGCAATTGATGTGGAGCAATTTTTGGTCGTTAATCAATTTGTAGCCACATTTGCAGACGATACTGCTATCCTAGCGGTATGCAAAGATCATGAAGAGGCTGTAAAGAAACTTCAAATATCAGTTAACTAAATAAACAACTGGACCAAAAGATGGCGTATCAAACTGAATAAGACCAAGTCTGTACACATCAATTTCACAAATAAAAGAGAACAATAGATTCCAATTAATATAAATAAAGCCCAGATCCCCTATGCAAACTCAGCAAAATATCTAGGCATCACATTAGATGCAAAACTTCCCTGGAAAGTTTATGTCAAAAAGAAAAGAGGAGA
Source organism: Cosmopolites sordidus (assembly GCA_031761425.1). Taxonomy (NCBI): domain Eukaryota; kingdom Metazoa; phylum Arthropoda; class Insecta; order Coleoptera; family Curculionidae; genus Cosmopolites; species Cosmopolites sordidus. The sequence continues at coordinate 4,432,518 of JARFXV010000080.1, read as the reverse complement.
GCTTGATATAAGGTACAAAAAAATGTATTGGCCACTTGGTAAACACTCTAGTCTATCTACCTATAACAAAATACTATTGTATAAACAAATCCTCAAACTGGTGTACACCTATGGCATACAGCTCTGGGACTGTGCCACCAAGAGTAATATTCGAATCATCCAGAGATACCAGAACAACGTACTGAGGAACATCGTCAATGCGCCATGGTACATCAGAAATAGTAATCTACATCGAGACCTTCAGATGGACACTGTTGACCAAATTCGCACAGAGTCACGAATAACAGATCCATCAATACGTGAACGTTGAGGCAATCCAGCTCCTCGACAACACCAATTTAACAAGAGTTAGCTAAGTAATCGTGCTAGTGCAAAGCAGAGAATAGTGCGGTTGTGCGTTACACATTATTTTAGTGTAAATTAGTTATTAGACTCTAAGGTCTTCTAGTGAGTAAGACCTTAGATTTAAGTTTTCGAAGTAGCAATTTAAGTTAGAACACAATTACTTATTGATCTAAAAGTAAAGTAGTTTGGATTAGAGGCGCATCAGCAACTAGGCTATTTAGCGACTGGACCTACAGCTTAACGTGGGTTCCGAACCACGGTCATCAGCTTCCGACAAACCCAGGCCAGCACCCCCTCGGGCTATAAACCCTTGGTTATGTGCCTACCCATAAGTCTATCAGGAAACCTACCGACTGGCGAGTGACCAACGTAGAACACTTCTCAGAAGGCATCCGGCCTTACCCAGCCTTTAACTGGCGTGACTGAGGGGTAATTCGTAGTCGGATTTTACACTCTTGCCTAGAAACAATCACAAACATTTAGGAAAGATAAGCGGACAGAAGAAAGAAAAATAACCATCCGAGCGCTGGAATCGAACCAGCTACCGCCCCAGCGCGGATTCGGCAAAGCAGACGCTCTTACCGCCGCACCAACGCGACCGACCTTATTGATCTACATTAGATCAGATTATAATATCAGTAAATGGCATTCAGGGTGTTTATTTGAAAGAAAAAAAACTCAATTTGTGTGGAACAAAACGTACACAAACCTTCAGAAATTCCAAATTATAGGTCCAAATGCGATGAATTGAATCTTTCGACATGTTCAATTCCATTTTCATGTGTCACAACGAAGATTTTGGCCGATTTTTTATAAATTCACGCACAATTTTAATGTTACTTTGAGTAACCACGGTATTTTTCGGACCAGGATATTTGTCGTCCTTGGTGCCTCACAACCTTCTTTGAATCGTTTAAACCACTCGTGGACTCCGCCACGAAATAAACAATCCTCACCATACACTTGTTTGATTAATTTTGAAACGTTTCGGTGAATGTTTTACCAAGTTTAAAACAAAACTTAATATTCACTCTTTCTTCGATGTTCATTTACGACCGATAATATAAACACTCTGACACTTTATGCGCTATAACTTGGTTTTAAATGATCTTTCCCGATGCTTAGTCCGTCAAAAGATGGCGTCACCAGAAATAGCTATTTTTCAAAAGTCCTGTGGGATTCCTCCGTGGGATCTCTAAATAATATTTGGTACTTTCCTTCCTTCAAAAATTCCAAGGTTTTTCAATGTACAGGCTTTATTTTATGGCTATGACCTTATTTCCTTTATCAGACTCTGTGAAGACTCTATCATTTTTTGGTCGTTCTTGATCACTTGCTAGTCGATAAACTTTTCAAAAAACTGATGGTTAAGCACAAACTAAGAGTTGATAGCCCATGAGGATGCTGATAGTACCAGTTGCTGATGTAATAGCCTTCAGAACGAGTTGTGGATTGTCTTATATATTCTCTATAGACTAAAAACAATAAAAAATAAGTTCAGTCAAATCTCTAAGTGCTTATACAGCGTCCCAAAGTACTAAAGTTTAATTTTCCTCAATGTGCTAATCATCAATTAAATGGAAGGCATTCTAGAGCTTGGGTTATCTTCAACCGACTATCTATTATGTGACTGTGATTTCATATGATTTCATGAACATATGATATGATTTCTGAAACATATGATTTCGAAACCAATAATACATTGTTATTAATACATTGGTTATTAGTGATACGGTCTTGGCGATTCAAGTCATAGCTTCCACATTAAGATAGTTGGCCATAAACCTTTTATGGCATAAAGATTAATTAATGTTCCTGTAAATAAAATTAGTTATTTGATTTGAATTAAGGTTTTGAAAACTGGAGTTTAAGATAGTCTACAAACATTGTAAGAAATTGAAGGACTCTCATTTCATGCAATGAAACAGGTGACTAGTTGAATATTTGCATTAACAGCAGCCCAGTCTTTGAATAAATAGACCAATTTGTTAGTATCTCTTTGCTGAGTTACATGTTTCAATAATTTTAATCAATATTTGTTGAAATATTTCCCTCTGTATTTGTGTGTGTTTTAATGACAATATTTAATTCAATAGACCTATACGTTAGCTTCAATTTGCATAATATAAATATATATATATATATATCGATGCTACATGCACTGTAAGTATCAGTAATCATTTTAATGCAATACAACTGAAAAGGACGGAAATGACCATCACAAAAGGCGAATTAATAGTGTAACGATAACCGTCTTTGTATTTAATGTTATTGCTTCACAAAAAAATAAAAATTATACTCTCTAAAAAAATCATTGCTATTCTAAACATCATTCAATAAAACATATTTAATAGATCCTTCGATAATCAATACTTTTTTAAGCTGCAGTTGGTTGATTACCTATGTTGATGGAATTTTTATTCAAAACCTGCCAGTTTACATAAGCTGCTGGTAGTACGTGATTATTTTGGCAAATCAGAAATGCAATTAATTGCTATCGATTTTGTGTAGCATATATCAGATTTTCTGATAATATTTTCATTTCTCTTAGTAGAAGAATTAATCTATCATACTGCTATGATCAAAAAGTACGTTGACTTTTTAAATAAAACTGAAAGTATGTCTGAAGTAATTAATTAAGTAAGAAATTAATTATTAATTTCTAATTAATTAATTAATTAATTAAGTTGTCAATGTAAGTATCGTTGACATACAAAAAAATATATTTACTTCCACTCGTTACTTTATATATTACAAATTAATATAATTTATTTTTTAGTTCAGTTTTGAAAACGGGGGGAGATTACCCCCCGAAACGTTAACGTTAAAAGTTTGTACATTTTTTATAATATTTTTATATCTTTAAAAGTTTGTTCGTTAGGCAAATTTATTACAAAAAAGAATCACTGAGAAATTTGTCTTCGTTTGGTTTTTTGTTTTTACCCAGTGATTCTTTCTTTAAATAAGAACAGGTATTTTTGATATTTTTTGAGTTTTAGACAGTGGCGAAAAACCCAAATAAAGGAGAAAAAAAACTGAAAGTATTTATTTATTCATTCAAATTTATTGTCTCCTTCAAAATAATACCCACTGCTTTATTGCTGCTTATTCCAACGTTTTTTCCGGCTTGCGAAAAAGTTTTCATAATCTACTGCGAACTGAAGAACTCAGGAATGTCTACAAATAGGAATTCAATCGAGGGAACAGAAAAAACTCTCACGGTGTCATATCTGGTGAATATAGTGCTCGTGGAATGGTGTTTATTTGCCTTTTAGTGAAAAATTATTATTGCCTCATGCAATGGTGCGTTATCGTCAGGCAAAAACTATAAATTGTTTTATCACCAATATGATCATTCTACGGTGACGTTTACTATCATTCTACAGTGACGTTTATCATACTACGGTGACTTCCTGAACGAAGTTCTTTAACTGCTGCTCTACCATCTCTAAAGTCCTTGTGCTAGCTACATGTATTGTCTTTTGACATATCTTCATCACCGCAGCGATGTTATTCTGAACCTCAAGTAAAAAAATGTTAAAACAAATCGGTCGGAGCAAATACCATGGAAACAAAAAAGAAGAAGAGAAGCGCATGTCGTAGATTTTTTATGGAAAATATTGCCGATAAAATGCGAAAAACGAAAAATATTTCTTTTAAATAATGTACTATTTTTAAGAGGTACTTTAAAAATATTCTCTGTAGCTCAGAAAGTTTGTTGCTCATAGACACTATTAAAATTGACGGTGAACAAATTTCGATGACAGATCTGAAAGAAATTTTAGTAATATATTTGGTGACACCTTTAAATAATTCAACATAAAAATGAAAGTTCCTAAGTTCGCTCAATAAATAAATCACGAGTCATGTTGGCTACTTGATTAAATGAAGGCTCTGTGTTTTAACCTGAATCTATAAAAAAAATTAACAAATTAAAAGCATAGTATGAGCTAATTTCATTGACCTAAGTAATTTCTTTGAGAAAGAGGTAAATAAATATAAATGAGAACGACTTTTCCGCTTGGCTTGCGGAAGTAAAAGACGAGATGTTATCCAAACTGTAGGTGTCATCAAGTACCACTAAGACAGATAGGTGTTACAAAGAGATGCAGGGATGCATAATATGCTGCCAGATTAAAATCTCCAAGGAAAAGACCGTGCCAGGCTAATGTATAGCGAGCTTTTGTCGAAGAATGGCCGCGTTTTTTACGGATTTTTTTTCTTTAACTATAAGTCAAACTATTTCTATAAAAAACGTGTACTATGAACACGAAGTTCTATGGGAGTGTTGGATCTTGGAATTATATTCTAAAATAACAGTTTTGTGCAAGACAAAAAATATTTCTTCCTTTTATCATTTTACGAGGACTTTTGTGAAATATATTAGGCCCTTAACTTCTTGGTCCTTTTTGGCTACCTATGCCATTTATTTCGAAGTAATATCCCTCACTTTCTATATACTTTCGCTACCTTTCAGGTAACTGTGGAAAATTAGATTTTTAAAAAATTGAGATTTTGTTGCTGACCGCACTCATGCATAAAAATGGTCATAGTACCAACAAAATATCTACTTTTAACGTGGAACCCTTGATTCAGTTTGGACATTCAGGAATAACTCTGTTATAACAATTATAAGAGAGAGTTATGTACTTCAGCTCCATCATGCTGGAACCCGCATTAAAGAATATTCGTTTTTTTTGCTTATTTTTGCCTACAAACGATGCTAATAAATGTAGTATAGTTAATTTTTTTGTAGTGTCAGTAATTATGCAGGAAAAACAATAGATATTGTTCAAGGCAGTAAATCTTGATAATAATACGAAAAATATGAATGAAATTAGTGGTAAATTGCTTGTAGTTTATTGTAGTCACAAGATTTTTTTTTTACTTTATTCATGTAAATAAATATCGGATAAAATTGTAGTAGTTACGTGTATATTTGTAGTGACTGTTAAACTCTTGTTATAACCGCAAGCAAAAGAATGAACTGATCAAAAAATGATTATGATTAAAAAAGTTAAATATATATATATATATATATATATATATATATATATATATATATATATATATATATATATATATATATATATATATATATATATATATATGTATTATATGATTCGTATTCTACTTCAGTGTCTGTATTGTAAAACCCATATGTGCAATATATTTTTCTATGATTCAAATTTGATTTTGAAAGATTTGTTCTTGTTTCTGAATTCCAGGTCGAATTTTTAAGCCCCATATCAAACTGTGGGACAGATATGTTATGCAGGATGGTCCAAAGGGTTGTTAACTTTTTGAAATAATATAAAAAAGGGGGACACTGAATGTCTCCTCATCAAGAAATCAATTTTTCCGGAAAAAGCGCCTTTGGGACGGGCAAAGAAAAATTGGAAATGTGGTAGGTGGACCAGTCCTGTTGGAACCAAGTGTCCTGAATGTATCCTTCAAATTCTTGAATAGCAGGAGTGAAAAAAGTTTGAAGCATATCGACATAACAGTGAGAATTCACTGTTACTGCGCGACCTTGGTGTTCTTCGAAAAAAACGGGTCGATTATTCCGGATCTCGACATTGTAACCCAAACTGTGTAATCTTCGGGCTATGCAGAGCCCTTTCATGTTTCTTTTTAGGGTTTTCTCTCCACCAGTAGCGAGAATTTTGATTATTGACATTGGTTACTAAATTGGAAATGAGCCTCATCGAAGAATAAGATGTTGTCGACTGCTGGAAATCGGTTCATCATTTCGTGAGCAAATTTCAGTTTATCAGCGGAGTCCGTCGGCTTCAATTCGGCGGCAATTCGGGTGCGTGCGTAAATATTTGTGAAGGATGTGAAGCACCGACGATCTCGGCACATTTAAAGCAACTGTGGACTTTCGAGTCGATAAGTTTGGTGGTTGGTGCACGGACGCTCTAGCTCTATCAATGTTTTCATCGATTCTCGCTGACCTTCGACGGCCGGGGACGAGTTTATTTAACGTTGAACCAGTTTCCTCAAACGTACGAACCATTGTTTAATCAAAGGAAGGAGTGGAAATTGCTGAATGTCGTGCAAATTGAAGGGTTGTCGAAATATAAGACCCGCAATAGAGGCGGAATTGTTTTTGCGATAATACTCGCTCTTCTCTTGTGTAGCGCTGTATGATGACTAAATTTCCTTGAGCTGAACTTACGTTTAAGACCGACCCCACCTTTCTACCTCTCTTACCAATTTTCTATAGCTCAACCAAATATTAATAACTCTTTGGACCATCCTGTATCATTAAAGATTAATAAAGTAATATGATTGCAAAAGTTTTATCTAAACTTGTGAAATGACATACATATACATTCATGAATAAATATATTTCTGTTTAATTCCCAAAAAAAAAATTAAACGCCTATAAAGCTTATCGGTATATCAAATATAATATTCTTTTTTTGTGAAGTCGAATATGTAAAATAAGATAATACATGCTTCGCGACGCAAATAATATAATTTGACTATTTTAAAATGCGGAATCTTGAATATCATCGGAAATTGTACGATTTATCTTTTCGAGCCAGCTTTTGTATCCTATAGGGATTTGTTGATAAAAGCCCGCATAATTTTATCCGTATGTGCTTTATATTTGACGCTACCAAGACCTAATTAAAAGCAAATATCGTTTTAAAAAAATCTCTCGTTCTAAAATATATAGAAAACTGAAGATTAATTTCTTTTATACAGAGTGGGGTAAGTGTCACACTACCATTGTAATTATTTATAACTTTTAAAAGAAACTAAACAGAATATTTTTCTAAAACATATTTATTTAGTTTTTAAATTCTGTGCGAATTAATTTTTGAAGATTATCGTAATCAAATGTTACCCAACACATGTTCCATGACTGTTGACAACATATCTGGTATTGATACAGAGATTTCAGCACGGATGTCGTCCTTGAGTTGCTGTATGGTTTGGAGTTTAATAAAAGATAATCCGGAGCCGACAAATCAGGAGATCTAGGCGGCCACTATTAATTTCCATTTCGAGAAATTAAACGACTAGGTAAAATGTTCTTCAAACTGTTGACTATTTCACATGACGATGTGTGTTGCGGCACATATTCATCAGTCCTTGCTCTTCCAATTCAGGTACCAAAAAACTTTGAATTATGTACTTATGGCCTTACCTGTTAACTGTAACTGCATTTCCACTATCATCTTCGAAAACATGTGATCCAATGATGTTTTGAGCATATACTGTAAATATAACTGGATGTAATGGCGTTTGATAAATGTGGCAGAGATATTCTCTTGCCCAGAAACGGCTATACTGTTTATTCACTTGAACGCTCATTTTTAATTTTGAATAAAAATTGTCAATTTGATTTAAATATTTTATGATGGCATTACAGTATTTTAATGGCATATTGTTGTTTCTAGGTAACAGGTCTTGAACAAATTGTAATCTAATAACAATCTCAATTTTAGTGTGTACTTATCCATAATAAAATTTGCCAATCCGCACTACACCACAGCTAAACCCAAACCGTCACAAATATCACGAAAAAAAATAGTAGCGTGACAACTGCCCTATCCAATATTTGTTTTGTATGGAAACTTCAAACCAAGTTAATTAAAGGATATAATTTATTGCAGCAATATATTATTTTTTAGTTCTGTAAGTTTATTGTTAAACAATTGAGAATTTATTCTTTTCTTATTTCGGAAGAAAAACAAAAGCTTGAAATTCGTATAGATTAGGGCAGTTGAAATAATGAACCAAATATGCCAAGTTGACCGTGAAGAGAGTTTCAATTCATGTAACAAGTATTTTTAAATCACGATCTACCATGTAGACCTTACATGAAGGATACTGAAATTTTGCCAAGGGCATTGAACTAAACTTGAAGAGATTTACAACTAGACACCAAATCAATTTTTTTGAACTGCTCAACGCACGTTTCGCTAGCCATGTTAGCATCATCAGGAAATGATTTAATCTGAATATGATGATGCTTCCTACCGGTCAAGCAGCTAACGAATGCTCATTTTGACGGAGACGCAGGTTGTTGTGCGTTCACATAAGATTGTGGAACCCAACGGGTGGGGGTGTATAACTCCTGACTACTATTGTCTCATTGGATGCAGTCCAAAGTAATAAAAAAAGTGAAAGTATAAGCCATCTGCCGAGAAGTCGGCGAAAGTATGGGTTGTTTGACTGTGGAGAGGGACTCCGTATTCTTGACGAGAGCGCATATGTCGGTACCCTAATGTGTCTAATCACCAACAGACGAAACATTTGTCCTCCAATGTAAGGGATGGGTGGGGCTTCCTCCCGGTCAAGCAACTAATGAATGCTAAGATATAATATAATATAATATAATATAATATAATATATATATATATATATATATATATATATATATATATGCTGTTGCAACTAACTAAAAGAAGCTAACATAGCAATAGTAGGCCTTGAAAATTAAACAAAAATTGTGTTGTTTGAAAGGAGCCATCATTACTGTGCCGTCATTGTGTTATTTGAAAGCTCTTGTATTTGAATGTGTATAAAAATAACGTTTTAATTCAGTTGCTAAGATAAATCAGTTCTTTAAACAAAAAGAAAAAGTTGAATTAAGTTTTATTCATGTTGGTGGCTTAAGCTTAAGTTATTTCGTACATCGTAACTAAATAATGAATTATAATTATAATAAATTAATTAATAATAATATAATATATAATTCATAATAAAAATTAATACATTAATAATAATTAATAATATAATTAATACAGTTAATATCAATTAATAATTAAGCCCGTAGACTTAAGTCAGTAACATGAAAAAAAATTAATTCAACTTTCTCTTTTTGATTAAATAACTGATTCATCTTAGCAACTGAATTAAAACGTAAACGTAGTATAATAATGATGGCTCCTTTCAAACAATACTATTTTTGTTTAATTTCCAAGGCCTGCTATTGCTATGTTAGCTTCTTTTAGATCCTACCGACTGCCGATTATTTTAATTGTTTTTGCAAATTGTTCTAAAATGGCTGCTCCAATAAAGAACATAACATAACATTTTTTATTTTGAATTTTAAGATTTGTCAAATTATCTTAAAAAAATACGGTGTTGTCATTTAAAAAAATATTGTTTTAGTACCTACTGAAGAAATCTGGCAACAGTGGAAAACATTATTTGTACAGTTTTCTTAGTCAAGTTATTACCTACAACTTTGTATTTGAAAGTACTGGTCTATCACTTCAAATAAAAAAAAGTTTGCGTATGTCAGGTTTTAAAAAAATTACACTGTATATATTCACCAGTTTTATTTTAGAATGTGCATCTGTCGAATTAGTGATATGCTTTCGATATTCCTTTCATAATTAAGTGATCTGACGATATATCAGAAATATAATTTTCACATACTGGGCGTGTTTATATTATGTTTTGGAAACGCCTCTTAGATCAATCAAAATTGTAGTTAGTGTTTTAATTATCTACCTATTTACTTTTATTTCCGTTAAATACAGCTGCATTATTATTAAATGTTACATAACACCATATCTACAATCATTTTACTTGATTTACCTTCATTGAAAGTGATGTTATACATATAAAGTCCATTCGATCAAAACGGATGTTTAAAAGCAAATTTAGTTGTAGAAATTGTACAACGGCGCCATCTATTTTTCAGGAACATAATTCAATGTCCTCTATGTCTCTCTTTCTATTCAAAATGAGCGTTTCTGCTCCATATAGACATTCTGGTTTAATAACTGTGTTGTAATGTCTCAGTTTTGTGTTTGTAGATATGCATTTATTGTAGTAAATATTTTGTGTAAGTCTCAATGCCGTTTTTATTTTTTAACATCTACCCTTATTGGCCTCTTTTTCCATTTTCCATTATTATTTCACCCAAATATTTGAATTGAGAGACTCGTCTGATATTACCATATTTTGTTTTTAGAAATGGTGTTCTTAGTCTGTTACAGGTCATGTATTGTGTCTTTTCAAAGAAAATTTTTAGCTTCGATGTTTCTTTTCTTACTTTCAAAAAGATTTATTGCTGTTTTTTGACTGTTCCAATCTTTGAATGCTTTACTTCGGCTTAATACTGCTTGTTCACAAACTTCATCCCACCACGGATGTTTTCTACGTTTTTGTAATGGGACCAACTTTAAGGCTGTTTTAATAATTTTTTGTCTCAATTCTTGCCAGTTCTGTGCTGGTTGTTTATCAAGCTCTTCTGTTAGGGTTGTTTATTTTCGTAGGGTCGAACTTTGGTATTAGCAGTCTCTTTTGAATAAGTTTTCGAGGTTTTAAGCTAAGTTTGATTCTAGTCAAGTAGTAATTCGTGTCTATGTTAGCTCCTTTCCTGACTTGAACATTAAAAATCTCTTTATAATTGCGATACGAAATGGCAACATGGTCAATTTGAAATTCACCCATGTACGTGTTTGGGCACCTCCAGATCTTTTGTTTTGGTATTTTCTTCTTAAAACGGGTTGACATTATTTTTAGATTAAACTGTGAACATAGCTCAACTAATCTTGTACCATTATGGTTAGTCCATTTATGAGCGGGAAAACTGCCGACTGTTTTCCTGTACTTTCTTTATTTCCCTAGTTGGGTATTGAAATCACCCAATAGGATGTTTACATGGTTAGAGGGAATTTTAGAGATAGTCTGTTCCAGAATTTCCCAGAACTTATATACTTTTTCAGGATTAGATTTATTTTCTTCATTAACTGGGAGGTGTGCATTGATTAATGTATAGTTTTTGTTAGCACACTTGAGGGATAGTGTCATAAGTCGATTATTTACTGGCTGGACATTAGTTATAGAACAAAGAATGTTTCTTGAGATAGAGAAAACAACACCGAGATGTGATGTATTTTATACTATATATATATATATATATATATATATATATATATATATATATATATATATATATATATATATATATATATATATATATATATATAAACATTTCGTAAAGTAAATTCATTCTCGAAATCTTCATCGGTATTTAAGGGTATATCGCCTAAATCTGTATACTTAAAAAATAAATAAATGTATATAAAAATAATAAATGTATATTTAAAACTATTTAAAATTTAACACATTCATTTCGGAGAGCTAATATTTGCGAATTATTCTTCGCGTATTTTCATAAGATCATTAATTATAAACCAATAATCTAATAAAATCAATGTTCCAATAACATAAATTGAACAATCTGTGCATTTCAGATTCGAATTTAAAGTTGAACGATCCCTATTGCCCGGGTTTACGGTAGTTCCTTTCGTAAAATCAGCCGTTATTGACTGAGTCCAAGCTGTTAAAGACCAAAGCGAACAAAGCTTATCTGCTATGGGATCACCTACCTTCCTTAAACTGTTTGTGCCCCTCAGTTCGCATCGAGGCACAACACACACGACAAACACAAACTACCATCAAGCTTTGCAATTTTAATCAATCCGAACGTTTCTGATGGGGCTCTTCTCGGCGTTACGTATTTTCTTTGCGGATATGATGGAAACAGGCGAAATTTCAATGATTAATTTGGGGAACGTGTCAAAATTTTGAATAAAAATATATTCGAGATAAATGTTTTGTATATTTAAAAAGTTTCATATTCTGTTAGACAGTGGCGGTTCATTAATTTTAAATATATTCTTGATTTTTTTTCCGTAAAATATGCAGAGGATACACTGAAATATGCAACAAAAGAAATTGTCATTGAGATTTACGGTTTCCCGAATACCCGTCGAATTGTTTATGCATGTGTATAACTCATCGCCGTGACCAGTGTATGTAAGATAATAAAAGCAAATAAAATTAATGATTACGGTGGAAAAACAGAAATTTGATTAGAATTGTCATTCAAAATGGGAAGAAACATGTTTTTTTTTGATACTGTATCATTGGGAATCTAATTCGGTGAGGATTAAAACGAACGAATAGAATAAAATAAAAAATAGTGCTGTGTACAGTTCTAATTTAATATTTCCTTTGAAGACATATATTGATAACTTTTTTACATTTTTACAATTCCGAACTGAAAAGTGTGACTCAAATAATGCGGAACGTCCGGGAGAGTAAAAAAAAAAGTCGTTGAGGAGAGATTCAAGGAAAAGAACTTTCTGATTAAGATTGTGGCCTATGATGAAAAGTGGATCTTCTACGACAATTCAAAGAGGCGAAAATCGTGGATTAATTTTTGGCGAGCTATCAACCAGTATCGCAAAAAGTGTGGATATTTTCCACACCAGAAAGGTGTTTCTGTGTTTCGTTCCACATAGCTTGAGGAATTCGAAAAAAGCATCAATAACTATATCAGATTAAAACCACCAAGTTTTTTTATCGGGAATTTGACAGTTGCTTGAAAGGTGGCGAAAATGTATAGGAAGTGAGGGAGATTACTTCGAAGCTTAAGTTTGTATTACTTTTCTCATAAACAATTGTCAGAGTGAAGTAGTCAAAAAAGGCCGAGAATTAAGATGTAGACCTATTATCTCACTTATTCTATTGGAACCTTTGATGTGAAGCACTAAACTGAACAACAAATTATTTGTGTTACACTCTTCGACGCCTGTTTCGCTAACCATGTTAGATCAGGAGATGATTCAATCTAGACCCAGACTAAATAAATTATCTCCTGATAATGCTAATATGGCTGGAGAGACACGTCCAGAACTGTAAAACAAGTAATTTGGCGTTTATGCGTAAATCTCTTTCAGTTTAAACCTTTTATTGTTTGATCTAAAATAATTAAGTAATTAAAATTTCTTAAAACTTCCTGTCTAATTCATCATTAACATTAATTATAATAAATTAAAAATAAAAGTACAACAATACAAATTGATATGTAAATGTTGATACAATTATCGAAAGGAAAACATTTCGAACGTTCCCCGTACATAATATATAAAGCCAATGCAAATGGTTAAGATGAAGGCACATTCACGGCAACCCATTTAATGCTAAAGGCATCTAATTAGAAAACCATTAAACCGGATATTAGACTAATAATTGGTTTAGATCTAAACTGTGGGACGTGGTGCTTTGCAAAAATCGATAATTTGGCCATTGAAATCGCTTTAAACAAAGGAGTGTTTATTAGCTCCCACATATCGAAGAAATGTGGCTCGATAAATAGCAGCGCAAAAGTGATTTCATTCCAGAAACGTATTAAATTGAATTGTAGGTGAAACGAATGGTGCAATCAATTCTTGCATCGAACGTGATGAAAGAAAACAAAAGGTTTTTTCCAAAACACAGTTTATGATGTGGTTAAGCACGCCAATGATTCAAAATATTATTTGTGTAAAGTGGATACTCTTGCCTGCTTATTTTATTTCACCATAAGTTAATGACCCAAGAGATGTATTATGGTCTCTAAATCCATATATAGCCGGTAAAATACTGGGTGAGGTAATAAAGTTTATTTTAATTTTCTTTTTCCAGTACAAAAGTTAATTAGAAATTTGCAGAATCGCAACATTTATGACACGTACATCTATTTGTAATATTTAAGTTTGAACTTCTCTCGCTCCTTACTTATTTTATGGCGATCCCTAAGTTAAAAAATAAATAGCAATTAATTTTATAAAAACAAACGTAAATAAAATTAAATATCAAGCCAAAAAGAACTGCTTTGGTTATTACAAAAATTCTAAGAATATTTTAGATCTTGTTCTTGCTGCTGACATTAATATCGAAAAGTTCAAAACCCGATGATATTTCTTAAGAATTAAGAAAATAATTCAACCGACAGATTAGACCAGACATTCAACTAGACAGATTAGTTAATGCATCGATTTCCACTTTCCTTGAATATTATGCCACATAAAAGATTACTATGTTTCAATAATCTTTCACTTATTACCAGAAAAAGGAAGAAAACATCTGAATAAGCCGCCAAAATTGACCTTCTGTATTCAGTATACAGCTTAGACCTTACACAATTCGTGTTCTCGTTTTTTTTGTTTATTGGCACACTTCTTGCGTGGTCGGATCTTCAGTACCTGAACGAGGACGAACTAGGCTGTCGTGAGTTGGGTCTCTTAAGAACAAGAACTGGTCTCTGCGCGAGATATCACAATTTGCCGATAGATAGCTTTAAGACCCTACAATATACAATATTTTTTTTAAATAATAAGACAGGAAATTTGTGATCACACTATTATTATTATTGCACTTTAACTTGGAAGTCCTAGATTCTTCAAAATATACAAAACATTAATAATGGTGGTCTAACTTAAATGTGAAAGCTTGTTTTTCAATAAAAGTGTCAGAACTTTGAAACGTAATAGTGGCAATACTCCTTGAAATATAAATATCAATTATGAACCGCTGTGTTGAGTACATTGTCTTAATTTACCATGGAAAGATATAGAATTCAACAGCGGTAAAGGAGTGATATGGCCTAATTTTTTTGAAGACGATGAAAATCGCGTTACTTTTACTACTACTACAAACCTGGTACGTTTGTCATAACTTGGGTTTCCTCGAAGTTGATTTTGATTTCAGATCTTTTAACATCACAATAGCATCATCCAGACGGCTATTAAGACTAGGTCGTAGGCGATTCTTAAGTGGTTGAGGTTTTCATCGTTTACGTTCACTCCTAAGTCATCCCATCGTGTGTGTTTGCACATGTATTTTTAAGTAAAGTATTAAAAAGTTTTGGTAAAATTGTGTAGCCTTGGAGAACCCCTCTCCCTATATCAATTCATATTCCTATATCTTTATGTACAGGGTACATCACAAATTTCCTAATTTTTCAGTGTTATTTTTTATTACGTGATTCTAAATAACCGTACTATTAATCGCAGTCACAAATAAAACAATAAACGCTGTTAATTTTGTAAAAAAAAAGTTGTGGTTTAAAAAAATTATGTAAGCTAACTTTGACAGTTCATCTTAAAAAAAATGAATCATACTACCCTGGGCAAGTTATTTTAAAATTTTGGTAGTAGTATTCTCCAAGTTTTCTACCAAAAAAGAAACCTGCACCAAAAGTGTAAAAAAACGAAACACTTCACCTTACTATTTCTGTAACACTTCTGACCTTTTTTTTTTGTTTTTGTATGTTTTTTTGTCTTTAAATCCCCATTGTTCCAGAGTTAAAATAAATAATTTAAGGCACTGCTTTGTCAATTGTCAGCTTAACCCTACTAGCGGTACATTTTTAATCGAGGATTTAGTCAAATACAAAGCTTTTTCTATTAATCGCTTAGTTGATACAGAATGAGGAAACAAAAGGTTACTTTTATTTCTTTTTAAAATTAACAGATCAAATAGTGCGGCTAATAGCAAAAAAATAATCCTTTTGTGGTTTTTTTTAAATACATTTTTGTTTTGTAATCTATTCAGATAGATCAAAAGGTCAACACATAGCAAATACATATATAATATATTTATTATTTGTCATTATTTATTACATAAAATATGCAAGTAAATTGTTTTATAGTTATTCAAGCTAAATGAATGATAATTTAGTACATCAAAACACTTTAATCATTTCTAAGTATTGGCAAAATACCAGGTCGTCCGTAAAGTAGCACCTCTTGTTTTAACTTTTATATTAAACCAGAACGAGATAAAAAGCAACTAAAAAATTCTATTTCGAAAACGGAATGTTTTTATTTCTGGCGAACCCAAAATTTCTAATATCTGCTCTACCTTTCTCTCTCTTTAAGGAGGCATTTTTAAATTATAAAAGGCACATTGAATTTTCGGTCCTTGTTGGCTTTTAAAGGAAGCTATCCCGTTAATATTTTAAACAAAGGATGCTGTCCCTTTATTCTATAGATTAAAATTATGAGATTGTTTTCTTTTTACCTTGTAAACATTTTTTAATCATATTACCGGAAATAGTTTCAAGATAAAGTAAAGAACGAATAAAAATCTGATGGGGTGAAAAATGTAATTTCGAAATGAACGTCTTGGTTAAAATAGTTCGGTTCAAACTGTCTGTCATTAGGAAAACCAACTAGAAAAGTGGACATTTTGCGAAAAGCATAAGATTTAAGATAATTTGATTATTTCTTTTAGCTGACCACCAACAACTTTAAACGGACTTGAAGCAATGTGCACAACGCTCCTGGGATATATTGCCACAAGCAATATAAGACACAAGGTCAGGGACTAAAGTATTAGTGATATCTTCTTTTATATTATAATATAATATTTAAGTTTATTTACACTATAGATTAATATCTATGAAATGATTACAAATATTATTAATACGGAAGAACAAAAGATGGGACACTTATTGTTTATTTTTTAAATACAGATTGTTATTATTTTTTTCAACCCACAATTTTAATTCAGTTCACTTTTTTTATTGAAATGAAAATATATACTAGAATATTATATTCGAAAATTTTTCGATGTGCAGCTAAGAGTCAACACCTAATTCTTAATCTTATTAAAGATCTTGATGGGTACAGAAAGAAAAAGATTGCTGGAAGGCCGTCTGTATTGACAGACAGACAAAAACGTGCAATCTTGTGCGCCATTTCTAATAGTACATTAACATCTCGTGAGATTGCGCATAAAGCATGTGTGATTACCAATATTAAAAAGTCCTTCAGTCAGCTTCACATATTCAGAGGAACAAAATGAAGACTACCTCGCCCCTCAGAGATGCATCTCATAAAAAACATCGGAATCAGTTCGCTAGCGAGCATGTTCGTTGGGGCAAAGAAAATAAATTTAATCCAGACGGGCCTGAGGGTTCCTACTTACTTACTACTTTTATGTCTTGAGAAAAAAAGATTTTTTTTCTTAAAGCGACAAATGGGTGATGGTAGCGTCATGTATGAAAAAAGACTGATGTCGTTTTTGATTTGATTTCAGCAAGATAATGCTCAAGTGTATACGGCTCAAGTTGTTAAGGAATATTTTAGGTTCGAGGTTCGAGGCAATTTCAAACTCAAGAGGGGTTATAAAAGACAATTGAGGAAGAATGAGCCAGACTTCCTCAAAATAAGTTCATAAGGCTCAAATCAGGATTATGTGGAGGTCAATTTATGTCACCATTTGCAGATGAAAATTTTACTAACTCGTGGCAGAGGCGTGTTGGAAGTGTGTAACGGTGCTCCTTCCTGCTGAAACCATGTTTTGTGATTGTAACCAGTAAAGTTTTGCTGTTCAAGACCAAAAAATTGTCCGACACTTCTACATAACGCTCTAATTTTTTTTTATGCTTGTGGTTCGGGTTCGTTGCACTCTAGTAACGACAGTGCTGCTTATTTACGTGTCAGTTGGGATGAAAATGAGCCTCAAATCACTGTTTTTGTAAAATACTGGCATACACAAAGCACGGTCTCCTCCCGAGAAACTCTCCATATCGACTAAATTCCTAAATCGATTGACATGAGCCCCGCGCCTCTCACAGTGGTTGCGATTGTGCAGTGAGCCAATAAAATTGAAACTTTCTTATGGGACACCGTGTATAAGAAGGCATGAATAATATGGAACAAAAATATAAAAAATTGCAAAAAACAAGGGAATTCGTATCTTTTTGCTCCGGACTTTAGATCAACTAATACAGGCCATGACTTACAGAGTGTTGTAATAACCGTGGTGGATCTAGTTATAGTTAATTTTTTTATATCAAATGTAAATTCAATTTCTTGATTTTTGTTGTTGTTACATAATACTGTCCTAGTGTACATAGAAGTTTTAAAATTATTCCAATAAAATTTAGTTTTCATGCATATGGATTTTTTTGTTATCCAGCATATATGCTAAATTGTTAGTTCTCTCTGAGGGTTAAAAATAAATCCATCAAAATAGGATTATTTTCTAATTGATTGAAATATAGTCTTTAAAAATGTTTGTACTGGTCCTTTCATCAATAATGCTTATTTCCAACAGCTGCTGTTTTTTCTTTGCAATTAGTAAGAAGGTATCTTTGATGAACATGAAACATATTGAACTGAATGTTTTTCAGTTAAAAAATCCTTTTGATATTGCTTTATAATTAATTTTTTTTTCACACGCCGTAAAAACATTTTAGTGGCAAAATAGTTTTTTTTTAAATATGAAAGTGATCTAGAGAAAGTCTTTTTTAAATTTCCTTTTAGGAAAAAATTCTCTTTGAAAGGCCATTAATCAATAGCAGTGCAACATTTGGCCAACGCACTTGAAATTTTGCGGAAACACCATATTTTACAACTCTATTCACGCATTAGATCCGGGAACAGCTTTATGTACACTCAATTTACTACAACCTTTTTACTACAGATAAACCTCTATATATTTTACGGATAAAGTTAACAAATAGCCTCGAAATTCGGCATGAAACAAAAATAATTTTCATAAAGTTTATTTAAGAAAGTTAATTATACCATGACAAATCACCCATAGTTTCGAAAATGATAATTTAATTTCAGACATCTGCCGCTTCTTCTTTTTAAAATCGCCAGATTTGTCATATTACAAACAAGTCTAACCGAAAACTATAAAATGTACTAAAAATTGTTGTTTTTGTGTCTGTTTAACAAAATTCATAAATAAATTTTCTGAAATAGAATTCTGCAACTTTTACCCTGTCTCTTGTTTTTGTCTATACGCGTTTTTGAAGGACAAAACACACTGAGATTTCTGCCCCTGATGATCTTTAAAAAAAGATGTCTCGTTAATATTTTAGGTGAAAGATTTCAACTTTTTCCTTTAAAGCTGAAGCTAAATTGTGAGTTTTTTTCTTTCACCTCGTTAAAACATTTTAATCACATCACCTGAAATAGTTTTATTGTCAATTAAAGAAGGAATAAAAATCTGTTGAAGTAGAAAAAGCACAGTTTGTTGTAAAAAGCCTTACTGAAAGACTATCCCTTAACAGGCGAGTAATATTTTGACAACAAACTAATAGAAAGTACAAGGTGTGGCGATTAATAATTCTTAATTTTTTCTTTAAAAAAACACGTTTAATTTGGGAGAACGGTAGTCCTGTCATCAAACCATTTTTCGGTATCTCCGTTATTGTTGAAATGCTTGACAGAAAGATCGTGAGACATCGATGAAAACAAGTGGTAGTCAGAAGGAGCTAAGTCTGGTGAGTACGGTGGATGGAGCAATAGTTTCCAACCAAGGGCAGAAATGGTGTCTATGACTACTTTATCTGTGTGTGATGGGGCGTTTTCCTGCTGCAAAATCACTATTCCATGTCTTATAGTCCATCCTGGTCGCTTTTCGATCAATGCATGGTTCAAATTGATCATTTCTTGACCGTAGCGAACGGTATTAACTATTGCACCTAGTTTTAGAAACTCATGGTATACGACATCCTTCTGATCCCACCAAATACACAGCATTGTCTTCTTTCCAAAGCGATTCGATCTTGCGGTGGATGTTGATAGTTGCCCTGGGTCAACTCATGATTTTTTGTGTTTTGGGTTCTCGAAATATATCCATTTTTCATCTCCAGTCACGATTCGATACAAAAAAGTCATTCTTTCATGGCGAGAAATCAAAACTGCGCATAGCCACATTCCTGGCTTCTAGATCTTTCCCATTGCATGCGGAGGTCACGTTTATTTCAAATAGCTGCTGTTTTTCCTAGCCTTTAGTAAGGAGGCGCCTTAATGAACACCGACCATATAGAAATCGACGTCTTAGGAAGTTTGGTCAAAAAAATCTGCTTGGCATTTTTCTAATTAAAATATATTTTTCCTTTTAATTTAGTTCTTTTTCAAGTGTTGTTAGAACATTTTATTTAACAAAGCTATATATATATATATATATATATATATATATATATATATATATATATATATATATATATATATATATATAATATATAAGCTATAAGGATAACCAGTATTAATATTTAACAATAGTAATTGTGTCAAGAAATGCCTTTATTCAGTAGATACTTCTGAAAGATAAGATACGCATTAAAATATTTATTTCTGATGAGGTTTAAAAGAAGATAATTCCATTAATACTTTAGATAAAAAAAATTCTCCCTTTATCCCTTTTTTATTAAGCCCTAAAATGATGGGTTGTTATTCTTCTCACCTCGTTAAAACATTTTAATCACATCACCGGAAATAATTCTAATGTAAATTAATGGACGAATAAAATTCTGATATAGAAAGATGTAGAAAACGAAGTTTTAAAATGCACAATTTTTGACATATGGTGAAGACATAAGAAATCTTGAAATGCTACGGGAGCTTCATATCTCTTTGAACAAGTCATTTTCGATTTGGTATTTTCGACAGTTTCTTGAAAATCAAAAGTCTTATCAAAAATAATTATACAAACGGGTATATACGGTTAGGTTTGGGGATATATATATATATATATATATATATATATATATATATATATATATATATATATATATATATATATATATATATATATATATATATACGGGTCAGAAACGACACAAACAATGAAGTGCCAGGGAAAGGATAATACTGAGAGAAGTATATGGCCCAGTCTAAACCGAAGGAGGTTGGAGAATTAGAACGAATGAAGAACTAAACTGGAGGGGTCATATTGAGAGGATCGACATCAAAAAAGCGGCCAAGAAAATATTAGGAAAAAGTATAGAGGAATCAAAACCGATACGAAGACGGAAGAGATGGAGACAGGGAGTGAGGAGAAGGAAGAGCGAGAGGTAGAAAGGATTGGACAAGAATAATAGAAGAGGCAAGAAAGCATTGATACCAAAGACGGTCTGTCTCCATAACTAGATTATAGAAGATACGGAAACAGGTGGTCACCATTCCATGTAAAATAAAACATAGACCTAGATACCCCTAGGAGAAGGCAAATGCAACTGATGGACAGTCAAGCCACAGAGAAGAAGAAAAAGATTACTTTTTTTATAAGCAAATGTTAAAAGTAGTAAAAAAAAACAGTGAGAATTAATGAAGATCTAATATATGGCCTAATTTCAAAAAATGTAAAAATATACTTTCTATAATAGGAAGTATGGTTACCATTTTATCTGTCAGCGTTAAAAATATATCTATCAAATATCGGATGATTTTCTAATTGACTGAAATATGGTCTTTAAAAACGTTTGTACTGATCCTTTCATCAATAATGCTTACTTCCAACAGCTGCTGTTTTTCTTAGTACGGAGGCATATTTGATGAACACAAACCATATTGAATAAAAGTCCTCTTGAGCTTTCGTCATTTCTTTTAAATTTTTATAAAGGATTCTTTTTGACACGTGGTCAAAATATTTTGGGAAAAATTTAGTTTTTAATTATTCAATTTATTCCACCCATTTTTAACATAATTTAACCACAGCAAGGTTACCCGAAAGCTATGCCATTCTCTGTGAGGTAATAAGTATTGTTTTTGCGTCTAACATTTAATAATGTTAATTGTGTAATGAAAAAGTCAAATACGTTAAAATGCACTTTAATATTAAAAAAAAAGCAGTTTAATTTCCTTTAATTGTTATGCGTAGCTCTTGCTTTTTTCAACAAACATTTATAAGAGATAAACAACAAACACGGGACATCCTTGTAATTTAATTATAAGATCTATCCCTTTTTCCTATTTAAAATATTTTAATATTTTTAAAATGAACATCTTGAAATAGGCATGCAGCATTTGGCGAACATACTAGAAAGCTAAATATTTTTCGGGAAGCATCATATTTCACAATCCCGTGCACGCATTAGAACCAAGAAATTTTTCCCATACATTCGATTTCAATCGGAAATAACATTATTTGACCTAACTTGAAAAATAATCCGATAATAATATGTATTACATTATTTTCTCTAATACGCTGTATGGTTACTTTATTTCCTTTTCCATCTGCGTCAATAATATATCCATCAAATATAGGATTATTTCCTAATTGAGTGAAATATAGTCTTTTAAAATGTTTGTGCTATTCCTTTCATCAATAATCCTTATTTCCAACAGCTGCTCTTTTTTTTGCCATTAGTAAGGAGGCGTCTTTGATGAACACGAACCATATTGAACTGAATATCTTCGGAGGTTTCTTTTAAAAAAATTTCTGTGACTTTGTACTAATTAAAATATATTTTTTGAAATTTTTATGCATTCATCTACATAATTAAAAAAAAAAGATGTGATTTTACTAAATGTGAAAAGGCCTATTAAAATTGAAACACTATGATAACTAATACAGCATTCAACATATAGTAAGCGCACTTGGAAGCTTGAAATCTTGCGAGGAATATCATATTTTACAAGTTTATTCAGGCATAATAACTAGGCACGTCCCTGAACGGACAATTTATTTTTTTTTTCTGATTATCCCTCTGTATATTTTATAGGCAAGGTTACTCGACAGCTTCGAAATGCCGTATAAACTATTGTTTTGCATCGATATAACAATGTTAAATATGTCATTAAACATTCCAAATAAAGTGCATTACAATAGGTCAAAAAAATATTCAGTTTTAAATGCTTTTGACGATAAGGATATCGTATGTTGGAATTAAATGATAAAAATTGGCTGTGTCAGCAACGTTTTGTTTTGGCTAAGGCGAAATATTATACCATTTTCTGATATTGTTTATTAACTAGCCAACCTGAAATCCAATACATTTAAAAATACATTTAAAAAAATGTATATATATATATATATATATATATATATATATATATATATATATATATATATATATATATATGTATAAGTAATAAAAATGTTTTATAAAGTAGACCAAATTCTTTTAAACTATGTTTATTGTTAAAGCGGATATTTAGTGAGTGCAAACGTAAATTTTATACTCACTGTACAATCTTGCTGTCAACAAAATTATTTCGTAGTTCAGTTACGAACTAAAATATATACATCAAATAAACAATACAGCGACTTAAATTAAAATATTTATACGAAATAGGGAATAAGAGAAAGAATTTAAAACGAAGCAAAAGAATCCCCACGGTTGAAAGCTCTCTGTACCAAAAAAAACTTTTGCTTATTGCATGTGAACCAAACAAAACACCAAATGTCAATAAACTTTCAACTGTCTTACCTTAAGTATAATAAAATCCATGTATAAAATGAGATGCCAGCGTACATATAGTTAATAATCACAACAAAGCCTTTAAACTTTGTAAAAATAAGTTCACAATGTGAGTGGACGCGAAGTTAAACCGCGAGTTCTCTGCAGCTAGCGTTGCCATCCGTTCACCACGGACGCTGAACCAAGACTGGCTATCCTTTATGCCTGTTAGAGGCAAAGCAACGCCAACTTAACCGTCATAAGAACTATTATTGCAGTCAGAACTTATGTCACGACACTCGGAACTTAGTAAATGGATTTTTGAGGCTGAGAAATAATTTTTAAGATGTGAATTCTCTATTCGCTTCAAGACCGCAAAAAAAATCATGCTAGTTCTTTGGATTTTTGCCAAAAAATAGTATGCCATATCAACGAATGATATACAATGGTTTTGTGAGAAATTCTATTCAAATTAGTTCAAAAGAGCTTTAACTTTTTCATATCAAAAATCTCTTGAAAATGTTGATTGATACAATTATTACTGGATTCTGAGAGGTGCGGAAAGAAATTAGGCGACGTGGAAGAATAAAGGAAGACTTTCCATTCAAGTAGCTTAACGTCATTTTGGATACTATGAGAGACATAAAGGAACAGTTTCTAGAAACCTTGACTTATCCAACGGAGGCATTTTTGATGAACCTAACCTAACCTTCGATTTTACCTAATTCGCTCTTTCGTCCTACTTGGGAGTGAGATAAAATTTGATGAGTTCTATTTTAAACACTCAATTTCTTTGACAATTTTCTTCTTTTGACAAATAACAATTTTTTTAAGTTTGGGAGATATGGCAATATTTTTGTTATGAATCATAAGTTTTGACCTTTGCTGATTTGCGCATTCTATATTAGATATTCAAATAATATATACACTCCTGGACAAAATTAACGCAACAACATAATAAATCATACAAATCACTAAAAACATTCAAATAAAAAAAAACATTTTCGGATACTTTAAAAGTACATTAACTACAATATGTCTGTATAAAATTTAAATTAAAATTATTTTTAAAACCTAATAACAAAATCGTTGAAATTATGAAATGATGAACGAAATTAATGGTTTAACTGGGACACTAGTAGCATTTATGCATCTAGGCATGCTTCTAATTAAATTTTGGATACAATCTTGAGGAATTTGTTCCCAGTGTGTGACAACTGCATTTCATGTTCCCTCAGGTTTCTAGGTGCAGGAATATGACGTTTCACATTTCTTTTGAGGTAATCCCATTTATGTTCAGATTCAGGTCCGGGCTTTTTGGTGGCTATTGCATAATTGGTATACCAACTTGATTAAGATATGAAGTACCTCCCTAGCTACGTGGGGTCGAGCGTTGTCTTGCAAAAACAAGAAATTCCGTCCCAAAAAATGGCCGAAAGGAACATGTTCTACTACAATATTCTCAAAATAGTATTCAGCATTCATGAATCTCGTATGCACAGGAACTATTTCTATACGAGCATCAAAGCAGATGCCAACAGAACATAACCAAGCCACCGCCAAATGGAATCCTTGCAGAGATATTACAAGTACAAAACCTCTCTCCTGGTTTTCGCCATATTCGCTCACGACCATCTGGATGGTTTAGGCTAATCCTAGTTTCATCTATGAAGAAAACTTGTTTCCAATCATCCACAGACCGATTTTGATGATTTCAAGCAAAATGTAACCTGGCAACGGGCGCAGTGGCTGCTCTCCTACTGCCTAATTCAGCTTCATTTAACCGTCTTCTAACTGCTCTAGAAGAAATTGCGACAATGCGGGTAGCTTCGAGTTCGTTTCTCATCATAGAACTAGTGTATATTGAAATATATATCTTAAAGTATATTGTCTAAGAAAACGTTCATCTCGGTCGTTGTGCATCGTTTTCGCCCTTGTCCTGGCCTTTTAGAGTAAGTTTCTACTTCAGTCAAACGTCTTACCGTACGACTTATTGTGGAACGATGTTAGCCTAACAAATTAGCAACATAACTCTGACAATATCTCTCGTCCAATAAAACTCGCACTACCTCGTATTCAGTTAAATTCCTTGTCCGATTCATTTTTTTTTTCAATTTTTTAGAGTTACAAATAAAACAGTCTACCATAAAAACGTAACTAACAAATTATAAGCTTAATTTTAAAGAAAATCTATTGCAAGTATTGCATAAAACTGTTTATCTTCTAAATAATCTTTAAAACTGTAAATCGAAACTAATTGTTTTGAGTGCTGTCATTAACAACGAAACAAAATATTCATAGCCTACTATTCATACAATCGATAAAGTTTAGAAGTGGCATAAGAAAAAGATAAATTCATTTTTTGGAAAATTTCATATTGTTTTTCATATATATATATATATATATATATATATATATATATATATATATATATATATATATATATATATATATATATATATATACAGTTAGTATAATATACTTCTCGTTAATATTCTGCCATTTTCAGAGATGGTGTAGGGTTTTTCCACAAGAAGTTTTGTATCTCTAATCGGCATCGCTTGCAGACAATTCTAATAACGTTTTCTTTTAACACATCGTTAAAAAAAATCCAATGATATTATATCGAATGATGGCCATTTAAAGAGGTTACGTCAACCTCAAATCAACTGTTTCAACACCGCTTTGTTGTGTAGCGTAATTATATAACAGGGATAATAGAAATAACATAACATTTCCATACACCCTAATTCATATAATTAAATCGGCCACTGAGTAACCGCACACCCTGTATTTAGTTCTATAGTATTTTGTATATATGAGTCATTTATTGTTAAGACATAAACACCGTAATCAACCTCAAAACTTGGTAAATAAATTTTGATTTAAATGCAAAAAGATAATTTTTCATTTTGTATTTTATCTTAAATGACAATTAAGATAATAATTAATTCCTCGTCTTTTGAGGTGATTGCCAATAATTGACCCAATTTTTGGCTTCTGAGTAAGAAGTGAAGTGCTGCTCGGCCAGGCCATGAGTCATCGACTGGAACAAGTGGTAATCGGCAGCAGCAATGTCTGGTGAATACGGCGGGTGGGGTAGGACATCCCATTGAAGCGCCTTCAAAGTTTCCTTGGCGACTTTTGCAACATGTGGCCGAGCGTTGTCGTGCTGAAAGATCACTTTGTCATGTCTTTTGGCATATTGGGGGCCTTTGATCTTCAATGCTCGGCTCAGTTACATCAATTTTTATTGGTAACGTTCTCCAGTGATGGTTTCCTTAAGCTGGAGTAGCTCATAGTAGATCACTCCGAGTTGATCGCATCAGATGCACAACATTAGCTTCTTACCATGAATATTCGGTGTGGCCGTTGAAGTTGATGCATGGCCGGGCTTACCCCACGATTTTCTGCACTTTCGATTGGCGTAGTGAATCCACTCTTTATCCTCCGTCACTACTTGATGCAAAAAACCCTTCCGATTTTGCTATGGAGCAGTTGTTCGCACAAGAAAATACATTAACAATTTCCTTGTTCTTGCACCATACCCATGGCCTTGAGACGGTTTGAAATCGCTTACTGAGTCACTTTCAAGGTTTCAGCGAGTTCTTTTTGAGTTTAGCATAAATACTGGTCCAATAACACCTCCAACTCAGAGTCTTCAAACTGTACTGGCCTCCCTTCGCGTTCTTTGTCTTTGGTGTCAAAATCACCTCTTGTAAAACGCTGGAACCAGTACTCACATGTCTTTATTGATGCAACAAATTCTCCATATGCTTCACACAGCAATCGATGTCCATAAGCTGCACTTCTCTTCAAATTAAAACAAAAAAGCAGCGCTTCCAGAAAATTTTTTTTTGTTGACACAAAGGTTGGTAGTTAGAACACAAAGAAAGTATATTGTTTACACTTCAGCGAAATGACACAGACTGATTTTTAGAAGGAAACGATGACGCTTTAACATGAATATAGGTACAAGATGATCCGATGCGGTTTAATACTAGGTACTTAATTAAAATAATTTTATAGTTAATTAGTTTAAATAAAAATGATGTACATTAATTAAGGAAATATTGCTGTTTAAATCACATGTTTATCAATTTATATTTCCTTCTAATTATTGTAGTATTGTATTGTAGTATTTGTATAGTCTAATTATTGTAGTATTGTATTATACGATAATCTGTAATAAAATAAGATTAAAATATGAATGCAAATATTTACAGGATAAAGGAAGGATTATAATAAAGAAAAACATTTCTTGTTATTGGTAGAAATATTGCTGCAAAAGACAATGATTCGAATTGCAACTACAAACAATGCATTTAAAATTAACAGCAATTGTTCATTGAGTCAAGACTTTTGATATTTTTCAGTTCTGTCCTAACGGAAATTTGCCGTTCTCTATGACATCGAATCCACTAGTTATTTCAAAGATCCAATTCTAAGCAACGTCCAACAATGTGAGATAATGAAGGGTTTTATTCTTGATCCAAGCAGGCTGGGCCGAATAGCTGGCTAACTTTTAATATTCAGAGGCGCAGGTGGAGCAAATTTGCTTATTTCAATCTCGAATTTTCATCAAAATAGTCCGGCGAAATGGCAAAACCGTATGGTAATTGGGGACATTTGTTTCCAAACTTTATTAATTTGAAAATATAATTAATTGATGTTTTGGGAAAAACTTATCGTATGAGTGCTGAATTATTTTTTAGATAAATAATAATATAAAAAATTATATATATATATATATATATATATATATATATATATATATATATATATATATATATATATATATATATATATATATATATATTATTATTATTATTCACGTATGGGCCCTGGTGGACCACGCGAAGTACAATTAGAGGCGTTTGTTGTTGTTAGCCTTCCTTTGAGCCCATATTAATTTCATTCTTTCGCTATGAGCTTTTTTCCTTTCGTCAGACCAAGTTGTTCCAGTCTTCCTACATTTTTCTCTCTGGCCAACCTTCCAAACGTTAACCTTGTGTCTGAAACAACCTCTATCCTGAATTTCACTTTGTGTAATATTTGCTGATCTTAGGTCCTCTTTAATTGCCGCAATCCATTTAATTATTTCTACTTTAGCTCTACTCCTATTTTCATAAAATTCGACTATTTGTCTAGTTAGCCTACTCGGATTCATCAGTTTGATGTGTCCGTAAAACTTAAGTCTTCTTTTTCTCATATCGCTATGTATATCTGTGTATTGTTTGATTTCTTGGTTTTCTCGAAGTCGGTATGTTGTGCTATTTATTTGTTTGGGGCCTAGGATTTTTCTTATGATTTTTCTTTCCTTCTTTTCAATGTCCTCGATGTCCCTCTTTCTATTCAAAATGAGCGTTTCTGCAGCATATAGACATTCTGGCTTAATAACCGTGTTGTAATGTCTCAGTTTTGTGTTTTTAGATAGGCATTTTTTGTTGTAAATATTTTGTGTAAGTCTCAATGCCGTTTCAATTTTTTGACATCTACCCTTATTGGCCGCTTTTTCCAACCCATTTTCCATGATTATTTCACCCAAATATTTGAATGGAGAGACTCGTCTGATGTTACCACATTTTGTTTTTAGAAATGGTGTTCTTAGTCTGGTGCAGGTCATGTATTGTGTCTTTTCAAAGGATATTTGGAGTCCTACCTTTTCTGCTGTTTCTTTTAGGATTTCAATCTGTTTTTGAGCCGTTAATACATCTTGAGCTAAAATTGCTAGATCATCAGCAAATGCCAGACAATCAATTTTGATGTTGGTTCTCCCCAGTTTAATGGGCTGGTCAATATTCAGTGCCGACTTTTTTTCACGCCACTCCTGTATTACTTTTTCTAGAACACAGTTAAATAAGAGTGGCGAGAGTCCATCCCCTTGTCTCACACCAGTTTTAATTTCGAAGGGTTCTGAGATGTCACCCATGAATTTAACTTTTGACCTCGTGTTAGTTAACGTTGCTTTAATAATTGCCAGCGTTTTCAGATCTAGTCCTTGTTCTTTCAAGATTCGGAATAAAGATTCGCGGTCAATAGATATATATATATATATATATATATATATATATATATATATATATATATATATATATAAATGTGGTTTGTTTTGTTACAAAAAAAACTTATACCTTATAGTCGTTTAATGTCAAAGTTGAAATTACTAGCACTAATTTATCAAACAATAAGCTGGTTGGCACCAGCAAAAATACATTATTCTTAATATGAGCCTCTACGTGAATAAGAAACATATCGTGATATTCGCATACTGAATACATTTTTGGTTTGAAATGGAACTTAAATACAGACACTGACATATACTGAAATAATTGTTGTCGCCAATTTGAAATAAGAATCTTTGTCATGGCAATCATTTCAATTAGTCAATCATGCGGTTAACTAATCGATTTTGGTTAACATATAACGTGATTTTTATTTTTTTTTAAATTTGTTTTAACTATATTCATTAGTTTATTTGTAGTGTGTTAAATAATAATCACTTTATATTTGCCTTATATTATATTGATAGATATTTGCTTAAAATGCTAACTCTTATCACAGCTTTTCGATTCATGTTTTAATATTTTGCACATTTTTTCGCTTTGTTTTTGCGTTTTTGCATAAGAAACGATCAAGAATCGTATGTATAATCGACAAAAAATGAAACTACAAGAAATATATAATTTACTCGATAGTAATCCAATGAACAAATCGGGTAATAAATATTTCAACTGTTGGTACCTCGTTTACTACTGCAGTTACGGGGGCCTCAATCTGGGTAATGTCCATGTAATAAGCCCCTTTCATTTGACATTTAAGTTTTCGGAAAAAGAAAACATTCACAGAGAGCAATATCTTTTCGAGCTAAATTTTGAAGTACGGCGTTGTTCTACTGAGAGGAAACAGCTTTGGTTCAGGTGGCATTATGGTGGTTTATGATTAACAAATGAATAGAATCTCGACTAAATGAATTAAACCTATATAAGATTATCTTAAACAACCAACACATTTTAGGATAATCAAGGAATTACTAACGATGGATACCACGATTTTCAAAATGTTGAACAGATTTCCACTTTACAATTTCATATAATTTTTTGGCTCTATCTCATCAATGATAAATTTGATATTGTTATTTTAATGCAGCTATGATTTTTGGACCTTGCCTTATATTTCTCATTAATATTGGGATATCTAAATTAAAATACTACTATAAAGATATCTAAAAAATGTTACTTGGTTTTAAACAAAAGCAATTTTATTTCTAAGTCAAAACAGATACGTTTTTTTGTTTTAATTATTTTGAAATACACACTACAATATACTTATATCTCAATTAGAGGTGAAATCTTTGACCAATTTTCCATACACATAGTCATAAAATATTGCGATTTTTGGTCATTTTTTGATGTTGATTTTGAGATATCCAAGTAAAAATACAACTATGTATGTAAGATTTTAAGGCAATTATGACACTAATTAAAAATTTCAGATCTAAAATAGTTTTTGACTTTCAATGATTTTTTAAAAACATTGAAAAATTCAGTTTCTCAGTTTACACGGTTTAAAACAAAGGCAGTTGTTTGCAGGTCAAAACTGATCAGTTTTTCGTTACAATCATATTAAAAAACATACTATACCATACTTTTATCTGAATCAGAGAAATTACATTTTTTGACTAATTTTCCGTACATTTAGTCACGAAATATTGCGATTTTTAGTAATTTTTAGACTTTTTCTCATATTTTTCGCTGATATTGAGATACCCAAGTTAAAAAACCTCCATGTCTGTAACATTCTGATACAAATATAATTATTCAGAATTATTTTGTATATATATATATATATATATATATATATATATATATATATATATATATATATATATATATATATATATATATATATATATATATATATATATATATATATATATATATATATATATATATATATATATATATATATATATATATATATATATATATTAGTAAAATATAATAATTAAACAAAATATGTAAACATTTTAAGAAATAATTATTCAACAAGATATAGCTGAATTGTAATTGTTTCGAGGATGGTTTTATAAAATAAAGCGATACGTTAGTAAAGTAGTTAAAAAAAAAAAAATTAATACAATTGACCGAAAAATCCAAAAATTAAACGGTCAGGAAAATAGTAGTAATAATATATATATATATATATATATATATATATATATATATATATATATATATATATATATATATATATATATATATATATATATATATATATATATATATATATATATCAAGCGTAGAACACCATTAAATGATTATATATTATTCAATATAGCTCCAGAATATTATTAAGATTGTAGTTGGTCACACGCCACTGTGGTATAGTGTTGCAAATTGCATCAGTATCCCCCCTGACAGCTCACTTGTGATAAGTTTGGGAGGGTAACAGAAAAAAAATCCTGAACTTAGCTTCCGAAAAGGGTTTATGTTAAATTTTAATTTTTGTTGGCCAAATTTTATAACATTCTTGGATAAATAATGGCTGTATATGCTAATGACATCTTTCTTACCGATTTAATTTATTTATATTAAGGTATTTAGCTTTAAATACGTCAGGATGCTCCCGGAATGCATACTACAAGTTTATTTCCACGAAAAGTTTAAATCATATTATGTTTTCCACAGTTCTAGTAATGAAACTTTCTTATCGCAGAAAGGAAATTTTGTTGCCGAAAGTTGAGCTTTGTATTTACCGGCGTGGGAAGCTTTTTCGGAGGATTATGATAACGGTAACTACCATCAGACAGATTTTTTACGATCATTGATTTTTAACTTTTTGTCTGGAATCAACTGACTGATGTACGTCTGAGATTTTAAATTGTCCTCCAAACCGGAAATCTTTGAAAAATCCACTATTGGATTTGTTTGACTAGTTGGAGTCGAATAGGATTAACTACCGCTACTTTGAATGTGACTGTGTATTATCCAAAGATTACAGATTTTTCTCGCGAGCTTTTTTTCATTTCGATTTTTGTCTACGTGTATTCTATCGTAAGTATTTAATAAGAATGTCTTTTTTTTTTCAATGTCATTTTGTCATTTTTATTTTAAAAAACATTGCCATTTGCTGACAATAACTTAATATAATCTAACTCAATATGCTTAATAATATTGCTTAATAATATGCTTAATAATTTGGTGTGCTTATTCTTAAATTTTGAAAAAATAGGTAAACTCTAAAAGAATACAAGAGCAAAGTGTGGATACGTATCATATTAGACGCCAGTCGGTAGGAATCCTGATAGACTTATGAGTAAGCACATAATCAAGAGTTGATAGCGTGAGGGAGGTGCTGGCCTGGGTTGTAGGTGGCTAATGACCGTGGTTCGGAACTCACATTAAGCTGTAGGTCCGTTCGCTAAATTGCCTTAGTTGCTGATGCGCCTCTAACACCAAGACCTTTAAACCTTTATCATATTAGACATTCGACATTAGACATGTAAATATGATAAGTTTCGAAAGCATAACACTGCTACTAATGCCATTAATCTGACAATGCTGTTTATCCTGGTACCTTGGATAGAAAAACATGCCATCCTTGATAAAAAAGCACCTTGATTTTTTTTTCGACGGTACAAAATCTGGAAGATCTATTGGGTTTGATAAGGATGTATTGTTGACTGAAATGGAAGCTGATCCCCAACAAACCATCCAGAAATTAGCCACAAATTTAAAATATCATGATCCATAATACAACGGTGTTTAAAGCAACTGCACAGAGTACAAGGACAAGGAATGTGGGTTTGTCCAGGTTATACCAACCAGCTTGGCCCACTCCAAAACCAGGTCTTCATCAAAAGTATTACTGTCAGTATGATGAGATTTTATAGGAATTATTCGCTATAAGATTGTGTGCGCTCAGCTTGATAGACCAAACATGGCTTTGATTAAAAAATGTCCAAGACTGATTCATTGATAAGGTGTTATTCTGCAGATTGACAATGAAAAACCTCACATTTCCAAAATTACCAAAAAATTAAAGTGTTAGGTTGGGAAGTACTTCCTCACCCACCGTATTGTCCTGATGCTGCATCGTCAGATTATTATCTTTTCAGATCCATGGAACTTTTTTTTCATGTCATACTGTGGCATCAATCAAAACTGCACGTATTTGAAGAATATTTTACTTTAAGTTCACCCTCATGGTACAAAAAGCGAATAGAAAGTCTGTCAGAGAGATGGGAGAAGGTTACCAAATAACGATGAAGATTATATTATAGATTAATATTGTATTAACATTTAAATAATGCAACATTTTGTACAGTATCAAAAAACGACATTACTTGTAATAACAAATAAATGCCCTCTAGAATGGTGATTTTGAATAATTATATTTGAACTACTATAATAATATACGGCTTTACACTGTTATTTACAATACACTTTATAATTTAAATATAATAAACTAAAATTAACTATTAATACTATAAAATTAATTATTATATATATAAAATATTATTTATTCTTAAATGACAGTGATTATATAATATTCGATGATATAAACGGAGATTATCGAGATTATAGTTCGCCATACGCCACTGTGGTATAGTGTTGCAAATTCCATCAGCATCCCCCTGACAACTCATTCGTGATAAGTTTAGGAGGGTAGCAGAAAAAACCCTCAACTAAACTTCCAGAAAGGGTTTATGTTGAAACATAATTTTTGTCGGATTTTGTCAAACTTTATAATGACATTCTTGTGTAAATAGTGGGTATATATTTTAACGATAAATTTCACTACGATTTCATTTAATTTCATCAAGGTATTTATGTTTAAATACGGCAGCGCACTCAGGGAATATATACTATAAACTTACTTGTATGAAAAGTTAAAATCATATTATGTTTTCTACAGTTTTGGAATTGAAACTTTCTTATCGCGGCGGAAATTTCATTGTCGAAAGTTGAGATTTGTATTTACCGGCGTGGGAAGTTTTTTCAAAAGATTATAACAACGTTAAGTTAACTATGATCATTCAAATTTTTTACGATGAGCTATTTTTTTAAACTTTTATGGTGAAACTTTTATGTGTTCTTTTTTATAATAACCTTCGTAAATGTTAAATTTTCTCCTAAATCGGAAAACCACTTTCGAACATCAATGTTTTATTTATAGATCTGAGATCTCATGGAATGAACTTGTTACTTTAAATGTTATTGAATTCTTTATTCGAAGTTTACAGCTTTTTATATTCCACTTTCCAGTAAAATGTCAAATGAAATAAAATATTTTTCAAATGTTCCTTTTTTTTCAAGATTCATAATCCATCTCATTCGATTATGTAATAAATATTAGAACTAGGACTTTTGGTCAATGCATTTCTAGGACTGCAGAACAAATTCGTATCTGAATTTTTTCCTCTCGTAGTTATTTTAGCGTATAGAACCAATCGGAAAAATCAACTTTCAACTGAAAACAAAATGCAATGCATGCAAAATGCATGCAAATGTCTTGTGTGGCTTTGGGAGATACTTCTGTTTCGTACAATACCCGTAAGAAGCGGTTCCAAAAATTCCCCTCCAGCACTGCTGGAAGGGAATCCTTGCCGTACACCGCTAGAGCTCGGAAGAATTCTGAGTAATACCACAAACCATATCTAAAAGTTTATACAAGCTAGGGAAAGTTTAAAATGAGAGTCATTGGGTCCCCTATGAACTCACAGCTGAGAAAAAGAGTAGACGCATTGATGTTGTGTCATTACTCTTCAAATGTAAGCAAAAATAACTTCCTGCATAACATTTTGACCTGTGATGAAAAAGTAGATTGTGTTAATATTGGTGAACGATCAACCAGTACCGCAAAACCACACCAGCAACTGATTCACGTTAGTTAGCAAGGGGAGAAGAAAATTCATTTTGCTTCAAGACAATTCATGACCACATAGAGCAACTCGCGTATTCTCCAGACTTTACCCTTTAGGATTTTTAACTTCTCTAATCCCTGCAACATCCCTGGTTAGTAGTTGTACATCTGTTGAGGAAGTCGAGAAAAAGTATCTAGGATTCGACAGTAGCCTCAGAGGTAGCGAATTAGTTTTTCATTACTTATTTCATTACTTATTTCATAAATAAACGTCAAAGGCAGTTAGAAAAAGTTGAAAATTATGTTGATTGACCTAATAAATATATAACACATAACAAGTCTAATGATTTGTTAATGATTCATGTAGAAGAACTTACTAGGTACTCGGGCTTACCCAAGTTGGATTAGTGACATGACTGAGGAGGGACTCCTTGATCGATTTTATTCTCTTGTTTAGAAAACATGCACAAATATTGGTACAAATAAGTGCAGAATGAAATTATTGATTTTATATTTGTCACACACCATTGGAGTTAATGTTGCTAATTTCAGCAACATCTTTTTTCGCAATTAACTTCTGATGGGTTTAAAAGAGTAACAGCTATAAAACACAAAGGATTAGGTTAGATTGTATCAGATTTTGACAAATAATTTTCTAATATATATATATAT
This sequence comes from Cosmopolites sordidus, assembly GCA_031761425.1. Lineage (NCBI taxonomy): Eukaryota > Metazoa > Arthropoda > Insecta > Coleoptera > Curculionidae > Cosmopolites > Cosmopolites sordidus. Next base: position 4,396,676 of record JARFXV010000080.1, on the reverse strand, counting down.
ATATATATATATATATATAGAGTGAGTAAATATCTTAAGGAAAGATTTCAGTACCAATTCGAAAGAACATGAGGTTAGAGATCTTTCAGGATGCTAGGTAATTTGTCTGTTGAGCTCTAGTAACCCTTCAGAGGTCACTTATTTATCACCAAACACCCAATCACTTTTTCAACTTCTCGATGCACATTTCGATAATCTTTAAATTTACTGTTTTAAAAGTTAAGATTAAAAAAAATCAAAAAAAAAAAAAATATATATATATATATATATATATATATATATATATATATATATATATATATATATATATATATATATATATATATATATATATATATATATATATATATGAACACGCCACAATCATTCAGCCATTACCGAAGGTTCGATTAGGAGAAATGAACTATTAAAATAAATATACACATTTACATCGAGAGCAGAAGTTGAACTCGGGCCACCGTACTACGATGAAGCTAAACCATCAGCCGACTGATTATAATTTTATTTAATTACATCGAAGTCTAAATACCTCAGGATGCCCTGGATATCTATACTACAAACTTATTTGTACAAGAAGTTTAAATCACATGTTTTCCATAGTTTTGGTATTAAAACTTTCTTATCGCAGCGGAAATTTTGTTAACGAAAGTTGAACTTTGCATGTACCGGCGTAGTAAGAAACTTTTTCGGAGGGTCACGATAACACTAAGTTACCTATTACCAAGTAGATTTTTTACGACGACCACTTTTAACGTTTTATCTTGGATCGACGCCTCTGACAATATACTTCATAGGTTTTAAATTGTCGTCGAAATCAGAAATCTTCGACTTTGGAAAATCGACTATTCGATTAATTCAATGATTTGAAATCGAATAGGATCAACTATCGCTACTCTGAATGTGATTGTATTGTTATCCACAGATTACAGACGTTTATTTTGGACTTCTTTTTTGATATGGTAATTTTCCCTCGTGTTCCTCGTATATGATGTCAGACTTGAAAAAAAAGTTATAAAGTTAAGTCTGTTTAATAAATTATAACTCGTTTAATGTTAAATATCATATGACAGAAATAGTTAGATTTTTCATAATATTTCTTTCCCAACACATAATCTTTTATACAGCATTCAGATTCTAGAGTTTGCCAATTTACAAGGTGTTATGCTGAATTTAGTTGAGGACAATATAAGAGCAGCTAAACGATTCTCATACTAATGTACAAATTAGATTTATAAAAAAAAATGATTGAAAACTGAAATAATAATTTATTAATCCCAGTTTTTATATTAACTTTCTAATACTATCTGCCTTTAGACACATCTGCACATCTGTTTCAGATTAATATATCAACAATGAGATATCATTCTCAGATGTTTTACCGAGAGAAAAAAAGTAATGTAAAGGTTAGTGTATTGTAACCTTTTTCGTTTCTTTGTTATCAAAGTCGCATAATTGCTTTGATTTCGCTTGTTTATGAAGTATCTCGATAAGAAGTTATTACCAATCTTCGGTAACTTTAAAGCGATTCATGTGTAATCTTTTTCATAGAATATAAATGACTCCGATATTGAATTTATTTTGATATTATGTCGATTTTAGCTTTTTTTTTATCAATAAACTTGTTAATGAAAACTGATTTTTTTTATATTCCAACTTGGCATATTTCTTCAAATAATATGTTTCATTTCAATTAATTTCAATAATAAATATGTTGGTGTTACAACTTATATTACCAGGGTAGGTTGATATACGATAAAACAGGGCTGGACCTGAAAAGTGTGTAATATATGTGAATTGGGAATAAAACCCAGAATATCGTTTAATTAGATTTTCAAATAAAATTCCTTAAATTAAAAATGTATCGGAGTAAAAAAGTAAAAGTTCAAAAGTATTGAAAATCATAAATTCATGACAATAGTTGCTTTACAGAACATAGAAAAAGAACATTAATAAAGATAATACTAGAAAATAACGTGTAATTAAAAAAGAAAGAGCAAATTTTTGCAAACACTTTAACTAACTTTTTGTGGTGAATATGTTTTGATTTTAACTTTTCGGCAAAAGCATTTGTGGTTTAAATCTTTAGAACTGAGAACATGGAACTTTTAGTAATAAATAAATATCAACTAAAACCTCTAAATATTATTTATTTTTGATAACTACACTAGTTTACACATTTTTACTTTTTTTATATACTTCGAAATAAATGTATATAAATATGTTAACCTACGTTTCTTAAACTTAAAAGTGTTAGCAGAAATATTCTATCATGTCATATTTTTTTCTACAGTCAAATAATTTTTTTTTAACTACCCTTAAACGGTTCCACAGCCTATAGTCCAGCGGATTGAGGTCTGGAATTCCTGATGGACAATCTTTAGCAACTAATAACTCAGGCAAACTGGCCTCCTATCTCACCTTCTGGCGCTGAATCTTGCTGGAAAATCCAATATTTCTGTGGTGTTAACTAAGTTAATCATAAGCAAGGTGTTTCTAAGCGGCTTACTACCTTCTCCAAAACATCGATTTGGTAGTTTCTTACACGCGCTTTGACCTCTTCCTCGCAGAAATCCAGTTGAGTGTCGTCGTTGTATAACACACCCCACCAAACCATAACTGAATCGGAATGATGACCTATTTCCACTTTCCCATTTTTTTCAGTAACTTCCCAAGAGAAGCGGAAATTCTGTCCCTTTGTAAACTTTTAGCAGTGACATTTTTTCATCTGTGAAAAGGATTTTTCTATGGCGGAAAGAATCTCGTGGCCCTCATGTATGGTTGTCCGCTAGATCATGTATAATAATCCACGACATGGTCCTTGGTGATATTTTTATCCCTCGAGCAAAGATTTTTTGTCTTAAGAGCGGATTTCTCTGAATTCTTTCAGCGACTGCCTTGACTGACATCTGCTGGGGTCCTGGTCTCGCGAGGTCAGCAAGTTCTTCCTCGGTCGTCAATTGAAGAGATCTAGTTGTATCCTTTCACAGGTCCATTTTGTTGGTTTGAAGTTGAAAATCTCCATTGCAGATTTATTGCGATTGTCTTTGTTGCCCCACTCCATGTTTATTACTTGACGTATTAGTACAAACTGATTTGTTTATATTAATTTAATTAATATTACTCTTGTTAGTATTGTCTCAGAAAAACCAACATTAATTTATTTTTTTTAGAGAAACGAGTACAAATTTAAATATATTTTAAATCTAATAAGTTATGTTTTATTTGAAGCTAATTTTGTAACAGGAATTTAACACTAGGGTGTATTCTGTTCTGATTGGTATTTGTGATTTTTTTATTATACCCTGATACGTTATGAACGTATTAACAAAATCTCACCTTATGTTCGCATCCTGAAATATTTCATTTTTAGGGCTTAAGCATTTTTTTTTCTAACAAATAAAAAGATGCTTTCATAAAGGCGAGTGAAAAATGCTTCGCGATTATCGAACCCGAGAATAAAATTGTTTTGGAAAGGCATTTCCTTTAGGCGGTCCTCCCAGTTAATCCAACTTCTGGGCTATATTTAGGTATCTTCCTTTGAATTCGTTTTAAATTCCATATAACTCAATTTTTTTCTGCCAGTTTAGTAATGCTTTAACAAATAGTAAGACTGTGATCTCGTTATCTATTGATATGTCTGGTGAGTTACAAAACTGTTATATAGGGAGATTCAACAAAATTATATTTTTTTATAGAAGATTCCTTAAATATATACATCAATTATATAATTGAAAACACCGTTCTTTAGATGAACCAAATTTATCATCAATACAGACTATAGTCTATACTAACACATCGGTAATTAACATTTTCTGGAAATTTCGACTCTATTCATGAATATATACTCTTTGAAGAGCAATACAATCATTCCAATGCTTTTCTAGCATTTCTACACCTTTTTTATAGAACGATTTCTCTTTACTTTCAAAATACCATTCTATTTCGGCCATTATCTCTTCATTAGAGCTAAATTTCTTTCTAGCAAGTATTTTTTTGAGATTTGAGAACAGAAAATAGTCGCTGGGGGCCAGATCTGGCAAATACGGTTGATGAGGAAGCAATTCGAAGTGCAATTTAGCCATCGTTGCCAACGATTTGTGTAAAACATCACTTTTTTGTTGATTTGGAGCTTTTCTTGCAATCTCGTCCTTCAAATGCAACAATAACGCTATGTAATACTTGTTATTGATGGTTTTACCTTTTTCAAGATAACCGATGAATAATATCCCATGCGCATCCCAGAATACAGAGGCCATAATCTTGCCTGCCGATAGTTGTGTTTGTGGTCGTTTTGGGCGCCTTTCATCGGCTGCTGTTTACTCAGCTGGCTGCTGATATGACTCCAGAGTATAGTGATGGATCCGTGTTTTATCCATTGTTACATATCCTATGAAAAAATCCTTTTCTTCGCTTAAACAGTTCCAAACATTGCTCGGAATCATCAATACGTTATGGTTATTGATCCACTGTGAGCAAACGCGGTATCCATTTCCATAGCAATTTACGCATTCCCAAACGTTCATACGAGATGATGTAAACACTTCCTTTCGATATCTTCATGATATCATCTATCTCCTGCAGCTTTACTTTACGGTTTTGCGAAATCATTTTGTGAATTTTTCTGATGTTGTCTGGTGTAACTATCTCATTTGGACGTCCAGAGCGTTCAGTAACATTGGTGCTTGTAGGACCACGTTTGAATTTAGCATACCAATTAATTATGGTTGATTTTCTTGAGGCAGAGTCCGTGTAATGTTTATCAAGCCATTGTTTTGCTTCAACGCTATTTTTCTTCATCAAAAAGCAATGCTTAATCAACACACGAAATTCTTTTTTTCTTTTCATTGTATTGAATGTAACAAAAGTAGCGACACTTCAACTACAACAATTCAGAAACTAGTAGAAAGATTGTCATGAAATTTTGACACATGACGTTTGAAGGTTGGCACAATCAACCACTGGTAAGGATTTTTCGTAAGTCACATCATTTATATGCCAGACCGGGGACTCATTGACCGATATGTTAATTTGAACAGTATCTATGTCTTGTTGACATCTATAATGCAGCAAACTTATTGATTTTTTGATGTATTAAATAGTTTATTTTTTACATTCTACTTTAATTTTTAAATCTACGAAAACGATATTCCGTCCTATCCATATTGCATTCTTTCCTTTTCATTTTACATAGACCAATTTACATCGGTAAGCAATAGCAAAACCGACCTGCTTATATATTAATTAATTTTTGTTATTTATGTTAGAAAAGAGAAAAAGAAATATAATGAAGGTAGTTCCCTATTTCTATTCCACCTGAATAATTCTGTGCATTGCATAAAAGGCTTTTTTATTTGAGTCATTTCGAGCGCTATCTTGCAAAACAACGGTAAACATCTAAAGATACTCAAGAATGCACTTTCCTTAGAGTTCATCAGACGCATGTTGACATTTTTTTTGTATGTTATTTTCTTATGCATGTTGTAGGGTTCTAATGGAAATATTCTCTTCAATGTGTTCTAACTTTTTTTGCCTATTTTTTAACCCATATTACTTATATTATACTTTAAATAAATTATATAAATTGGATTAATCAAATTATCCATTTCATTTATTAAATAAATTTTACACTAAAAAGGTAACTTTTAAATTTCTAACTGTTCAATATAACTTCTTCAACCATGAATGCATTTTTTGCAAGATGGACAATTCTGAAAAGTAGAGGTTCACGTGACTAATATATGTAAATATGCATATATATATATATATATATATATATATATATATATATATATATATATATATATATATATATATATATATATATATATATATATATATATATATATATATATATATATATATATATATATATATATATATATATATATATATATATATATATATATATATATATATATATATATATATATATATATATATATATGCGCCTTAAGCTGGACACCTGAAAAGCGGATGAAGGAGCGACTAAAGCCATGACCATATAAATTGGCCATGTCGAATGGAGGCTGCAATCACATGCAGCCACGCCATCCTGCGGTAAACGGTCGCAGCAGTCAGACTGTGCGCAACCGTTCGTGATCCGTCTAACCTCGGGTAAGTACCACGTATGATCGAAAAATTATGAACTGGGCATGTAGTGAAAAGTATTAGAAAGCTAAGGAAGTTCACCCGTGCTCCAAATGCAAAGTTTCCGCGATCCAAAGTTTATATGGTCATGGCTTTAATCGTTCCTTCAGCCGCTCTTCAGGTGTCCAGCTTGAGCCCAATTGATGACGGCTTAAGGCCAGAAACCGGTCTTGGAAGACGCTTGCTGGCGCTTTGGATTGCGGGTGAAGGAATGGCAAAGCACGACATGGAGCACGGGTGAACTTCCTTAGCTTTTTAATACGTTTCTCCACGGGCCCAGTTCACAATATATATATATATATATATGTAGTGTTAGATTTTCTTGGACTGCGTCCATTGAGACAGCAGTAGCTGAGTGTCATCATACACCCAATCGTTGGGTTCCACAATCTCATGTGGAATACACAACAACCTGCGTCTCCGCCTAATTGAACACTTTTGTTGGTTGCTTGACCGGGAAGGAGCCCCACCTATCCCTTCAACTGGATGACATATGTTTCGTCTCTCGAGGTTCAGACTCTTCAGGGCGCCGACATATACCATACCATCAAGAATAGGGAGACTCTATCCACAGCCAACCCATGTTTTCGCCGACCTTCCGTCGGATGGCGTATATTTGTAGTGATAGATTTTCTTGAACTGCGCCCAATGAGACAGCAGTAGCTGAGTGTCATCACATACCCAACCGTTGGGTGTCGACCGTGCTGACCGACCGTGGGAACCGTGCCCTTCTACTTTAAAAAGGGCGTTAATTTGTGTTTTTCTAGGTACTTGCTTGAAAATTTGAATGACATTTCTCTCTAATGGTAGTATCGAGTTAGCTTTTAATCTATCACAGTTTCCTTTATCAGTATGTGCTTTAGTTTGGTATTGTAGTTCGTGATATCCATCCACTAAAAATTTTCTATTTATATATTTGTCTATAACCTATTCTTTCCTTAACCTCATCCCACTTCATGTTCCATTTTAGGTAATACTGTTACATTTTAACATTTCTTAATTATTTTTTTCTTGATAAAATTCTTGATAAAGTGAGTGATGAAAGTGAGTCATAGGCAAAATTCATTTTTGCTCTTTAGAAATAAGGCAAATTTCTAGTTAAATGGTCGGGAGGTCGGCGAAAACATGGGTTGTTGGCTGTGGATAGGGTCTCCTTATTCTTGATGGTATGGTATATGTCGGCGCCCTGAAGAGTCTGAACCTTGAGAGACGAATCATATGTCTTCCAGTTGAAGGGATAGGTAGGGCTCCTTGCCGGTCAAGCAACCAACAAAAGTGTTCATATATATATATATATATATATATATATATATATATATATATATATATATATATATATATATATATATATATATTCGCAATTTTTTATTATTTTTATTTTTTCTAAAAAACCTTCCATTTCACGTTTAATGCCACAAGTTCCATCGTGGGCCAACGATGTTGAATATTGAAAATTAAGAATCAGCTAAAACATGGAAGTCGCAACGTAATTGAGATGATCCCCACATGTTGATGGACAAAAATGATTTCAGTGGGTGTATTTAAATTCCATTTAAAACCAAATTGTAATCTGTACGCGAATATCACGAGATGTTTCTTATTTAGGGAGAAACACTAACCGTATTAAAAATGTACCAGGAGTTTTTCAACGTGTTTACGAAAATAGGTTAGAACAGTACCAGGCTTCCATAAATTCAAGTGATGGACATTTGGAAGATTTAAGCAAATAAAACAATTAATCATGTTTTTCTTAATATGAGGTGAATCGTTTAAAACGTGTTATGGTGTGAAAACTTGGTGGGAAGTGCTAGTAGTTTCAACTTTGATATTAAATGACATTAATATGTAAGTAAATAGTATTTTTCATAGGCTGCAATTTGTACACATGTTTAAAGAAACTTTTTATTCGAAATAATGTACAGAATGTTTGGTTAATTTAAATTTGCTAAAGTTATTTCACTTACACTATATATATATATATATATATATATATATATATATATATATATATATATATATATATATATATATATATATATATATATATATATATATATATATAAAGTATGTCACATTTAAGATGAAGACACCCCCATATTTTCACTATTTGAAGGAATACAGATTTGAATTTTTGCACAGTCATACATGTTGATGGGTCACATTTTTTAAGATACTCAATTGAAATCTGAACTTTAAAGTCGTTATAGTTAGCGAAACGCTAACAGTTAGCCTAACAGCATCAGGAGATGATTTAATTTCCTTAGATACAATACAAGAAAATAATTTGATTTTAGTTATAAATAGTTATAAAATAAATCTTTTTGGGTTTAGTGTTCCAGTGTTCCAATAGAAAAGTTGAACTTTTGCATTGTAATGTTGAAATAATGCATCCACATACCTTATTAGACACTCTATGGATCTTATATCCTTATGAACACTAACACTATTTTCACTACAAGTCTCGATTTCAATTGCTACATATTTACCGAACGATATATATACTTGAACTGAATCATATAACAAGAAAAGTAAAAATATCGATAACAATTTTTTGTTAGAAAAAAAGGGTCGCAACCATGACTAATTCCTTACCTGAATATTTTTATGTTTTAAATAATACGAAAATATTATTTAGCGTTCGTACATATTGTATACAGGGTACTCTAAAATGTATGAATTTTTTAGATCGCTTCTTAATATAAAAAAAAATATTGAAAACCTCTTACAATTAATTAGTCTACAAGCACTAATTTGTTTCGAACTATATATGGAAAATAAAAAAAAAAATAAAAGAACTAATTTGTTTCGAAATACATATGAATTTTTTTTTTTCACATTTTGGAAAATTATAACAGCTGTTTTCAGTGATGATAGTGTTGTAACAAGAAAAGTTTCCAAAATGGTAAATGGCTACTACTTTTGCCGACAACCGAAGAAGCGGTTAATGCGTTCAAAATGCATGTTTTTGAGATACCTCAATCGAAATGGAAAAAGTGCTATGAAAATTGATTCAAACGTATGCAAAAATGTATCGATCATCGCGGAGAATAATTTGAAAATTCATAAAACCATGTTCAATGATAGATATTTGTTTTTATTTATTATTCTGGATTCGTAAATAGCAACCCTCGTATGCCTTTAATGAGAAAAACATCCAGAGAGAACAACCGATCAAGATATCGTTGAGAGAATCCAAAAAAACAAATTAATTAAACCTGTTGTTTACTAATCTAACCTAACCAATTTCAGTGCGAAATTAAACTAGAGGACTGGGAAAACAAATTCAATGCAAATCAAAAGATAAGAAGTCAATGATAATTTAAGGAAATTCAGGCGCCTCACAAACGAGCCTTAATATCTAGGGTTTAACTTGATTAAACTCTCTTTAGAGTGCTTATTTAGCCTTCCTGAAGGAGTGTTTCTTCCATCCCCAAATAATTAAAATAATTAAAACCGACAGGAAACACTAAGATTTCTCAAAAAGATTAATATCAGACACGATCAACTAAAGAAACTGAATATTTAAAACATATTCATCATTGAAAACTATTGAACCTTTCGAAATGTAATATCGTTTCTGTAAATAACAAGTCGTGCAATATAACGTAAAATGTCACATTTTCTTATAAAATAGATTTTATCTTTTGAGCAGGTATTAATACTTTACTCTAACAACGTTCATATACATAGGGATTCGTCCGTAGGTTGGGACAGATTTTGTTTTTTGGCGATATCATTCGACTACATAAATTTTTCTCGGAGTTCTATAAACCGTTGGAAAGGTAATGTTATTGACTACACTTTTGTCTAAGAAAATTATCTCATAGTTTCAAAAATAAAAAAAGTTATTGTCAATTTTTTGAACACGTGAATTTTGGCCAAAAAAATTATGGTCCGTAGGTTGAGACAGAAATGCACAAATGAGTTCTAAAAGTCAAATAACAATGCAAGATTTTCAATTATGCAATATCAAAGTTTGCGATATAGCGTGACAATCTAGACTTGTTCAATTTGTAGGCACGAGCAGTGAGTCTGATGTCAGTGAAGTCAGTGTCTGAGGAATCAGTGATCTAACTGGTCCAACTCGAATCGTCCAACGAATCCAACTCGTCCTATCGAATATTCTAGAATGTTCCAAGTAATTCCTCTAATATGATTTTACAGAATATTCTAGAATTATTTAGAAAATTCGATATAATTCGATGGAGTATTCTAGACCATTCAAAATAATTCTAGAAAATTCGATATAATTCGATGGAATATTCTAGAAGATTCAAGAAAATTTTAGAACACGTAGTGTCCTAACCTACGTGCCTCAACAGTCCCAACTTACTTTTTTTCCTTATGCAAGATATGCTCGCAATTTGTTCAGGATTTATAAAAGAGACAAAAAACTGGGGTGCAAATGTTATATCCACCTTTTTCTATCAATGAAAAAATGTACTTTTCTCTTTTATGCGAAATTTTCGAAAACAAATTTTGAAAATTTTGTTGATTTGCTTCGGCTCATACATAAGGAACACGAGCTAGCAAATCTTGTCCCTGTGAAAAGTTTGATCGTAACGAATATACAACTTGGCAGTAAAAACATTGGTGACGATAGTGGGAAAAAATTGAGAAATAGTACTGTCCAAATTTACGGACGTCTCCCTTATTTTATAAAAAATCGAAATTTTACTCGAGGAGATAACTGTAAAAATATGTTTTAATATCTTTGTTTTTCGAGATAAACTATCTCTGTAACATTTCAATCTTCAGAATCACTTCTGAGTATTTAAAAGGTCTTTTTAATTTTTGTTTGGCACCTCGTTCTGTACTACAGTACACTATCTGTATACAGTAAAGTGTATCATAGCAACTTTATTCTCGGATATGTCCATGTAATATGTCTTTTTATGAAAATAACAAACTTCGGGAAAGGGAAATTGCTACTAGAAATCAGACTGGGAAGAAGAATTAATCTTTGATAGCAAACAATCATTAAAGTTTGTGGATAAAAAATGGAAAGTGGACGATGTTTACCTCAAATCAACACATAAAAGCAAAAAACTCAATAAACTCAATAAGCAACTGAAAATTTCACGTAATTTTCAAATTTTTGTTATTTGTTATAAAAACTGAATTATTCTTTGATACATTACCATTAATTTACCATTTCTGGTAAAAAAAAAACAAAACTACTTAAATAGAAAAGTCAAATTTACAAATAAAAATATTGTTTGAAACAATGCGTATCATGGAAGGTTTTAACAAATAAAAAACGTCAGTAAAATAACGGCGATCGTATAAAACCCAGTTTAAGATCGAATTAATTTTTGCAATTTTTGTTTTTAAGTTTGTTCATTAATCGTGCTCGCTATCAGAATATCCGACAGCAATATTAATGAGTCTCCAGCGAATTTCTGGTTGGCTAACGGACATTAGATGACTGCTTTATCAAAATACGAACCACGTCTGGTTTTGATTAGGAAGGTGATGGGTCCTATTTCGAGTTTTCATCCAGCTGTGAGCCTTTTTTTACATCATTCAATTGGTTCAGCAAAAATATTAATATTTCTGTGAAATCTTACCGTTTGGGACCTGTTTAAAACGTTTGAAACTGTTTAAACTGTTGAACTGTTGAAATGTTTAAAAATTTATTTGTTGTTCATTTTTTTGTAAATTATTTTAATACCGGATATAACAGATTCATTAATACCTTTGTTTAATTAAAATTAATGTATTTGCAATTTTAAAAAATGCTCTTCAGTGGTATCTGAAACTTGCCTCGACAGTTTAATTCATTTTGTTCCGGAAAACTTGAATTCTACAAGGTCTTGAATAGATCATTGTCTGAGGATGAAATATCTGGGTTATATGATGGATGAATCTGGGCCTCTTTTACCAATTTTTTTCTGGATAATTAAAACAAATTTCACACTTCATTTTCCTAAATGATTTCATTATATCTCAAATCAGTGAAGTTACATTAATAATAATAAAATTTCTGTTATGAGTGTACTATAGCTGAAAGAAGACAAGGGAATGTTAAGAGGTAATAAAAATTGTTGGTAAGAGTATTACTGTTTGTTAATAAAAGTGGCAGAACTTTAAAATGTTTTGAAATAATTAAACCAAACAAGAAATGCAATTAAGGCTGAATGCTCTGATATACCATCTATTTTAACAGTTCAGTAATAATTCAGCGGAATTGTCATTGAGAGGATACCTATATATCCTACGGTCATACTATATCAGCTACAGTATAGTTAATCCTTCACATGACTCTCTGACATTAGTAATACCACAGTGTTCAAAAAGTTTTGAAAAATTCTAAGTAATAGATAAAATATATATTTAATAATTAATATTTATTGTATCTCGTACTGTATATTTCTCCCTTATTTTCAATTTTAGTATTTCTTCGGAATATTATTCAGGGATAGTAGCAAATTTCTTGTACAAGAATGAAAACAAAAAAGAGTTTTTTATTTTTCTTCCTTTTTTTTCTCCGCAATCACCTTTCAATTTAGGTTATTGAGACCAACGACGTTCCAAATATTTAATATACTCAATATAATGTGGTTTATCCAACTCTGCAAAATAAATAGTTGTGTCCAGTTGGATCTCATAATTAGGAGTTCTTCTGCCACGAGAATCTTAGTCCAGCAAACCATTTTATCGAATTTGGAAAAAAAGGCCATTACTAGGAGCTAAATCCGGTGATGTGGAAACACTTTGCAGGGTAGTTCAAGAAGTTTTGACGTCACCTCGTCAGGCCCAAGTCGTCTTGCCCAAGACGTCATTTTAAATTAATTCGACATCGCGTAACTTCAGTAGATGATCATTTAATCGTAATCGCCAGCGTTCACTATTCCTGGCTTCTTTGGAACATTAGAGAAATGAACCAGTAAGGTCTTTAATTTAGCCTATCAATCTTTTTGGAGGTCTGCCGCATGATCTAGAACCCTCCATTAGGTCCCTGCAGCACCAATCTTTCTAGGTCTCTGCCATCCTTGCGTTCAATGTGGTCGGGGTTAAGTCTTAAATAAAACTACTTCATAATTGATCGATATATCATCATCATCAACCCGTGTCGAGCCACTGCAGGATGAAGGCCTCTTCAGAATGCTTCCAACTTCCACGCTCCTGGGTCACTCGGGTCCAATATACTTAACGATGTTATCAGTCCAACGTGCTTTAGATCTTCTTCTCGGACGTTTACGATCAAGCGATATCCACTTCACGATTGCTTTGGTCCATTTATCGTCCCATAGTCTGTCTATTTGGCCTACCCATCTCCAGTTCAATTGCTTAGCTCTTCCAATGATATCACACACTTTCGTTTATTCTCTAATCCATGTTCAAGGCTTTCTGTCTCGTCTTGTTATACCAAGCATATATCTTTCCATTCCCCTTGAATTGATTGCGATGTGAGTACCCAGGTTTTATTTCCGTATGTATGCTAAGCCTGCCAGGCACATTTAACACGCCGTTCCACCTACCGGGCGGTATCCCCCTCCATTGAAATCCTCCACCATCTCCCTCCATTGCCCAAGATATATAAAATGGTCCAGAATCTCCAAACCTCTTCATAAAACTGAAATTCTCTTATCCTCAGCAAATTTATTGAAAATAACCTGACTCTTTTTCAGGTTTATTTTTAAGCCGGATGGTTCGCCAGCCCTTTGCAGCTCTTGTATGCGTTTTTACAGTTCCTCTGAGTCTTGTGAAAGGAAAACGATATCATCTGCAAATCTAGGATGGTTTAAGTTTGCACCATTGACCTTTACACCGTCCTGTTCCCAATCCAGATTACGGAATATTTCTTCAAGGCAGGCCGAGAAAAGAATAGCACCCTGCCGTACACCTCGCTCTAACTTCAAGATCATCAAGGTGAATTGTAGCTATAGCTTCATCGTATATCAACCCCAATAGGTTTACATATGCTTTATCTAGCCTCTGTCTAAGCAATGCATCCATTATGGCCTGCTTTGAGATGGAGTAAAATGCTTTTTCGTAATCAATAAAAGCCAAGCACAGTGGCATGGTATATTCATTGTGTCTTTCTATGGCGTGTTGAACAATCTGGATGTGATCCATTGTACTGAATCCACTTCTGAATTCTGCTGGTTCTCTTGGTTGTGCATAATATTCTTTCAGATATTATCTTGGTGAAAACATTGTACATTACTGATAGGAGGCTTATTGCAAGGTAGTTCTTTAAATCTCCATCTGCTCCTTTTTTATGTAAAAGTATCACTTGGGCATTTTTCCTTAATTTAGATACTTTTTGTTCTTTGAGGCATTTTGAGCATAATTTTGCCAGTGTTTTATGTAAAGTCCGACCACGAGCTTTTAGCATTTCGACAGTTATCCTTTCCTGGAGCCTTACCGCTTTTCATCGATTCTGTAGCACTTGTCACTTCCTACACTACGAAGGATCGATATATATAAATTAATTAACGAATAATTATTGTTTAAAATTTAATATACTATTTATTATCTATTTAGATTTTTTAGATTTATTATCTATTAACTATTTACTGTTTGGTTTTGGTAAATAAAGATTTAGTTTTTGAACAAGAAATTCTTGACTATTAGTTTACAAACCCCAAAACCCACTATAACTTCTACTATCTTTCAGGCAGTGAAAAACCATTGAACAATTTACAATTTTCAGTCTAAAATTTGTTACTGATGCTCAATGAAACAGTTTTAAAGCCACTTTCTGCCTTAAAGTTTGAAAATACCATCAACTCCGCGCTGTAAATGCTCGATCCATAATTCCGGTCTCAAGTAATTTTGTATAATATTGGAAAGCGTCGTGCAGATTAAACAGTTCAACCATTTTAACTTGATTTACACCACTCCTGTTCAGCTCAATGATTTTTAGACTAAGAATGGCTTTATAATACGGAATTTTGATCATTCTGGAATTTGAATTTTACGTAATCCAAATCAAATAATTGTACTTAGAATTTAAATTTTTTAAAACAAAGATTGTGTAAACAAAAAATTAATCAAAACATATTACGTCATTCTTATAAAATGATAAGTCGCCTGAAAAGTTTTTAATATCTTGGTGATATAATTGCGCATGCGTTAAACGAAAACCATGAAAATTTTAGCCACATTGTCGTTTGATCAGGTGGAACAAATTCCTGTACTTCCGGAAAAAACCCAATACACACACACACACACACATATATATATATATATATATATATATATATATATATATATATATATATATATATATATATATATATATATATATATATATATATATATGTACTACGGACTAATAATCTAATGTATTCTTCCATCTGCGATCAGACATATAGAAGTATGAAGAAAACACATTTTTTTTTGGAAACTGTTAGGTCGTGTCCGAAAAATATAATTTCTCGATAATGTTAACATAGTAGCATAGTAACGTAGTACTGTGTCAGGAAATATTGAGATTTCCGTAAAACATCTGTGCCACCCTCACAATGTTCATTATTGATGAAAGGGACTAAAGAAATATTTAAATGCTGTATTTTAAACACACCCCGTACATAAGAAAATGTAAATATGAGCTGCTAATCGAAAATTCCGATTTAAAGAACGTATTTATTCGGTGTGTGATTACCGGAAGTTAACTGTCGCCTCCATTAATGTTCTTTTCTCATTTACGGAAACGTGTAATGCTGCCGTGTTAAGTAATCTCTCGCAAACATTACAGATATACCCTGGTTTATCAGAGCTTCATCGTGCTTCAATTTCAATATTGACAATTGGCAGGCTAGAATGGATAATCACCGAACACGACATGTACATAAATGTCTCTGATTAAATGTTGCTTACTTTAAAGTTTCTAGGGCATGACGATTATACAATGCATTTATGATTAATATATCAGAGCATAGAATAGATTATTATTTTAAACTATTTCAATATGAAGAACTATATAATTATCAGTGAGTCTTGCTGAAAGTCAATTTGTTCATTCAAATTAGTTATACATACTATTTGACCTAAAATAAATAAAGCCCAAAGTATATCCAAATTTATTTTGTCTCCTTTGAACTAACCACCTCTCGCTACAATACACTTATTCCAACATTTTTTCCGGTTTTTCGAAATAGTTTTTATATCCCGCTTCTAGTATTTTCTTCAAAGCGGCCATGAAAGCTTTTTAAACAGCTTCTATGGATTCAAAAACGGCGTCCACGAGGTGATTCCTTCAATCGAAGATACAGGAAAAAGTCACACGGTGCCATATATGGTAAAAATGGTGCTTGTGGAGCGGCGTCTCTTTGACTTTTAGCGAAAAATGACGAATGACAGACTGCGTGGTGCGTTATCGTGATGCAAAAAACATGAATGGTTTTGCCACAAATCTTTGTGGTTTTTTAAAATAGACCCAAGCATATGACGCTTGGAGAATATACTTTATTATCTCTTTGATTAGTTAGAAGGAACTCTTTGTGGAGAATAATAACTGGTAATTGAAGAAAACGGTTAACATGACTGATTTTTGATCGGCTTTGGCCTGGGTTTTGGTTTATCGTTAGCAGGACACTTGCTTGTTTGTAGAGATGTTTTTGGACTATAATTATAGATCTATGTCTCATCTCCAGTAATTGTCAATCATTGCAATGTTTTTAATGTTATTGAACTTGAAGACTCCATTTCTTTATCAGATATAAAACTTGATAAGATATTCCATCTTTTGATACCATGCCCAAAAAAGAAAATATAAATTACTGTATCATTAAGTACCAGATTTAAGTTATGAGCAGCACAGTGAACATATACCGCATTTGGCTCGATATCTTTTAGGAGTTTTTGAACTCCACCATAAGTGCCTTTCATTGTGTTAGCACCATCATATCCTTGTCCTGGACACATATTTAGAGGTATATTTTTGTCATTTATGGATTTAATAATTTGGTTGGACATTGCTATATCAGTTTGGTCCTTAACTTCATAAAATCCTAAAAATGACTCTTTAATGACGAGCGCCTTTGGGATTCCATTTTCGTCTTTCTCGATCATACAATAACGGTAAAGTGCACACATTTAATCTGTTTTTGAAATATCTTGAGTCGCATCGAATATGATGAGTAAAATGGTCATTTCAAATTCATTTATGATTGCTTTTTCTATTTTTAGAACCAGAACAGACTCATTTTACTCACTCATTTATAGAACTTATTTTGTATTTTTGGACTTAAGTATTTTATCTGGCCCTTTGGCCTTCTGAGGTATTAAGGAATATGATAGCCATGTACGTTGAAGTTTCACCAAGTTGAAACTCAAACTCAAGTTCAAGTTCAAACCAGACTTGGAAATAATATAGTAATGTTTTTCTAGGAAAGATCTATTATCACTGTCTTTTAAGAAAGGACCCTTAGGTTTACAATGTCCGTTTTCGACCACTAACCGTTTCACTTGATCATATAGTTCTTTAAAATTACCCTTATCAGTAATATATGGTGAAGATGCAATATCGTTCACACCCAAATATGATTCACTTTGATTTTTACTTGTACCTTGTTGTGGTTGTTCTTGATCTGGATATACATTGATGTCGGGTGCTGCATCTGCTATACTGTTACTTTTAGTTACGTCCAATTCTTCACTTTCGGAGCACTGTTCACTCGCTTTTTCATCAATAAAGTTATCATTCTTAAAGTACTGACTAATTTTAGGTAACTTTCTATTTTTTTCTTCCGACTCCCTCTTTCTTTTTCGTTTTTTACTCCCATTTAGATATTTTCTAGAACTAGACATGTTTTACAATCTAACTTTCACGATTAACTTTACTTTGCCTCTATTTGCAGATTCATTAAAACAAAAACTATGAAAAATCAAATATACAAATATCCAATTGTCATAACAATCACACGGAGAATGCGTAGTAAAGCCCTCCGTACTTAAAAAAATAAAAATCCGGGATTCCCCTAACATCGTGCGTCGCTAGCTCGCCAGCGCCACGAAAGTTGTGTCTAACTTTAATTGATTTTAAGTACTTATATCAAATTTATAATGTTTACTTAATTTTGTTAAAAATATTCGGTTACTTCTGAGCGCGCGGCTTTTCTGACCGGAGGCCCCCGTCGGGTCGGGGGCCCGTGGCATTTTGCCAGCCCTGCCACCCTGTAGTTACGCCAATGGCTTCACAAACACCACACTTTTATTCAAATTTTGGATGACATTTTGGCATAACCCTGGCTCTATCTATTATCTATAGTATTGTATGCGATACTATTTTTATAAATATTATACATTGTACTTCTGAAATGAGACTAGCCTTGGTAAATTCACAACACTTTCTGTGTTTTACTCAAGAATAAAAAACCCGCTCAATTTGAATGACTCGTTATCAATTATGTACTGAAGCTCGTGTATTATCTTATTTGTTTATTACTCCATTCAACAATATATTCAAATTATGTACATGGTCAAGATCTAAATATAAATATTTAACTGCTCAGTTCAAGAAAATTAATATTTTACAAGGGCATAAAATTTCAACCACAGTCTCGGTTAACTTTCAATGCATCTTGTTATAACTAAAACGGGTAAAACTAATTTGTCTGGTCTGCGAAGTTATACAAAATTATACAAAAGGTGTTCTAAAAGCCAAGATTTGTCACGGGAATTCAAGATAGAACGCTGTATAAGAGAAAATTAAATCTATTATTCAACGCCATAAGAATATGCAGTGTTTTTGTGCAGTTTATGGGCAGTAAAGGCATTTTCTTTCACAGTCGTTTCTTAATTAAGCAACTTTTATAATGCAGTTGTAGAGTAAGCGAATCGGATTTGTTTCTAATATTCCACTTTATTTATGTTGAGACACGTGCGCTGTTTTAAAATGAATATAGTTTTGTGTCCAATGAACCTTCGACTCGAAATGTTTTGTAAAAAACTCGTTAAAATAGCATTAAAAATATCAGGATGTTATTAAGATGGTTAGCGAAAGCTGTGTCGAGAGAATGCATACGAGTGATTAGGTGTTCGATGAAAAATTAATTTGAAAAATTCTCTCGGAACTTACCATACGTTTGGGAGTAGTCCCAGTATTTTATTTGTTATTAATTTTTTAAGTGAGACATTTTTTTTTTAGATACCATTTGCATAATAACGTAATACTGAAAAGTTCTAATTTCGTTTTAATACTCCAAAATTTCTCTGCGGTATAATTTACTTGGTAAAGTTTTAGATTTAAGCCATGCTCGTGAAGCAATTAATTCTAAACTTTTTAGGCTTCAAGCAAAATTCTCAAAATATGCTAACATTATCTTTAGTAACACACATTTTATAATCCAAGCTTAGTTGGATGTCTTAACGATATATACGGAATTGCGCATCTGCCACAATATCAGTTAAGCATAAAAAGAACTTTAGATATGTTAACTCTATCTTTAATTCTCCTAGAATAAGCAACGAACCACTGAAAAGGCTACGCTAAATTTTATTCAAATTAGATTAAAATGCAATTCAGATATGATTAGTAGGTATACTATTATGATTTGTTTTGTTGTAAGTCCGTGTGACTATACATCGAAGTTTCATGATAGTTCGCTTGCTGAATTAAATTTTTTTTAAATGCATTTGCTTTAAATTTTGTCTAAAAATTTAAATTTCTTGTGCTGATAACATAAAAATGTCAAGAAAATGTTTAAAAGTGGTACAAAGATTTTAGGGACGAAAGTCACGGATCTTGTACTTAGTAATCGTCAATTAAGTGTTAGAGACAATGTAGATATTACTGGAAAACTTGTGGTAAAACAATTCATGGTTTCTGCATCAATCGGATAACTCACATAAATACAATTCCCAAAGGCTATATTCACCAGATATAGTACTGTGTGACTTTTTTGTTCCATAGATTGACGAAACTACTTCATGGACGCCGTTTTGAGTCCATAGAAACCATCAAAAGACTTCACATGTCGTTTTAAAGGTAACACCAAAGGTCGAGTATAAAAACTCGAAAGAACGTTTTTGCATTACGTTAAAGCACAATCGCACACCGCAATAATTATTCGGCAATTTGTGGCTAAATATCAAACAAATACCATTCCACAAGCACCATACTCGCCAGAAATTGCACTCTGTGGCTTTTTCCTGTAGGTTTGATTAAATATACCACTTCATGGACACCGTTTTGAGTTCATAGAATGCAGTCAAAAGAGTTCACTGGCTGCTTTGAAGGAAATATCAGAAGTCAATTGAAGAACTATTTCGAAAGCTGGTAAAAAAATTACTCTTAAGTCACTCGCACAAAATTATACAGAGCGTAGTCGCGCAGTCTAATTCATATGATGGTACTTTATACTTAGACCTTCCTCTACTTCAAAAGACGCATTTTCTGAAGTTCTTTTTGCTAAACGAGCCTCCTTCTAGCATCAGAAGCTCGTGTTTCAGAGCGCTCAATTCGGGTATCGTCACGTTTAACAGCGAGCGCATAAGCTTCTGGACCAATTGTCATTCCCATAACGGTCATAATTTTAAAAATGGGCCAACCTTTTTAAAATGGGCCGACACCAGAACGGTTTAGATGCCACGTTACTAGAATAGCTATATCTTCGAAAATAATTTGAATTTCAAAAAATCCTCTTAAGGACATATTTTTAAAGGTTTAAGCTTTGAAAATATGCAAAAAAATCGATTTTTTAAAAATTCTAGACTAGAATACCCCCTTAAACTACGACCTATGTTTATTGTTTTTTTTTCAGTTTTTATAAATAATCTTTTTCTTTGAGTTATATACACAGTTTAGCACTAATAACGAATATTAACATAACATTTGACCAGTCCTAGATTATCTTACACGTTGCTATATTACACCACCTTATGACAGATCTAGGAAAAATTTTAGTAGTATTTTTGGTGGTAAATACCTTTAAATAGCCCAACAAAAAATGAAAGCTCCTTTTTTTAAACGAATCACTCGTCACGTGGGTTACATGATTAAATGAAAGCTCTGTATAAACGTATATAAAAAGTTAAATGATAAGAATATGGATTATTTTTTTCTAAAAGCAATTAATTTAAATTACGGTATTAATTAAATCTATGACATTAAAATTCACTTTATGCTAATTTAGTTAAAGGTAATTAGTACCATGATCTATAATTTAAATTTATATATTTTTATTCTTATTTATTGGTAGACTTGTTAAATTTTTGTCGTAAAGTTCAGAAAAAAGTATCCAACAATATCAATGAAATCTAAAAGTTTTTCATTCAATATTCTTATAAAGTGGAGAATAATTTTTATACAATGTTGATAGTAATGACCTAACTTTTAAAAATTGTCTAACTTTCCACTCGAAACTTAGCACTTGTTTTGTGCCACTTAGTTCAGAAAAATTTGTCCTGAGTTGGGCATTATCAACAAAGTGTAAGGAACTTTTACATTTTTTTCATTTTCCACGAGGGGCGTTTTTAAATTTCCATATTGTTAAGATAAAGTAAAGCGAGAAAAATATTAAACAAAACAATACACCAAGTTTTTTTTTACTTGCATTAATGTAATTTGGCGAATATGACATAAATATTATAGCAACAGCAAAATGACTATATTTTTCATTGTTCTAACAAAACTAGTAAAAGTAAACGTAATTTAAATTGCTTGGTAGACAATTTATCACTTGTAAAAAAAGCAGAACGAAAAAGTGAAGTTACACAACTATGAATTAAAGTTGTTTTATCTGCGGTCTGTTGGGAAACTCCAACTGTATCATTTGTTCTGTAGTTTAACTTAACGCAAGTAATTCTCTGTCCACGTTTTCGACGTGAAATGTTTTAGAGGTAACTTCTTAACAAATTATATTGTTAAACCGTCTTTTCCACATCTGTCCGATAAAGGATTAACTTGGGATTTTCTATTTTTATCGCTCACGGACAGTTGTTTCGTTTGTAAGTTCTTTCAGAACTACTAAAAAAATCCTGCTATGTTAAAAATCCATTATCCACAGCATTCGTGTTTTCGTGTGTTTTCGTAAGTTTTTTTATTAAAAAATGTTCATGTCCTTCTTCTTCTTCCTGTGGATCTACAGTCCGTCAGTGTGCCTTGACCTTCTTCAACCTTCACCTCCAGCCCGATCGATCTCCAGCAGTTCCTTGTCAGATTTTGATATGTAGTAACTCTTCAGCATCTTTTCTTACATTATCCTGCAATGGTGTCTTTGATTTACCTCTTTTTCTGCTACCCTTTATTTGCTCCTCCATGATTTTCCTCTTCCACGTGTCTCGCCCATCTAAATCATCGAACCCTCACAAAATCTACAATATCAGAAATCTTTGTATAATTGTTTGAGTTTGAAGTTATACATGATCCTCTAAATTGTGACTCACAGCACCAAAAATTCTTCTGAGTACTCTTTCAAATTATGCAAGCATCTTTTCTATTTTCCTTATGAGGGTTCACGTCTCGCAGCCATAAGTGACTACTGGGCGA
This sequence comes from Cosmopolites sordidus, assembly GCA_031761425.1. Lineage (NCBI taxonomy): Eukaryota > Metazoa > Arthropoda > Insecta > Coleoptera > Curculionidae > Cosmopolites > Cosmopolites sordidus. Next base: position 4,374,085 of record JARFXV010000080.1, on the reverse strand, counting down.
ATGAGTATTTTATAAATCCTAAGTTTCACGTTCCTTTGAATCACTTTAAATTTCAGCACATAATTCTGGGAATAAGTAACTTTATTACCCTTCACAACATGAGTTCCTTATCTCTGTGATGTTGCTTTCGTCAAGCTTCCCAGATACGTAAATTCCTTCACAACTTCAATATTATCATTACCGATTATCCAATTCTGTATTCTTCTTGGATTAGTTCTTTTTTCCATTATCTTTGTTTTGTTTACAATTATTTGAAGACCGGCCCTTTTGGCTGTGACCTTTATTTCATCATATACCTCTCTTAATAATTTTTTCGATCGTGTAACACGTTAATATCTGCATACCCTACGATCTGTTTTTCTTTATTTATCCTTTATTTCATTTACGTTTTGAAGACAAATTATTTTTTGTATGACGAATTTATGTTTTTCATATTTGTATGTAAAAAATATCACCATGATTGTTTTTTCTTATTGACTTAAAGGCATGAAAATAAAATATCTCAACTATTCCTTATATGTTATATTCCTTTTAGTACAACTTCTTATGAATCACGCTTTATATAATATTTGCCACCCTAAAAATAGTTTCCATCTTCCTAACGCCTTTGATGTTAGATTTTCGAAATCGATTTTTGCCTTTATCGCTTATTTTTCTTTTAGGTTTACTTTCAATGGCATTTTCAGAATCAAATATGGAGATAGTAAAACGATTGTAGTCAAGTGAATACCGAGTTTAGGAGAAAGATATTTTTTTACTTAAAAATATGTTTCGTAATTTTTTCGCCTATATGCACCTTGGATTAACAACACACCACGGTGCCGGTCGCGTTGGTGCGGCGGTAAGAGCGTCTGCTTTGCCGAATCCGCGCTGGAGCGGTAGCTGGTTCGATTCCAGCGCTCGGATGGTTATTTTTCTTTCTTCTGTCCGTTTATTTTTCCTAAATGTTTGTGATTGTTTCTAGGCAAAAGTGTAAAATCCGACTACGAATTACCCCTCAGTCACGCCAGTTAAAGGCTGGGTAAGGCCGGATGCCTTCTGAGAAGTGTTCTACGTTGGTCACTCGCCAGTCGGTAGGTTTCCTGATAGACTTATGGGTAGGCACATAACCAAGGGTTTATACCCCGAGGGGGGTGCTGGCCTGGGTTTGTCGGAAGCTGATGACCGTGGTTCGGAACCCACGTTAAGCTGTAGGTCCAGTCGCTAAATAGCCTAGTTGCTGATGCGCCTCTAATCCAAACTACTTTACTTTACTTTACACCACGGTAAAATTTGAAAATTGAGAAAGTTAGCTACAGAGGTATGGACTGACATCAGAAAAACACACACACATACACACACAGGTATATATATATATATATATATATATATATATATATATATATATATATATATATATATATATATATGCGGAAGCCTTTCTCCATCTTCCTACTCTCCAGAGTTCACAACTAGAAAAAGTTTCTAGTTTTCTTTTAGTTTCTAGTAGGTTCTAGTTCTAGTAGGCAGTTTGGCTTCAAAGTGGAAGCTGGAATACCGAGATTTTATAAATCTAAAACGCGGTTCTACTCAAAACCTAGTGATTCTAATATATATATATATATATATATATATATATATATATATATATATATATATATATATATATATATATATATATATATATATATATATATATATATATATATATATATATATATATATATATATATATATATATATATATATATATATATATATATATATATATATATATATATATATATATATGCAGATGACCTAAACATATTAAAACTCTCAAAAAAATCTTAAAGAAATAACTATGACGAAATAAAGGTGAAAGCTAAAAGAGCTGGTCTAGAAATAAATTTAGACAAGACAAATTTAATAAAAAATTTAACTAATCCAAGAACAGAACAGAACTGGATAATCAGTGATAACAACAATGAACTTGTGAAGTAATTCACTTGTTTGGGAAACAAACTAAACAAAAGGAAACAACTAAAACATCACATTATATTATGATGGGTAACAAAACTATTTATCCCCTGGAGTCTGTCCTAACTTATTCAAAGGAACACGAAAGTTAAAATCTATATAACACTAATTCGCCCAGAAGTCATTTATGGCTGCGAAACGTAAAATCTCACAAAGAATGAAGAGTACTGAGAAAAAGATCAGGTATAACTTCCAACTCAAGCTGTACAAGCTGTACAAGGATTTGGATATTGTAGACTATGTGAGGGTTCAAAGACTCAGATGGGCGACACACGTGGCGAAGTGCTCAAGGACACACTTGGCGAAAATACCAGAGAGTTCTGCTCTTGTTCTTGTTTTTTTTCCTTAAGATAGTCAATTAACACAACTCCATGACATCACTTTCCCGGTCGATAGAACAGTGTTCACCTTATTCGGAGTTAATTCACCCTTTACAGCCCACTGTTTCGACTGTGCCTTGGTTTCAGGAGCGTGGTGATCTATCACCACCAAGTTTCATCTATAGTTATCAATCGACGCTAAAACTCTGATTTATTTCACCTTAAATTCTCTCCACAGGGCTTCGGATATATTCATTAGAATGCGTTCTTGGTCCAGAGTGAGTAATCGTAGAACACAACGTGCGTTTAGCTTTTTCATGCCCAAATCTTCAGTCAATATATGACACGTTTTTTCGAGATGTCTCTGCTGTTGCTGTAACTCTAATTCGAAGCTCTAGCACCATTTGTTGAACTTATTTAATACCATCGGTAGGTAATTTTTGACCCTCCCGACGTTTTCATCGTCCACCAAGCTGGTACGACCACATTTAAATTGAGCTGCCATGATTCCATTTATTATTACTACTGATAAATTGTTCGTGGAAAAACTTTCGTTGTGTAAGAATTATTAATAAGGACATTTAACAAATCAACTTTTTCTGTAGCATAAAAAAATCAGAGGACTAATTTGAAAAATTTGTAGTTTAGAAGTCGTAGTTCGTTGTCGAGAAAAGAGGAAAAAAATTCACATAAAATAATTTTTTAAGAGTATGCATTTTTCGAATTTATAATTTTCAGTAAAACGGAATTATCAGCTTTAATCACTTTTTGTAAAAAATGTATTTAGTGTAATTGTAATATTCCATTATTTAATAAAGACATAATGTATGCTTGTTTTTAGTTGATACACTCTTATTAAACACTTTCAAGAGAACGCGCATTAATTTTTAAATAATTTGCATTACCAAAAGTGGCGGAATGCACTTACGACCATTCTAATAGCAAAGCATGTAGAGGTTAGTAGAACATATATTTTCCTTGTAGGAACAGTAATAGGAAAAACTCTCGTACTTTAAGAATTTACGATGGCACGTAAAAGAGCAGCGCTCACTTGAAAATATCTAATTAACCTTTTAAAATTTAAAATGAACTTGAAGTTACATGGTCCAAAGATATTTTCCGTCCGTATTTTAATAACTTTTGCATTTTTGATTTCATATCAAATTCTATTGGGTGTACAGTTTAATTGTAAATTTACGTAGACACACTGGCAATATAAAAAGTAGTTTCTTAAGAAATGAGCATACATCCTATTTTTTTTATCGAATGGTATTTAATGAAAGTCGTCTTTTAACAAAAATTATTTTCTTCTACATTAATGAAAAAAAAGTGCATTACATTTTGTTTAAAAACCAAATTTCTTGTGTTCATTCAGTAAAAATGCCAGGAAAGTCTTACTGCGATGAAGCTATGTCGAAAAAAGAAATATTTACATGTGATAGAAGGACTCTAGTGCTGGTAGAGAAGCAGTTGAAGATGAACCTTGTTCAGGAGGACGTTCCACGTCAACCAATGAAGAAATCATTACCATAATTAAAGATCTGAGTATTATTAGACGATTACTAAACGAACTAAATATCGTTCCAGAACACTAGTTCAGATTTCACGAAAAACACGCAATAATTGAACAAGTGCACAGGCTAGTGAAAATTATTAATAATGCTTTTGAAGATAAAAAAGTACTTCTTGGATATTACACAAGCCTAAAATTTGATACCACAAGGTATCAAATTTTCTACACCATACTATCAGGTATAGTTATCATACTTGACGAACTGATACTTCGCTATTAAATATAAAGGAGAAATAACTAACATATATCAGATAGAATCAGGATTACATCAAGGTAGTGTTTGGGTCCCATACTTTTTCAAATCTGCACTGATGACCTACCATCTATACAAAACACGTCTATAGCCAGCTTTGCAGATAATGTCACGGTTATGGCAATGAGTAAGCTACAAAGATATGTATCTGAGAAGCTTCAGGAAGCTCTTGATAAAATAGAAGAATTGGTAAAAAGTGGCGTCTATAAATGAACGAGGCAAAATCTCAGCAAGTCACTTTCACCTTAAGTAAGGAATCAGGTTCGAGCGTAACACTTAATAGACATCAACTCCCCAGGCAGACTGTGTAAAATATCTTGGAATGAGACTTGACCGAAGACTAAACGGAAAACAGCACATTTTTTTGAAGAGGAAGCAATTTGGCTTAAAATTATTCAGACTCTACTGGTTAATTGGTAGAAAATGCAAAGTATCGTTAATTAATAAGTTAACCATCATCAAACTCGTATGGAGTTACGGCATACAACCGTGGAGTACTGCGAGTATATCCAATATAGAAATACCTCAAAGATTTCAGTCCAAAACCCTGAGAATAATTATCTAAAAATAAAGCCTGTGTTAGAAGAAACCAAGTGAGCCAGTGCGAAATATCTATCGCGATTTGAAGTGCACTCCAACTCCTTTGCTATCAACCTTCTGTATAATAAATAAATAAATAAATAAATAAATAAATAAATAAATAAATACACACTTTATTTAGCATATGCAGCTAATAGTAACAAAACAAAATCAATATACAAAAAAAAAATAAAAGTAAGAAAAATTCTAAAAAATCTTAACAAAAGAAAATACAATCAAAAGGCAATAACCAACATTGTTCAAATGATAAAACACTCTACTGCTTCAAATAATAATTTAACAGTCTATTAAATACATGCACATTAGGAGCGCATAATAGCCAAAAGACGTAGAGAAAAGATGCTAGAGACTGAAACGCTATAATCCCTTAGAGAGAAGCAATATAATTTAAGATAAAATTAAGATTATTCCACTACTCTAGTTATAAAGAATCTAAGTTCCTATACTGATTTTCCTAGATGTTAGGCCTTTAATGTAAGCGCCCTAACTCCTGATGCTTGACAACTCACTGCCTGCTCTAAATATTGTTAACAGTTGTTACCTTTAGGTAGATTGCAAACATATGGAAGATTAATATGAGTTTTGAAAGCAAGTTTCTCCAATTAAAAACCAGGAAATTTTTAGTACTGATAAAAAATTATGAAAATTAAAGGACAACAATCAGGAGTGGAAACAATTAATAAAATTGATTAACAATTAAAGACGAGCAATCGAAAAAGTATACAGGAAACAAATGAAAAGACAATACAAATATGATGTGAAGTGAGTAATTCTATTAGTATAATTTAATAACATTTTTGAAATAGGTTTTTTGTTAACAACCTTCATGTTTGTATCGTTTCAGCAACAGTATAAAACAAATTTCCCACAAAATGCCGCATTATTAGATTAAACCCTGCCATTAGGTTCATTTCCTAGATTTTGTACAGTAAATTAGATTGAAAATCTTTTAATCTCGTTATTCCTAATGAAAATTATTCAAATGAGATATAGAGAAGTTAGCTGCTTTTGTAGAAACCGAATGACAATATATATGTTAATCCACCTCAAATAAATCGATCTAAATTCCAGTAGGCCAATTAGAAATTTCGGTGAAGAAGACAATTAACTTTGCAAATCGATTGTTAGATGTAACTGTTGCTAAATCATCAGAAGCTTTCCTTAACCCACATAAAGATTTGAATCATAATTTCCTTTTAGATGAAAAGAAGCAATTTATAGTTGAATAATAATAAAACCTTTATTATAATGGGACATTTTTAATGCACGGAAAAATCATTAATATGATTAGTATCAGACTGAAAACGAGAGATAAGAATCAAAAAAATAATGGGATACTTCCAGAATGTTTTTATATATGGACGACATTGATTTATGTAATTGCAGTTTTATAAATTGTAATTATTTATCTGAATTTTGTGCGACAGAATATAACTATAAGAATGATTCATAAGTGCACGTCCATAAAGCAAATGTTTAAAGTAAGTTCATTTATTTACAAATAATAATTTTCTTCAAAAATATCGTTATTATTGCTATTTTTTCTCCCCCGTAATTGTGTTCTGTTTTATTCCCTCTTGTTTTGAATCTACACTGTATATCAGTCAGTCAGTCAGTCAGATGTCAGTGAGTCAGATATCAATCAGTCAGATGTCAGTCAGTCAGATGTCAGTTAGTCAGGTGTCAAGGATAGTTATACCAACTTAATAAATAAATGGTTGTATCGATAAGTAAAGCGCAATAATTTTTATAACAAAAGTAAATTTGTTTTATCTTGGTTTTTATATATTTTATATTATTCAAATCATATTTATCAATATGGTATATTACAACTTATAGAGTCATAGGCCTGTCAGAGATCTATGAACGTATTAAGTATTGGTACACCACTCGTAAAAGTTTCAATTTTTGTTCTAAAACGATCCTGTAAATTGCATATTTACCTGATCGAATTAATAAGGTATCAAAATATACTGAAAGTGATTCGGAAATTGGAAAATACATTAGTATATACATATTGTATTGAGGAGTAATTATTTTGAAGATAGAGACACAAATTAGAATAAACATATTCGTAGTTTGTGATATATATATATATATATATATATATATATATATATATATATATATATATATATATATATATATCAATCTTGATACTTTTTTATTCCGGTAGTATATCCCTATTTTTTAAATTAATAACTTAAATCTATCAGAAATGCAGTGTCTGCCTTGTACATAAAAATGTTTTATGTCGTAAAACTGCAACTGAACTTGCCTTGCTTTTACTACTTATATTGGCGTAGTCAATATATAGTCAATCTCTAGTTCGAAACTTTATTACAGGTACTTTGATATTTAGTCCTTCGGAGACTTCAGGAGAGTTTACAAGTTGGTTAAGAATTCCGAACACAAACACTTGGGCATTATTTTCGCGTCTGGCTTGTGGAGTTCCAATTTGTAGATGTCCCGCTTTCTTTTCATAAGACATGTCTCTGTAGGGGACAACCTAATTTCGAGCGAAAAATTTAGAAACTGAGATTGCACATTTTCTAGTTTAGTGTTGATTTTCACGTTGTCTTTAGATAGTCAATTAGAGCTCTGGCATTATGAGAAAACTTTAAATTAACACCTTGAAGTAATCAGAAAATAATATATTGTTATAAATATAAGATAAAACCTGTATTTATTGTACTTTTGGATTTTTTAAAAAGATTTTTTATTAATTGTTTTATTATGTTCAGATTCGTTTTGATTTGTCTTCCGTTAGTCAAGTTGATACAAATTAAAAATGGTCGATAACTTGCATTTACGTCAGATTATGTTTGTATTTTTAAAAAAGCAAGAACACTGTCCAAACAGAAAACAAGATTTGTTTTCGGAGAGGATTCTGTTGAGAAGACCACGCTGCAAAAGTCGTACAGAAGAGGCGATTTTGCCTTGGAAAACCGGCATTGCTCTGGCTGCCCCTCAAGCAAACCTGTTGAGGAAATTAAGTCCATAATAGCAGAAGATTCACGCATCACGGTCTGTGAGATAGCAGATACGTTAAATATTGATAAATGGACCGTGTAGGTCCCTGGATTCATTCTTTTCATGCGATCTTTTTCGGAAAAAAATTAGAATCGAGGGTCGATTTCTGAAGCTGGTAATTGATGATGAAAAGTGGATTGTGTATAACAACATGCCGTGGAAATAATAATGTGGGGTTTCCACTGTCAGCGGTTTTTTAGATTACACTGACAGACGGTCTCCACCAGAAGAACATTATGTTTTGTATTTAGTGGGATTGGAAGGGACTCATACAATTTTAGCTTATCCTATGCAACCAAATATTCAACAGTTACATCTATTATTCAGAATTTGATCGATTGAAGGCAGCAGTTGAAGAAAACCCACCAGAAATTGTTAAGATCCAATTTGGATGTTTGCCCCATCCACCTTACTCACCGGACACTATTGACCTACTATCCATTCCGCTCCCTCCAAAATTGTTTAAACGGGAAATCTTTTAAAACAAAAGACAAATTGAAAAACAACCTGTAAACATTTTTTGACAATAAACATAATTACCTATCGGTCTAAATAAATATATACATAAACAATTTGCGTTTAGGTAGATACATATTTATTGGAAAAATATTTTTATAAATTCAGAAACATTTAAAGGACTCAATCTTCTTTTCATATTTGTTAAAGGAGAGCTTTTCGCAGCTAATAGGATCCTCAAATAACAAGCAAAGCAATAAAACTGTCCCAATTTATAACATTTAAAGACTATTAATACTTACCTCCAATCTTGTTACAGGTTTTTTCCCCTCATTCAGAAATAATTTCTCATGCAATAAGTCTCTTTCTCTTCTTTCAGTCAGAAATTAACTGGAAATAAAATAATCCCCCGGTATACGAGAATATGAACGAGGGACCTTTCTGGTTGAGTTGATATCAGATATCCGAAAATAGCCCGAAGCCATGTCTATCGACAGTTCAGTATTGATACATCAAAGAAAACCTCATTTTGGTGCAAATACAAAAAATCTATAGATAACATATTATTTACGCCTTATATAACTGATGATATGCCATATACCAAATGATGCATAACCCGTTTTATATGTTTGTTAAAGGTTTTACTTTGAAATGTCCATTATCTATTTTGAATGAAATATACTTGTTCATGAAGTCATTGTTAAAAAAATATCGAAAATGGATGAAGATTATCTGAACTGTTGTTTAAAAAATCAAAGAAAACACACAAAGGGACTGAAATAATTCTGGAAAAAAGAATTACAAGAATATGTTTATAAATACGGTTATTTATATCTGATAAGCTAACAGGGTAATACATATTTCAGCTCCTGTTGAATGCTGTGTTGTACTCATAGAACCTTAAATATCTGAAATCGAGTAAAGAGCATTTTCGGCACTGCTTTTCTTGTTCAATCATAAGAAAAATGCAAATGAAAGTCGTCGTATACTTGTGGAAACTTGTGATAATATCCCAACGCAAGATATTTGTGGGGGTTGGTTCAAAAGATTCAAAAGTGGTTCGACTTAAAAGACAAAGAAGGCTCAGATCAACCAAAAAAATTTTAAGATGCCGACTTGCAAGCGTTGTTGGAAGAAGGTTATGTGCAAACTCACAAACAAATGACAGAGAGGTTAAAAGTTCATCGCTGAACAATCTGTGATCGTCTGCAGGCAATGGAAAAGATCCAGAAGACAGTAAAATAGGTACTATCAACTGAACAACAAACAGATGAAACTACGAAAAACGGTATGTGAAGTTTTGCCTTCTCGGCATGAAAGAAAGACTTTTTTTACATCGGATCGCGATTGGAGGCGAAAAATGGATACATTTTGAGAACCCAAAGTGCAGAAAATCATAGGTTGACCCAGGACAACCAACAACATCGACAGCAAGACCGAATCGTTTGGAAAGAAGACAATACTGTGCATTTGGTGGGATCAGAAAGGTGTCGTGTACCATGAACTTCTGAAACCAGGTGAAGCAGTTAATATCGTTCGCTACCGTCAACAAATGACCAATTTGAACTACGCATTGATCGAAAAACGACCAGAATGGGCTACCAAACTACACGACAAAGTGATTTTGCAGCACGACACGGCCCCATCACACTCAACGAAAGCGGTCAGAGACACCATTTCTGCACTTGGCTGGGAACTCTTGCCCCACCCACCGTATTCACCGGACTTGACCTCTTCCGACTATCACTCGTTTTCATTGATGACTCGAGCACTTTCCACGAAACACTTCAACATTTACAGCTTGATGACTGCACCCTCAAAAGATGTACGGTTTTTCTGGGAGGGCATCCACAAATTGCCAGAAAGATGGAAAAAAGTCACCACAAGAGAGAGAGAGTAAAAAAAGAGTAAAATACAAAAAAAAATATAATGAAAGCAATATTAACATATGAAAATAACCGCAGACTACAAACGAAAAACAAAATTGTAGGCTAATGAGTGTTGAAATTGAAAGGAAACAAGAGAAGACCCAATTAGAGACAAAACATGCGGAAAAACCCTAAATATTTGATTAGGAGAAACAATCCTCGAGCAGGCACAATTACGGCTCGGATACATAATGAAGATGGGTGAAGAAAGTCAGGTGTAACAAAATCATGTTCCAGATTTAGAAGAGAACATCCAGGAAAACTTAAGGAGTAAAATGGAATACAATTATACAGATGGCAAAATATAAAATAAATCTAGCGAAGGATATGACAAATGTATCCTGCAAATATAACTTTAACATAGCTCTACAGTGAGAGCTAGTGGAACAAACTCAGGACTAATTAAGAATTAAAACTGTTTTAATGTACGGTATTATTTTTTAGACACCCTATATTTCCTAAAACTCTGCAACCCATTCACAAAATGTCTGTTAATTTATTCATTTGGAAAAAGAAAGAGTTTGGAAGGGTGTTCATCTTTGAAAGCAAAAAGTTTTTTTTATCAAACTGGAAGTTTATTAAAATCATGTCTAAAAAAATTTGAGGCTTCTTTAAAATATTTAAAACCGGTAATTGTTTTTTTGTTAGCTGATACTATAATTGAGCAGTTTAGTTGATGTGAAAGTTTTGGGTAGTTGTTTATATGTTAATTAACCTCAAATACATCCTAAATTAGAGCTGGCCAATTAGAAATTTCGATGAAGAAGACGATTAACTTTACAAATCGATTGTTAGATATAAATGTTGCTAATTCATCAGCGGTTTACATCTACCACCAAAGCGATTTTAATTGCATTTTACCTTTAGTAAACAAGAATAACTTTTAAGCTGAGTAGTAATAAAATAAGTATTACAGTAAAATATTTTTATGTCACAAAAATCGCTATAGATCAGAAAACCATAAAAAAACTAAAAAGTTATGGGGTGTTTCCAGAACATTTTAGTTTTAAAATAAGACGTATATTTGAATCGATGACGCAGCAAACAAAATGACAAACCTTAAAAAATAAAACTGGATTGGAAAACTGGACCAAATATTCTTTTCGGATATTTGATATTCCAAACTACCCACATTAAAAATACGGTCTCTGTTTTTCTTTATCAATAAAAATACAAAAAGATTTTTCCATGGCCATACTTTAAAAAATTTCAGTGCAAAAATGACGAACTTCAAGAAATAGAATTGGCTCATTCTTGGATATTTGATAATTCAAACCACGTATATTGAGGAACGGTCTAAGTCTTGTTTTGTCTCGTTTAGTTTTTAATATATAATTAATATGAAATTGAAGAAAGTAGTGTATCAGTTATGTCCGCAGTTTTTTGGAGATACCTCCAAAACCGCTAAAGATATCAAATCGTTTTATAGAAGAGCAAATATTTTAATAAAATTCGATAAAAAAAGTATATATGAATAAATAAAATAAAAATAATTTTAATATATTAATATGCAAAGTTTATTTACCCGCACTGTCAAATTCTTTGTGACTATCTCGAAAATCATCACAATTATTAAATCGCTGTTTTCACCATTAAATTTCCCTTTATTTTTTCTGTCGAGGAACATATGATATTGCATGAGTGATTTTCATCATCTGTCTCTGCGCACTGTTTCGAGTTGGAAATATGGTATACCGAGATGCTAAAATTTAGAGCAATCTATCGTCAATCCACATACTGCTGAACAAAAGGTAAAGCTATGAAAGCTCAATGCAATTGAAGTTTAACATCCAACATACACGCCAAACCTTACACCATCCGACAATTGCTTTTTCCGTTCCTTGACATACTTGTGATCTGCATGAGGCTTCTATAATCTGAAGCAAGTTGAAATAGAATACTGCAAGTTTTTTTTAAAGATTAAAGACAAACAATAACTTTTTGATAGAGAGATTCGAATCCGTTAATCAATATTCTTTATTTTGACAATGGATCTATTTCAGTTAATAAAATACACGCTTTTATAGATTATTTTATTAATTATTCAAGTAATTAATCTTAACATGTATTTAATATATATAGACAACACTATATTGAAATCCAGCTTTAGCTGCAGATTGTTTATTATACTTCTTTTTGAGATTACTGAACACAAACTTTAATATCTCAGTATACCCAAAACTTTTGTAGGAGTTCAGGATTTGGCCAGTTAAAGTAGTTCTGCTAATTTGTAATTTACGGTTCGCAAAATTTTATGCCTCAAATTAGGCTCTAAAACTTATATTCTATGTCACTGAAGAGGAAACCCTCTTTATTTTCAACGAAAATCTGTTGTTACTCCCTTATTACCAGTATTAAATTATTTTTATTTGCTACTACAAATTTAATTGAAAATAAAGTATATATGTTTTTTTTTTTCTGGAAAAACACGTCTACAGTTCAAGGGAAAAATCCACAATGTAAAGAAAATGGAAATATATTGCGGTAAGTGATGTAAATAGGAGACGTGGCGTGTAATTTTGATATGGAAGGAGTATAATACTGTCCACTTTATTATGCACAATAGCTGGGAAAAAAGGGATAGTGTTACCTATGGGATGAGACCCCAAGACAAAAGAGTAGCAAACAAAATTGCCACTTGTTTATCCCTTTTTATTAGTAACATCGCTGGTACATCGCTGTTTTGTTTTCTCTTTTTTATTCACCATATGGCTGAAATCGAAACTACATTGTCAGTGTTATATGTCGCAGGCATAGTACTCCATGCAAAATCCTAATAATGTATAATACCACAAATTATATATGTATATATATATATATATATATATATATATATATATATATATATATATATATATATATATATATATATATATATATATATACATATATATATATATATATATATATATATATATATTTATATATATATATATATATATATATATATATATATATATATATATATATATATATATATATATATATATATATATATTTATATATATATTAAAAAGCTAAGGAAGTTCACCCGTGCTCCACGTCGTGCTTTGCCATTCCTTCATCCGCCATCCAAAGCGCCAGCAAGCGTCCCCCAAGACTGGTTTCTGGCCTTAAGCCGTCATCAGTTGGGCTCAAGCCGGACACCAGAAAAGCGGATGAAGGAACGACTAAAGCCATGACCATTTAAATTGGCCATGTCGAATGGAGGCTGCAATTCGAAATGGCCATTTTATATTACATATGTATAAAAAATTGTTTCAGGATTTCTATTTGACATCATGGCGTTATCCTGTTGCAACCACAATAACAAATTTTCGAAAATGTATGGACCAATGACTATAATATCTCTTCAAGTTTGTTCGCTCTATATTTTTCTTCTCTCATGTGTTATAATCGATAATTTATCTTAAATATATTTGAAGCTGCTGTTTCTTTCGTATTTCCAACTCAGGATATAATACACATCCCTGTAGATACAGATCTTTATATATATATATATATATATATATATATATATATATATATATATATATATATATATATATATATATATATATATATATATATATTGCACTGCATTCCGTATATACGCCATCCGACGGGAAGTCGGCGAAAATATTGGTTGTTGGCTGTGGATAGCGTCTCCCTGTTCCTGATGAGGAGCATGTGTAGGTACCTTGAAGAGTCCAAACATATGCCCTCCAGTTGAATGGATGGGTAGGGCTCGTCTCCAGTCAAGCAACCAACAAAAATTCTTAAACTGCGTTGAGAAAAATTAAGTTGGTATTGTGAAGAATATTCAACAAAAAATAGAAAAATATTTTCTGTATTCCTAAACGCTCTACCATTGAATTGCTTCAATAATACCAATAGATAACGTGTGTCAACTGTTTCTGAATATTCGCCAACTTGTACAAATTACGTTACCAACATTACATTCAACATCAAAGCCAAACTAAGCAGACGTAATGAAATTTCAAAGTTTACCTATGCCAGTTCGACACGTAAACACTTCACGTCTAACGCCGATAATTTAAGTTAAAAAATAAGTTTTAATACCGGCATTTATTGCACAGCAGTATCCAATTCGAAAACCCAAATTTTAGAAACATGGAAATGTACTAAGGATCGCAATTAAGAAAATAATCCCAAGAGTATTCAGCTTTATATAAAGCTGCAAATATATAATATATATATATATATATATATATATATATATATATATATATATATATATATATATATATATATATATATATATATATATATATATATATATATATATATATATATATATATATATATATATATATATATATATATATATATATATATATAAATATATATATATATATATATATATATATATATATATATATATATATATATATATATATATATATATGTCGATATAATTCCGAATCACACTGATACTTTCCTTGTTACAGAGAGCCACTTTATAAATTTCCCCATTTCACGAATCAATTGTAGATTTATTGTGCTCCACAAACGTAAATTTTGTTTATTAACAAATTCATTTAGGAACATGGTCTTCATACATTCACAATTTATTGACAAAATTTTCATGCACATCTAGGGGATTTAAGTAGGGACTACTGAATAGTAATTACAGTTTGAAATCATGAAGGTTCGGGTTTTGCAGTAACTGGATTTTGCCTGAATGATAATTGATATTCCTACTGCTTTCCGAATTTTTTCCGTTTCATGTTGGATATTTTTAGCTGCTCTTGCTGCTCGTCGTCTGCACTATCTTCTATCGTCTCAGAGTGACTCACTCTTCAAAAATCTAACTACTGATTTGTGTATTGTACAGCTGGAGGAGCATGCCCTAATATTAAAAATTAACAGAAATTGACGTTGAACAAAAATCGAAAAAAAAAATGTTAAACCAAATATAAGACATTTTAATATTGAATGAGAATCCGTCTTTCGCCACTCTGTATATGTATATATATATATATATATATATATATATATATATATATATATATATATATATATATATATATATATATATATATATATATATATATATATATATATATATATATATTATATATTATATATTACATATTATATATTATATACTATACTTATCTTATATATTTCTTCTAAATTATGTTAAAAGATGATTTTAATAATTTACGATTAAAATATATTGTTTTAGTAGCTACTGAAGAAATCTGGATATACAATACCGGAAAGCATTTTTTGTAAATTTTTCGTAGTAAAATTATTTCCTACACCTTTGCATTTAGAAGTACTAGTCCATCACTTCAAATTAAAAAGTTAGCCTATGTCAGGTTTTAAACAATTTCGCTATATAAATCATGCGTACAGCTGTGTCTAATTCAAAAACCTAAAATTTAAAAGCATGAAGATGTAGCAAAGGTATCAATCAAGAAAATAATCCCAAGAGTCTACAACACCTCTTCCATTCCGAAATTGAAACGCTGATATATGCGATGTGCATACAGTGGTTGGCACTGTAGAGCTCTCAGTGGCGTACATACTTGGCATACATACAAATATTGCATTTTTTTTGTTTTATCCACTTTGGCTACTACTTTGTTAAAAATTAAATATCCGTAATGATAAAAAGGATCGATCCCCGTAATAGCCAAGACTAAGCTCAATATTACGTTGGCAATATATAATGAAAGATCAAAAGAGCTGACTTCGTTATTGTTACAAAGAATTCTTAAATTGTATTAAATTTGCGAGAGTAAAATGATAAAATGAAGCCGCTTGAGGGATGCAGTTCACAATCTGATTGTCGTTGAGACGAGGGTGACTGGACTTAAAATATACTTTGGGGGGATTTATAAAATGAACACTAATTGGGTTAAAGAAGATAATCCAGGCAATAAAATAATTTCGATACTAGCTAACCAACAAAATTTAAGTATCAAAAAATAAATTTGATAAACATTCGGATGATCCATATATTTTGTTGCTTTTTTTACTTGAAACATCTAAACTCAAAGCGGGTTTCACTAACCATGTTAGCATCATCAGGAGATGATTCTATCTAAGATTAAATTTGAGAGCTGGGAATTTTTTGATATGGAATATCTCTTGAATAATTGTGTGTTTAGTAGAAAATCTCTTAGTGTTTAGCGGAAAGTTTACTATTTTATGCCAAAGTTGGAACCTTGTTAAGCATTGAACACCTAAGTAAATTTTATGATGCTTGCTCTAAATAATTTTAGCATCTCAGTTCAACTTACTTAAGATTTTTTAGAGTTCGTCAATGCAGTGTGTCAATGAACTTGGGAAATCAGGCTATATAAAGTTGGGATTATACGATGGAGGTTGTAGTTAATAAGTTATTTCAATTTATCATATTGTAATAAAGAAAAGTTTGATTTAACTTTTTACTAATAAAAGGAATATCATCCATGAGTTGAGCTTGAGGAAATTGCCCAAAAGATGTCAACACATAGAAGGATCGAGATATTTTTTTAAATGAGGAAAAACGATGTAGAGATATATTGTACTTTGTTGCGAAGATGGTGTGTTTAACAGCGAGACTGTCAGAATAGTTTGAGTAATTCTAGGCAGGAGATTTCATCTTGCAAAATGCACTGGCCGAATGAATGTTCTATAGATCCTAACTGGACGTATGCTTATATTCGTTCTATGTGAAAAAGCAGGGCGAGTCATATCGCCTAGCGCTATCCACCAGCGAATATTTGCATCAAAATTAAATTCTGAAATTATTCTACATCTGATAATTGAAAAGTTTTGCAAACCTATTACATGATTAACGGAACGTTAAATTTACAACAATGTTAAAAATTAATATTATAAATTATCACTGTCAAAAACAAACTACGTTATTTATTATCAGTGTAACACCAGGATATCTAAAAGAAAAACGATTTTACCATTCCAAAGGCGAAGCATTTTAAAATATTCTAATACCCATTCACATCTGTAGTTTATATAAAACATATTTTTAAACAATAGAGACGCTGTTCTAAAATTGCGATACTGTAAAAGTTTCTAAGGTAAAGTTTCTGAGCTGTAATTCGGTGCCATAACCGCAAAACTAGATTTTACTTGGAATATTCGCGCCTTCATTTCCAAAGCGCACTAAAATGGGACGTCACAGTTATAATAAAAACCTTTCTCGCTCAAAAATCTCCATCATTGTTGTCTCGTTAAAAACCATGTGAACGAAAGTGTGAAAATATGGACGTGACGAAACTACAAACACCAGTAATGTGAAGCTTTCAACTGCAAATTAATATAAACAGTTTGTTTTCCTAAGGTATCAGTAAATAAACATATATTTCTTCATGAACTTGTCCAACATCAACTTGTATTTATCTTTTCTACTAAATTTTGATTTATTTTTTATCGAGTAACATTTATATATATATATATATATGCAGTTTCAAAATATACAGCATTTTATGTGTATGTAGCTTTAATATTAATATCTTAAAAGTGGAAGTTTCGCTGTGTAAGCAAATTTAATAGTGGAGGAAGTTTTGAAACTATTTTTCCGATAAATGAATTTTGTTTTTAAGTAGTTTTTGCCCAAGTTAATTTCGCTCTAAGTTTATGAAACATACGTGTATAATGATCTATAAAACTAGAATGAACGGATACGGATTTATTAGAAATTTTTAAATATCTTTCAAAATTAGATATATTCTTTATTTACTGAATTCATTCCAACGTTACACCCGTAGTGGATATTTTAATAAGGAATTATAAGGAACCATGTATTATGAACTGGTTAAAAGGTGGTACAGTGCATTTCTGATGTCTGGTCCTCTCAACTGAAAAAAAAAGCTTAAGACATGGTTTGTATTAGTATAAAAATACAGTATAAAGAACTAGAAGCACTGCTGGTAGAAAGTCCTTATGGTACACTGCTAGAGCTCGGACAGGAACTCGGAGTAACACCGCAATCTATTTCTAAATGTTTACATAAGCTAGAGAAAATAAAAAAAGAAGGTCGTTGGGTCCCCTATGAACTCACAGCCGAGAATAAAAGTAAATAAAAGTTGTTGCGTTGGGGCCTGTGACGAAAAATGAATCGTCTTCGATAATCCAAAGAAGTAAAACTAGAAAATTAATCCTGGTTAGCAATCAATCAGTATCGTAAAACCAAACAATGTCATAATATCCCCATTGTATGTAAGAATAAACTGAATAACACACACGTAATTTTATCTTCCCCCTCACTTCCTCCAGTCGCTAAATGACTTTAGGGGTTGATTCATTTTTTTCTTCTTCTTCTTCTTGTCTACTCTAAAAAGGTTGCTGTGTTTACGTTGAGATCAGCTGGGCTTGTGAATTATGAGTTGCTCCAACCTAGTCAAATGGTCACTACTGAGCAGCAATAAGACCTTATGCTAGCAAAGGAGACAAATAAGTTATTTTGCTTCATAGCAACGCACGGCCACATCCAGCAAATATGATTCTAGAAACGATCACCGAGTTGGATACCCCAGTTTATTCTCCATGCTTGATTCCTTCCGATTTTCATCTCCTCCGATCGCTGCAATCGGTGACTTTATCACATCAAAACCATCAAGTTTTTTCGATCTGAGTTTTGACAATTGACTGCAATGTGACTTAAGTCTTTGTATCTTGTATTACTTCTTTCATAAATATATATCAAACCCAGTATTAAGTTGGGGACTTAACATTAAGAAATTAAAAAACAAATTAAGAGCTGGCTACAAATACTAAAGTAACACATCGGTCAATTAGTCTTCAGTCTGACAAATAAAACCCACTTTTTTGCAAATTTCGAATTTATTCATCGATATATTCTTCTTTAGGAGCAATATAATAATTTCAACACTTTTATAACATTCATATAGCTTTTTTATTTAACGATTTCTTTTTGCCTTCAAAATGTCCTTCAGTTCGGCAATTATCACTTTATTGAAGCGAAATTTCTTTCCAGCGAGCATTTTTTTGAGGTACGAGAACAGGAAATAGTCGCTGGGAGTCAGATCTGGAGAATATGGTTGATGAGGAAGAAATTTAAAGTGCAATTCATGTAATTCAGCTAACAAGAGTTTTTTTTTTGTTTATTTGGACCATTTCTTTGCGATATCGCCCTTCAAACTCACCAATGACACTATGTAACATTCGTTATTAATGGTTTTACCTTTCTCGAAATAATCGATGAACAATATCCTATGCGCATCCCAAAATACAGAGGTGATAACCTTGCCTACCGATGGTTGTGTTTTTGTTCGCTTTGGACGGTTTTCACAGGCTGCTGTCCACTCAGCTGAGTGCCGATATGACTCCGGAATGTAGTGATGGATCCATGTTTCATTCATTGTCACATACCGCATGAAATAATCCTTTTTATTTTGCTTAAACAGCTCTAAACATTGCTCATTTCGATAGCAATTGACATTTAGCACAATCCATATCGAGAGCAATTTTCGCATTCCAAAATTTTCATGCAAAATCGTGTAAAAACTTCCATTCGATATCTTCATGATATCAGCTATCTCATTCAGCTTTACTTTAAGGTTTTGCGAAATAGTTTTGTGAATTTTTTTGATGTTGTCTGATGTAACCACTTCATTTGGACGTCCAGAGCGTTCCGCATCATCGGTGTTTGTACGGCCACGTTTGAATTTAGCATACCAATCAAGGTAGAGTCCAGATAATATTTATCAAGCCATTGTTTTGCTGCAACGGTATTTTTCTTCATTAAAAAGCAATGTTAAATCAACACTCGAAATTATTTCTTTTCCATTGTTTTAAAATATTAAAAGTAGCGTCACTTAAAGTAATACAACTCAGAAACTAGTGTCTACTGGTGTCTAAGGTTATCATGGAATTTTAACATATGACGTTTGAAGGTTGGCACAATCGACCACTGGTAAGGATTTTTTGTAAGTAACGCCGTCTATATGTCAGAGTTATTGACCGATTCCGGGGACTTATTGACCGATTCCGGGGACTTATTGACCGATAGGTTATACGTACACCTAAAGTGTCGTGTTGGAAACATCGTAATGAAAACAAGGAGGATATGTTAAATGATTTTATGTTTTTTTTTTTATAAATTGTTTATAGGTAGTATCTATATATGCCACAGAGTATTTTGGCTTACTTCTTAAATGTCATATCATTTATATTCTTAATTGAAAAAGCTCTTAGATATATTACATCGACATAAGAGCGAGTCTCAAATAGAATCCCCATATACTCGTCAATCTTAAGTTGTCTGAACAAGTCTGAAAGTACGAAAACGTGGAAATGTTTACTGAATACCAAACTGCCTCGCTATCCCACTGCCATCTAATAGCCGGCGCGGCAATTTACAAAAGTTATGAGCAATCAATATGAATTCACATTCCACACCTACAAATTAAAGGTCCCTAAAATGTCATGCCTGCAAAAGAAATTTAGTTAAAACTTAATACATTCGAACGTTTTATTCCACCCCCTATTTTTAGCCAGGAAATATACACTGACCAAAAAAAGAGCGGGCTGTAATTTTGCAAAAAAAAACACACCCTTTGTCCAATTTTGTCATATATCGTACTTACTGAATATTTCAGGTAATGTTGTCATTTTGTTTATGAGGGTTGGCTTTTTTCTTATGGGCGTTTACCCTTAAATATCTTATTACATAGGTCTCAAGTGGTGTATAGAGACTTTTGGTCACGGAAGTACAAGTGTTTTGGTGTCCTTTGAGAAAAGAATTTTTTAAGGATAAGAATTTAGTTGAATGTAGCAGGCTTTTAACTTATTATAAAACAATACAATATAAAATGTTTCATTATTCATTTTTGTTGTTAACTATCACTACTTTGATAGTCTAAAATAAAATTGGAACGGTCTTAGGAATGATTAAATCACTTGAAAAGAGACAGACTGTTAGTATTATAAAGCCTATGGTTACACAGTGTGTCTAGACCTGCATTTCGACAAATAACTTAAATGGTCACCCTAAATCTCGCAATCTCTTTGCAGGAAATACAATATCGTTAGAATGCAATGCAAGTAAATTGCCTTTTCACCTCTAGTGGGATGTGCTGTACTATAGTAGCTCCAGATAATTCAAGATAAAATCTTGCGTGTGGTCCCTAACGAACCTGGTGCGTTCGGAACAATCAGATTCACAGGGAAAGTGTCCGAGTGTCCACTGTTTTCCATTGCTTTGAAATTTCGCAAAGTTCTTCACTGTACGAGTACCCTATTCTGCCTAATATACCCTAAGCCTTACGGGGTAATGCTTCTTCTTATCTAAGCCACGGGGTAAAAAACTCTAGCTTAACAATCAAAAATATTGTTATAATTTTCAAATCTTCTTTAATAATTCTACCCATTTCCAGAAGCAGATAGCAGCCATAATTCCTTAGTTCAAGATAAAACTCGTACCAACAATGAATTGTTTTGAAGTTACACAAAACAGAACTAAATCTGATGCATATTTTGGATGTTCTAACAACTTCTTATTTTTTAACTACTCTCTTCTTCAAACCGGGTCCTTCTCTAGCATTCTTTAATCCATTTTATTCAAATGGACTGCACAGTTATCGGATATTTTATATTCCTCAAAAAGATTATGCATAACCTTTTATACCGATGGACCCGTTTTGCCTCTGGTGAAGTTTCACTAACTTTTACCTAGTGCTTTCACTGCTCTTTGTTGTCTGATGTATATCGATAAACCTATGTGTTATGGTTGTAAAATCAAACAAAAACCAACACTCATAAAACCAGTTCTATTGTTGTTAAAACGACACAACTGGAAAATTTGTGCAAAAAAAGTGCATTTTTGTTTGAGTAAGAGCAAATGAGGCACTCATCCTACACAGAGCTTTTTTATACATAACTTCTTAGTTAAAAGTTCAATAGTTGATAAATATGAGATATTTACAGACTGAAACTCCTTTATCAACAATTCCATCTTTCAATATATATAAATATATATATATGGTTGCATAGCAGACTCACAAAAAGAGATAATGACAGATTTTTTCCCTGTAATCCACGCCCTCTCTGTATAACTTCACCAGCCACCATAGCGTCAGCAAGTGTCTCTGGGGGGCGATTCCTGGCCTTATAGCCGTCATCGGCCGGGCTTGAGATAAACTCAAGAAAAGCGTCTGAAACAAACCAGTAGAATACCGCCTTAGCTGGTAGAGTGGTAAATATTACAACTAGCCATGTTGATGGCGAGCTATAATCTCATATAACTCCTGCCATCCTGTGGCGAATGGTCGCAACAGTTAAAACTAAGCGGTTTTATAGACAGGGCGCTCGCAACACCGCTTTTTCTTTGAAAAAGATTAGGACGAAGTTGTAAAAGAAATGTATGCCGAAAAGTAAACAATAGAAATGTTATTTCTTCAAAAGGTTTGTGAAAACTATATTCATATATAGTGTTAGGACACGTGAAATGAATTAAGAAACTTTAACAGTTTAAAACTGCAAATATAATTGAGGCTAACAAAGAAACTAGGTCAAAATCTTTTAGGAATATAGTAGGTGTAAATTTGAGATAATGAGAATGTTCGGGTGATTTTAAATAT
Source organism: Cosmopolites sordidus (assembly GCA_031761425.1). NCBI lineage: Eukaryota > Metazoa > Arthropoda > Insecta > Coleoptera > Curculionidae > Cosmopolites > Cosmopolites sordidus. Next base: position 4,351,364 of record JARFXV010000080.1, on the reverse strand, counting down.
AGAATCCTTCCACATAGAATTTCATGAGAAGTTGTAGAGTGGGTTCGTGGAGAATATTAAAAATATTCAAAAAACAAAGAAATTTCCAAGCAATGGAGATGTAGAACTAAGCACCAAATCTCTTATATAAATTTATCGACGCTCGTTTCTCTAACCACGTTAGCATCATCAGGAGATGATTTAATCTTAAAGAAATTTCCTCCAGGCTCCACGCAAAATTCAATGCAAATGGCAAAACTAATGGCGCAAAAACATTTTTGCCCATTCTTTCGTGTCCCATCAAACGTCAGCAAGCATCTCCCAAGCCCGGTTTCTGGTCGTAAGCCGTCATCAGTCGAAACAACTGAAAGAATGCTCAAGGGTATGACCATATACATTGGCCTATGTAAATGATCTTGTTGATACTAGCTAACGTTTGATGGCGCCTGAAGGAATGGGCAAACATTTTTTCGTGAAGTATAGATGTTCCTTGCGTGTTTGGATATTTTTATTAGAATTTTATTTTAAATGGAACAAAATATTTAGATTAATTTTCAATTGTTTTAATTGGAAAATTGAGTAGTTGCCATCTTTATTTTGAAAATAGTAGCAATCTAATATCCTTTGACAGTTGCCAATCTCATATTCCAAAAAATCTGAATCAATGAGTTCTTTGAGCCATAAACCCCCATCAATGAAAACCCAAGTAGTCAGCAGGCTGCCGTTCGGCAGAAGAGAGATATGGTTGCCCACAGTAACTCATACACCGCCGTGATTTTTTTCATTTATTGAATTGCATTCGATTTATTAATAATTGTATTTTGTTTCCATAAAATGTCTGATAAGGACACAGCTGATGAAATTGTCCATATTAGCTATACCCCGTCCAAAAGAGGACAGTTTTTTTGTGGTCTTGTAATGATCACGTGTAATATGCTTGAATATGTTTGGGTTTAGTTTCTTTCTTCAATAAAAAGGCTATAGACTAGCTGTCAAAAAACTCTTTATTAAATTTCATATACTACGAGGGGTATTTTTTAAATTAGGTCCGTTTGTGAATGAATGTGAACGCAGTGCGCTTGCGCGTCTGCTCACAGCATGCATTGCGCGCGTTTAGACGCCATTTGCAACCGTATCGTCTGTCTATGTGCTGAGCTGTGGAAGTTGATAATGTTTAAGAAAATTGAGTCGCCCGCTGACTGCGAGATACGATCTATAATTCGATTCTTGAGTGCAAGAAACTTTTGTTAGTGGATTTTATGCCCAGAGGCACAACAATCAATTCTCATACGTATTGTATCACCTTGTGATGTTACTCCATGACAATGCAAGGCCACACAAGGTCTAATCAGGTCGTTTGGATGGGAAGAACTGGATCATCCACCTTACAGTCCAACCTTGCACTCAGTGATTTTCACTTGTTTCAGTACTTTAAGAATTAAGTGACTCTTTAATTGGGCTTCTTCACAGGCGGGAGATTTCTTTGACATCAGAATTGAAAAACTCGTTGAGCGGTAAGACAAAATGTTTGAACAAAAATGGAAATTATGTAGAAAACTAGATAAAAGTATGTAGAAATATGGAAAAATATATTTTAATGGTATTTATAATAATAATATAGTGTAAATAAACACGGGAGATTTTCAACGGAATAATGACCTTTTTTATAAGTTTCACTTTTAAAAAAACTTGGTACCAAAAAAGTATGCTTTTGGTTGGAAAATTCAAAAGCCGAAGTACAATCTAATCTTGTAATTTTTCCAGTTATTTCGTGCGGGTCTTGTACTATTTTGCAAGAATGAAAGATCCTTCCAATTAATTAGCCTTGAATGTTTCTGAAGTAAGCCAATCTGTACTTGTTCCAGTTTCATACAATAGATCTCAGCTGGAATTATGTGGCTTTTGTCAAAAAAGTCATAGTGGACTACATTCCACCAGACACAAATTATAATATTCTACATACAGTAGTTGTACTATATCTGTATAAAGTAAAAAAAATCTATTTTTCATAAATTAAAAAAAATTTAATAATATTCAAACAAATCAATATCATCATGTCTTTTATCAATAATAATTTACATTTGATATTTTGAACAGGTATTCATAGTATACATGTTCTGACGGTGTTTTTTTTTCTGTAATATGTTTATTTCGTTTTAAATGTTGTGTTAGTAATCGGGAAAATAATCAATTTTACATAAAAATTGTTAATTCTATGGAAGACGTTTATGACGGCATTACAGTATTCTTATCGCTTATTATAGTCTGTGGGCAGCAGGTCATGAACAATTTGAATCCTATCCAGAAATATGTGCAAGTCACTCCTCAAAACTCGGCGTAAACTGAATGAAGAAATCCCCAATTTTGCACCGTGCCATGCTCCACACTTTGCTCCATATTTGTAAATATTTTCAGCGCTTAACACTGTTCTTGGACTTTTAATGTGGGGCTTATACCCAACTTTTTCGAATTTTTGAAATTATTTAAATAAACTTGTATCTATTGCTTGCATACACTTATAGCTATTGCTTGCATTTCTGCACTACACAACAGTCAAACCCAACCTCTCACAAATATAAAAAAATAGCGCCAAAATAAAAGGTTTGAGTAAGTTTAATTTGGCATAGCATAATTAGCATTTTTAGGTTTGTTTTGCATAAAAACTAAAATCATTTGTTAAACCTTTTCCTCAAAATTTCAAAATATAAGTATAAATTTATATTCAAAATTCAAGGATAATTTATTCACTGTGACATGAATTTTGACAGATTTCCAGAAAGCATAAAAGACTACCCGAAATTTATTTTCTTACCTCATCAAGTTTACAAATTAATCTTAAACTGTATTTGAGTTATGAGGCAATAAAGGTTTTACTCTCGACTTTATAAAAGGAACAGTCACTTTTTGATGATCGCGATAAGACAGGAAAAACGATTTTTCACTCAAATAATTTATTCATATTTTTTATCATCTCATTTAGGTTATACTGAACCCTTTCATCACCTGGGAATGCCAATAACAAATCTAAAGGGTGGGTATCCAAGCCCTGAGAAATATAGTATTGACATTTTAATTAATGGAGAGGAGATCCTTTTGAGGACCCATATTATATTACTCTGGTTATTAAGAAATACCACATTGACGTGTGCAAATTTGTCTCTACACCGAGGCAGTAAATAAATGTTACTAAAAAGTGACCACTGGTATGATATAACAAATTAATAGATAAAAGAGTTTTTCTACGCAGAACAAATGCAATTTATTTTTTCTGTTATTAATATACAGTGCGTCGCATTTAAGATGAAGATTATATTTCCCCATATTTTCGCTTGAATTTTTGCACAATTATGCAAATTGATGGGTCACATTTTTTAAGATACTCAACTGAAATTTGGACTTTAAACTCAGCTTACTACGAATTTACAAACAGGATCAATTCTTGATATTTTGCCTCGCGTTAGAGATATCGAAAAAGTTATTAAAACAAGTTGTTCCGAATATTATTTTAATCCCACATACCGAGTTTTAACATGACAAAATTCGCATTTTTATTTTTTTCACTATTTTAGTTTATGCACAAAATTACTGCAAGTTTATTTTTCAATTTGATAATCAGTGTGCCATGGAAAGTAATAATTTGACACTAGTGTTAAACGTCAGTCAGATTAAACTTTGAGTTTATTGTCTTAAGTTCTTTTTCTAATAACTTTTTTTGGATATGTCTAACGCGAAGCAAAATATCGAGAATTGACCGTGTTTGTGAATTCGTAGTTGGCTGAGTTTAAAGTTCAGATTCAGATCGGGCAGTTAAAATAAAGAAAATGAGATAAATGGTTTCATTTAAATACTTTTTCCCCACTGTATATCGAAAGTCAACTTAATGAACTAGTAGTAGGCAAAACTAGTAGCCATACTTCTCACTGAAAACAGTTGTTATAATTTTCCAAAATGTGAAAAAAAGTTTAGACTTATTACCCTCTTATTTTCCATATATAGTCCCAAACAAATTAGAAATCTTTGCTAGAACAAACCTAATATTTTAATATTTTTTATTTTAAGAAGGAATCTAAAAAGTTCATAGATTTTAGAGTACCCTGTATATAACATGTACGAACACTAAATAATCTTTTCGTATTATTTAAAAGATAAAAATGTTAACATTTTTTCAGGACCTAGTAATGACTGTGACCCTTTTTTTTTTAATAAAAAATTGTTTATCGATATTTTTACGTTTTACTTTTCTTGTCATATGAGTCAGTTCAAGTAAAGACATCGTTCGGTAAATGCGTAGCTAAGATCGAGACTTGTAGTGAAAATAGTGTTAGTATTCATAAGGATATAAGATCCATAGAGTTTCTAATAAGGTACGTAGATGCATTATTTCAAATTTACAATGCAATAGATCAATTTTTCTATTGGAACACTAAACCCAAAAAAAAATTACAACTAAATATCAAATAATTTGTTTTTGTTAGTGCATATTCTACAGGGTTTGGGTGCTAATGTATTTCATGTCGTCACTATCAGGAGTGGCTAACGTTCACCCTTGGTACAGATTCTACAGGGTTTGGTCATCACTATCAGGAGTGGCTAATGTTCACCCTTGGTACAGATTCTACAGACTTTGGTCGTTACTATCAGGGGTGGCTAACGTTCACCCTTGGTACGGATTCTACAGGGTTTGGTTGTCACTATCAGGGTTGGCTAACGTTCACACTTGATCTATATCAGTGTGATCAAGTGTGATCTATATCAAGTGAATCTATAAACCCTGTAGAATCTATTCTACAGAATACAGAATTATAGAATAAGAAAATGATTGTAACGATTGAACAGAATTAGGGAGAAAAAATATCGATATCTCCCTTACTTTTGAGGTTTTTTCTGACCTTTTAGGTTTGATTTATTTTGAATTATTTGGAAAAATACATTGAACAGAAAAATTGGAAAATAGAGAGAAATGAAATGTATAAAGAGTAAAGGAAATAAAAAGGGAAATGGAAAAAATGGAAAAAATATAGCGTTAGAGAGAAATAAATGAGAGCGATAAATAAAAAACAAATAGGAAAATATTTTAAGGAAACATGCATCATGGAGACATTGAAAAATATGAAAACAGGATTACCTTTTTTCGTGAGAAAGTTTATCATCCTGTTGGCTGTATCATCCTGTCCGGGAGGATGTTAGTCAACCGGATGTTAAACTTAAAGGTACCTTACTCCTGGAGGACAACATTGAGGTGGTTTTTTAGTGGGTATTCCCTACTGGGTGAGTCCCACACTCCGGCTATAAAAGCTTTTTCCACCTCACAAAAAAAAATCCTCATTAATTGTCAAGCCCATTCCCATATATATATATATATATATATATATATATATATATATATATATATATATATATATATATATATATATATATATATATATATATATATATATATATATATATAAATATGTTACATCTAATATTTTTACGGATGGTAGATAATGTTTATAAGTCATTCCGGTAGTCGATCCGTTGATCCTGTGTGCTTCGACTGAAAAGTCCAAGTCATCCAGTCGAGTCCAGTCGAAGCGGACAACACTTGAAAATGCCAAATGCGATTTTGGTGAAACGTCGTGACTCTTCACAGGAACAATGGATCGTAATTAATTTTAGCATTGTTTTGGTCTCAGCGAAAATACCACGACGTTTACGAATGATGCTTGAATTCAAAGATTGAACATTTCACAGCTTCCAGATTATTTTCTTTGTTTTTTATAATTGTTACGACTGTCGATCATGGTAGATCATACTTCTTTGCCAATTAACAAACTTTCAGTTTTGCACCGAAATCCTTGATGATGTTTTGTTTACATTCCAAAGATAATGTTTTTTTGTTCTTATTTGATGCAGAAGAATCAGTTTTACTTCGTTTAGATGACATAGTTGTTTTTAAAAATGATATAAGAAACAAAACAATTTGTAAACGTGTGTCGAGTCCACGCGAAACATGTCCGTGCATGTCGTAAGCCGAACACAACTGTGGGAGAAGCAGGAGGGGGGAACGGGTGTTGTTTCGGATTTGCGAAAGACGGAGTAGTGTAAGTCAGGGTATTCCTGTATATATATATATATATATATATATATATATATATATATATATATATATATATATATAGAGCACTTAAGAGAATGTACTTAATTGCAACTTATATGTCATTCTTATTGTGACTTAATGTTTTTTTCAAAATAAAAATTTTATCTGTACTTTTGCACCCCTCTGTATATTTAAAGGATATTGAATAATGGCTGAATCTTATGGCGAGCAAACTTCACTAGCAGAAACATGCAGAGAGCGATGAAGGTTAAATATTACCAGTGGGAAAGACAATAAAGACCTATATATATATATATATATATATATATATATATATATATATATATATATATATATATATATATATATATATATATTCATAATTAATTATAAAGTTTTTCTTCTGTATTTGATTTTATCTGGGAGGATCAGCTGATGAAAAAAAAAGTTCATACTCAGTAATTGTTGAAGAATAATTCTGCAACATGAGGTTGATAAATCATCTGCTACGTCAGTGAGCTGCAACTGCTACGTCAGTGAGCCTTGACCTCCTTCAACCTTCGCCAACAACTGGATGGAACTGTAGCAGTCCCTGGCCAGTGTATGATGTGCAGCAGTTCTGCAACATCCCTTCTTACCTTGTCCTGACATCGTGTCTTTGGCCTAACTCTTCTTCCGTTATCCTCTATTCGCCTCTCCTTGATTTTGCTTGGTGTTCTATTTCATTCTCGTTCATTTGAGTCGCCCAACCCTCACATAGTTTACAATATTCAGATCATTGTATAATTGATTGAGTTCAAAGTTATACCTGATCCTCCAATTTCCATTAACATTCACAGCACCAGAAATTTCTCTGAGTATTCTTCTTTTAAATACTGCAAGAATATCTTGTGTTTTCTTTGTGATGGTCCATATCCTGCAGCCGCAAGTGACTACTGGCCGAATGAGTATTTTATGGATCCTAAATGTCATGTTCTTTAAAATAAGTTTAGATCTTAGGACAGAATGCAGAAAGTAAATAACATTGTTACCCTTCGTAATATGATTTCTGATATATCTTGTGATGTTTTCGCCAAGTTTGTTTTCCAGATGTGTACATTCCTTTACAACTACAATATTGGCATCGTCAATTATCAAATTCTGTTCTCAGCAAAAGCAAAAAAAAACCATCGAAAACGGACTCTATTACGTAATAATATTAGTTCATTTCCAAACTTGATATTATAATAATTATTAAATAATTGTTATGATTATAATTAATTAAATAGCTTTGTAAATATTTTCGAAGAAATATGAAAGAAGTAGAAAGGAATCAGTGTTTAAGTTTAAATCTTCGAGAGATCTCGACATTTGAACATAAAAAATGTTTATGTTGAATACTCCGAATGATGGCTCAAATAGTTTTATTTTTATTTTCAAGTTCTCTTTCATTTAATATACATTTTTAAGCGATTTCTTTTGTAAAACGCATTGAAGAATTTATTTATGCGTGCAATATGACTCTATTTAATGAGAATATGAAATTTGTGGTGAATGAATATCCCGCTAAGTATTGTTAATGTGCGAACTGTCACTCCTCTCTGAACTTTTTTGGAACTAAATTAACTGCAGAGGATGATATTGGGGAATTTTAAGATCCAATTTGTAGTAAATATTCCTATAAAACTGATTTTATTTTTAAATCTCTATGTTTATACTAAAATTAATAAGAGATTACTGTTATAATAATAAATTATCTACGTGATAACTGCACTATTTAATATTTGGTCCAAAGGACGCACTTCATTTTTCTATGCTGATTTAAAATTGTTATTGCTTAAACTGTTGGGAGCTATATGCTTGAATGTTATTCTGTATAAGAGATACAAACAATATTGTATTTGCCGGTAAAACAGTTTAGCTTCACCTGCGTTATTGAATTTGGTGCATCAAACTATAACACGATGCAAAAAAAAATATTATTTTTAGTATTTGAATAAATGGTTTTAAGAATTCTTATTAAAAATAGTCTGAAAAATTGATTCTGAATAGAATCGGATGTTTGTTACTTTGTTCTTAGTAGTTAGACAATGAATAATATATAAATAATATATTTCTATGAATATTACAGATACATTTAAAATGATACGACATGAAAGGAAATCAGTGGAGGTATTATCTCTATATTCCAGTAGATGTTGCTAATGCGTGAACTATCAACCTTCTTCAAATATTGTACATTGAAAATATATATATATATATATATATATATATATATATATATATATATATATATATATATATATATATATATATATATATATATATATATAGACGGGGCGTAAGGAATAGTACTTTCATAAATTTAACCAACGATTCTTTACATTTTTTTGTAGCCAATTGTGCCAATTGTTATTTCGATTGTCGTGCTTATTTGGGTCAAAAGAATTTAGTTTTGTTCTGTTGGCCTCGTAAGGTTTTATTGGAAAATAAAATGTAATTTTTTATAACCATTTATTCCACGCGTTTCAGCACAAATTTGGTTTATGTTGTTAAAAAAAAGGAAAACACAGATTATTGTTGTTTAATGTTAAAGTTGAAATTACTAGTACTGATTTTTCACGCTATAACACGGTCTAAATGATTTACGCCATATTAAGAAAAACATGATTAATTGTTTCATTTAATTAACGATTCAAAGTATCCACCACCTCATTGCTGTTGAACGAAGCTTCATCGGTTGATAAAAAATTTAATAAAAGAGATTCCTTTAGTTCTGGCCAATAAACCATTCACAATATGTTTGTCTGTGTGAAAACTCAGCGAATATGAGTGTTTTTACCCTTTGTACGAGATAAGGGTAGAGTAATTGCTCTTTTAGTGTTGAATGTACAATACAATGGGAAACTCCAACTTGTGCAACACTTGGAATACTACTGGTAGAATATTTTTCAACAAGCGGTACAATGTGTTCTGCAACTTCACATTCTTGAAATTTTGGATCCACACTACTCGTTCAAAAGACTTTGGGAAACCTTGACAAATATTTGCCGAGCTGGAAGCGGTCTTTCTGGGTATCGTTGCTCGTAAATATGCCTAGCCCCTTCGAAATTTCATAAAGCTTCTGCGTAAATTTGAAACATGTAGTAATATTCGCGTACAGAATATATTTTTGGTTTTAAATCGAACTTAAATGCATACACCGATCTAGATTGAAATAATTTTTGTCGCATCTTCAAATAATATTGTTCGCGACGTTCCCGCTAATATTGCCGATCGATATTGGCTGATGCATGACAAGATTCCTAATTTCAAAAAATGTTTTAACAATAGTTTATTAGTAGTTAAATCATTAAGTAATAACCAATAAATATTTTTCTAATATGATTTTACTCATATTTGCTTTGTGTTCATATGTGTGCTCATATGTTTATTTTTATCTTATCTTTTCAGTTGGTGATTTAATAACTATGCAATTTTTTTTCTCGGAGACCCTTAGGTTTTTGACCTAACATGTACTGGCAGCTTGACATGTATCGACAGACGTACTAATTGTTTTCAGAAGGTGAAAAACAGTCGATTTGCCTATATTTAACTTAACGGACGGCCAGAGCGATGCCGGTCTACCAGGTCCAAATGTCCGCCTCTGAACTGACCGAACTACTTTTGTACTGTGGTCTCCCCAATAGAACCTTCTTCGTAAAGGACACAGATCGTGTTTTTTGTTTATACAGCGTTCTTGTGCTTTTTGAAACGAAAACGCATAATGTGGTGTAAAAGCAAGTTATAGACATTTTCAATTTGAATAAACTTGACTAACTAAAGGCAAATCAAAGCAAATCTGAACATAAATATTGTAAATACCACAGGAATTAATAATATCTAAATAAGCATTACTAATCCGATAGAGATTTTTATTTGCGAGCGTTAAAAGAGCAAATAATGGGACTTCACCACAAACATTCCAGTCATCCCGATATAACGGCAGCACGTTGATATAACCCCACGATATTTTATACCGTAAATTATTTTTCACCACCAATTTCTCTTTATTCTATAACAATTTGTAAATTACATAAAACTGATGCTCGAAAGAATATATGACACCTAGACTTTCAAGTGCCCAATGGCGCCGAAGAAATCAAGGGAGAATACGAGAAAACTTGCACCGAAAACTAAACCGAATGAAGTTATTTACCAACCCAATATAATATTGTCTTCTCCAGCAAACAGTATAACGTTATCTGCGTTATTGAATTTAGTGCATCGATCCAGATCACTAAGCAAAGCGAATTTTCAGACAAAAAAATGTTTGTGGGCTGTACTAGAAAGCCATTTGGTATTTATGAGAATCGGTTTGGCTAATAATTCTTAGTAAAAAGAGTTTTTATTAAAACGCATGTAAATTGAATGGGATTTTTCTGGAAAGGGGAATTCTGAATAGAATCGTATTTTAAGGGCCTTATTTTATAATTTGTGATTCTGTATTTTACTGGTTCGATGTTAAATAATTTATTTCAAAGAGTATTTCATATGGATTTAAAATGATGGTAGAATGGTAGTTGAGCGATTATCCCTGATATTCATTAGGTGTTATTAATGCGCGTACAGTAGAGGATAAAGGATTTAAACGTCCAATATTTGACGGATATTTATATAGTTTTTGTGTATATATCATTGTTATTCATTATAACCATTATGAAATAATTTAGTTAACATAAACTCTTCAATCTATCAACTATCAATTATATACTAATTATTTTTAGGTACAATCTCTTACAATATTTTTATCAACTTCTTGTCGCAGATCAATTTTACCATTGGTACCTTTGGCGATAAGATATTTGTCATTCATTTATCGCCGCGCCTTTCGCTAACCATGTTGTCAATATCAGAAGGTGATTCAATCAATGTCGCCTTTTTGAAACGTCTGAGACTTATCCGGACATCCGAATAACACTCTTCTTATCAGTTAAATATTTCCGTAGAGAATATTTTGCAACGAATGCAATATGTCATAAACGGAGGATTCTAGGTCCGGTAAATATAAACAACGTGGTATGAATTAGAACTATTTACAGTGAAGTCAAAGGAAATATACTATTTTTTTGTTAGGCCTGACAAAAAAAAATAGTATATTTGGTCAGCTGCAAAGTTTCAGACTCGTGTGTTTCGTTGCTTGTTTATAACAATTGATTAAAGTAAATAAGTTTTGGCATTTGACGAAAAATTAATGAAATATTATTCGAACTGTTCTAAAATATTTTGTGGAAAGTGCTCTTTCATCATCACACCTCTGATTGTTGCTTTAAAACACTATGACCTACACTACGAATGCTGCTTTCATATACGTCGTATATACCAGATTTGATTTCCAACTATAAGTTATTTTATAACAAACAAACTATAAGTTATAACTCGTTTTATAAATGGTAAACTTTCACGCAATAAAGCTATTATTATTATTATCATGAATTCCAAACAGTACGCGCTGAATTTATCAGTCTGCTTCAATGTAATACTTGTACCAAAAAATGTATAGACACTTTATTTTCTGATAACTTCTCAAACAGCATTATTTTTCAAATTGATCTAATTTAAAAAATAGCTGCTACCATACTTACCTTTGAGCAACGGAAATTTATCTTGACGTGTTACTGGAAATACGAAAATGGGGTAGAAGTCCAAAGACAGTTCAAGCGAGAATTTCAGAGTTTTAATTTCAATTAACCGCCACAACTGCACTTACTGGGCACCTGAGAATTCACTCGTTACTGAAGAACATCATGATAATTTTTCAGGAGTCACAGTGTCGTGGCTCCATTTGCTACAGGAAGCAGTGGTCCCAGGCAATCGGGAAACTTTTAGGGGTGAGAACTTTTATATTCAACAAGATGGTGCACCTCCGTATTATCATCATGACGTTCACCTGACCTTACGCCGCTCGACTTATTTTTACGGGATACATTAAAGACAAAGTTTATAAGACAAAACCAGCAACAGTCAAGGAATTAAGAGTAGCGATTGAAATGTAATGCGGGCAAATTCCAATGGTTCCAACGATTCCATTGCTTCTAATTATTAGCAATGCCTGGACCATGGCGGTGGGCAGTTTGAAAACTGGCGTTAGTTAAACTAAAGGATGTTCCTTTATATTTTTTTGATACCCTAAAGTGAACTGTATGAAAATAAATACTGACTTTAGAACCAGTCAAAATTTGTATACATTTTTTTTGGACATCTTGTCATCTTCATAATTTCACCGCAGAGAGACTATGGTGTCCTTTTGATGTAATTCCAATTCGCGGTTGTTTGCGGCGTTTTCGTACTGATCTACTATGAGTTCAATGCAGTAAGATATCGTAGACCACCCATTTGAATTAAACAAAGCTGATATCAGTTTAGTTCGTAAATTAATCCGAACGAAATCTACCTACCAAATATAATATTATATTTAACTGGGGTAGTCGATACTTGATGGAAATTTATTTTAAATAAACAAACTACAATTTATATCTTAATTTCCACTATATGTATGTGTTTTTACCTACTATGCGCGTGTTGTTTACACAAAAACAAGTTTTATCCTGCACATCCTGCACGAATATCCTGCACGAATATCAGCATAATGCGTCCTGATATACACAGTTAGCAAATTAGTGATATTAGTAAAACGTTTTTATAGTATGAATGCATACGGTTAGAAAGAGGATAAACCAAAGATTTTTTAAAGAATTCAAAGAACATGATACCTTTTAGTTTTTTTTATACGCAATTTAAAGTTGAGCTTTAAATTTATATAAAGATGTCTAGACTAGATGTCCCTTGCATGTAATTTTGATTTTAAGAGAACCCTACAATATTACATATTAAAATAAAAAAATAATTTGGAGGATATACCAATAACTTTTTTTTTGATTCAAGTTTCAATGCCGACTTTTGGAATTTTTCAAAAAAAAAAGATTTAAAAATTGACGTAAAAAAACCTGTTGGTCCAATAATGGTTTATGTAGGCTGAAGAGATAGCAAAAGACCCCTCCTATCGGCCATTTTTTTGCACGATTTAACGATGCACCAAACACCCTGTATATAAAAGATTTAAATATACTGGAAATTTAAAGATAAATCTTAGTTTGTGTATCTAAATATATTGCCCTTATTGACAAACTATCTAACTTGATGCTAATATGTGCTGTCAAATTTGGTATATCGATCCAGAACACGGCGCAAATAAAAAAAATATAACCCATTATACTATAAAATCATTTCTCTGTAAAAAAACGTTTACTAAAACGTAAATCCAACTTGTTTTTTTTTTACGAGAAGGCAGATACTGAATAAGAAGTGATCCATCAAACCTCATGACAGCTTGTGTTATTCAGTGAAACAATAAAAGAAAAGGTATTTCTTTAACTATATATGTATTATCTACTTTATAAAATAGGTATACATTTCTTGTTATTACAGGGTTTATATTTATAATAGATCTTTCATTATTTTCTACATCAATAAGTCTTGAGTTGTGTTTTAGATGCGTAAGTACATTTTAAATAAAATGAAAAGCGAAATAATACGTATTATTTGGAGGAAAAAGAGAATCTCGGCAAGTTGGTATAATTTGAAGCATTATTAGTTTGGACATATGACTCTCCAGTAGCTCCTTTCCATTTTCTGATGTGTAATAGTTCTTCAAGATCTCTCCTTACATTGTCCTGCCAACGTGTCTATGCCTTACCTCTCTTTCGGTTATCTTCTATTCATTCCTCTATAATTCTACTTGGTATTCGGCTTTAAAACCAGATGTCCCACCCATCTGAGTCATTGGACCCTCCAATAGTCTACAATATTCAGATCTTTTTATAATTACTTAAGTTTGAAGTTATACGTAACAATCTAATCTAATTTCCATTATCATTCCAGCACTAAAAATTCTACGAATACCCTTCGTTCCAATATTGCAAGCATCTTGTCTGTTTTCAACGTGAGGGTCCACGTCTGGCTGCCCTAAGTGACTACTGGCCAATATATAGTTCTTAACTTTCGTGTTTCTTTGTATAAGTTTAGATCTCAGAGCAGAGTATAAATAGTTTTGTTATCCTTCAAATCATAAGATACGTTATAATACGATTTCTGATATCCCCTGTGATGTTTTCTCTAGTTTGCTTCCCAGATATCCAGTTCCAGTTCTGTACTCAAATGACATCTATAGTGTCTTTCAACAAGCGTTTGAAATAAGCATTTTTATATAAGTTGCGATTTATACTTAAAATTGCCAAGATTAATATTCGACAAATCACCAAGCGAAAAAACTTTTGAAAAATGTTATTTCGCCGAAGAAAATATTATATAGAGAATATTTTGAATATGAATGATAAATCAAACTATTACACATTCATGAAAAAGAATTGGAAAATTTGTCTTTCAAAAATATTTAATAAATGCAAAGATGTTCGTTTTTAAAGCATTAGAAATGGCTGGTGACGGATCTTATGTAGAGTGAATTTCTATCACCCTTCTCTCCTCCCTAAAACCTTTAGCACGCGGACCATAAGGTAAATAACTTCGAACTGTAGGCAATATCCACGTGCACTACAGAAAAATCAATATGTCCCCCCCCACATGTCAAAATAAGAATATTGCAAACACCATGTGATCAATTTCACTGGTAATTTGATATCTTTTCTAGAAAGCTAAAAATCTATTTTTATAGGAAGGAAACTAATATTAGGTATTTTATCGCCATCTTTTATCGCGAGGCTGAAGCAGTAAGATCACAAACATATTTCTGCGTTCGTTTAAAAATGCTTAAGGCCAAGTATCGGATACATCGTCTTACGGTTCGTTTACTGTCTGTTAGAATGCGCTCAAGTAAAAAAAATACTTTTTAAAGATAATCATATAGTCTTCTAAATCCCATTACAATCAACTCCAATTATACAGTGTTATCGTCGTATTTTAATAAAATTCGCTGACATGTATATATTTTTTCTTTTCAGGGGCCAAAACAATTTATTTTTAACACGATCAAAAAGGTATATCCTTTATGAAAATAAATTGTATATGAAACATGATTGATAGAATCTATCAAACTTTTTTAGGGACCCATCAATCTCTATTATAAAATTATTAAAGTCAAGTTTATTAGGAATTTGAGTTCATAAAAATTGAGTTTTTTATTTGAAGGAAAAAAGCTCCTTTTAAAGCCACACCAAGGACAACTAATATTAATTTAATATTTTTCTTGTATAAATTTTGGTTTGTTTTTTTTTCAAAATTCTTATATTGTACGTTAAATAAAGGTGCGTTTATTGGATATCTTACCTTTATGTTGTAGTATGTATGTTTAATGTTGTGTCTTTTTGTTTTTGTTTGTCTGTGTTTTATTTATTTTTTGCCGATTGGGACCAATTATTTGCTTAGTCACTAACTTTCAGCTGTCAGTGAATCTTTCAACATGACGTAGTTATCTCAGTATTCACACTTTGATAAAGATAATTATATCGGTGTCCTGATATTCTCTGTACAGCTCATAGTTATATCGTTAATACCACTCCCCGTTTTCCTGGATTGCACTGGAAATATGCCTGAACACCTTTCTCTCGAATACCTAGCAATTTTTCATCGTTTTGTATTAATACCCACGTTTCCAAGGCAATATTATGATTAATTTTTGCCCGAAGTTCATGAAGAAATAAACGAAAACTGATGAAGACAACTGCGCAGAGGTATTTCGTATTACTAACAAGATAATTCTTCTATTGGAACCTTGAGTGTAAAACACTAAACCCAAAGAGATTTACCACGAAACACCAAATCACTTTTTTAAACTCCCGCGTTTCCATAACCTTGTTAGAATCATCAGGAGATGATTCAGTTTGAATCATCTCCTGATGATGCTAACCTGGTTAGCGAAACGGGCGTGGATAAGTTTAAGAAAGTGATTTGGTCTTTCGTGGTAAATCTCTTCGAGTTTAGATAATTGTTAGTGAATAATTGATTGAAAAGGTTTTAATAAGGTAAAAATAACAATTAATTGGGAAAAATAACAGCATTAAACAATTTTTGAAAATATCTATGCCTATAATGACTATATGTTGGATATACTAAAAAATCGAGTGTCTTGCTCTCTATAGAAACGCGTGGTCATTTGATTGTTCCGTCGTAGTTATGATGGAACACAAGATTATTTCTGTTGTGTAAATCAAACCTCTTCCGGAACATTGCCTATTTAATTTCAGTGCTAGTTAGTTATAGATTTAATGGGTGCAGATCAGCGCTTGTGATAATCTGTGAACGGTCATCCCATTTTATATTTTACCAAATAAATTAGGTTTCACTGTTATATCTGGTTCCGCGCAGTTTGTAACTTATAAATATATATTGCAACATGGAAATATTAAGATTCCATGCTTATAAAAGATATTAATAATTAATTAATATAATTAATATTAAAGAATTTTTCACATATACTTTTCGATGGTTATTGTCTTCTACTTAATAACAGTTCATCACAAATATCTAATAAAAGACCTCTTTGTATAATTTTTAGTAATAATAATTAAAATATAAATTAGACAAAAAAACCATTCATTAAACACTTTTTATATATAATTCGATATATATTGAAGAAAATGATAATTTGGAAGTATAAAACTGTTGTGGATATGGTGGATGCGTAAGAGCATCAAAATCCCCAGTAGAAATATTTCAAACAAAAGACGAGAAGAAAGGAGGTGATACTTTGACGTAAAGAGAATGAATTGCGTCGTTGTTCCTCATTTTTGGCTTATTTTGTTTGGTCAAATAACTAAATTTATCTGTTAGATATATTAAAGTTTCATTTACGATGGTTTCTAGATGGTTTCTAGACAGGAATTATTGTAGCTTTATTCGAATGTGTTACCACAACCAGCGAACAAAAGCATTCCGTTTACATTATATAAAATCATATTTGGATCGGTTTTTAGCAGGAATTGACATTTTTCCAAAGTAGAATCCTAAAACTGTATGCAAAAACTGACACAGTTGTATCACTGAATAATTAAATTTCTTTGATGGTGAAGGTCGAAAGTATAATTTATTTTTGTACTAAAAAGTTTTTTATGTACTGAAAGAAAGAAAATACTTGGGTTTTGTCGAGATTGCACAGGGAATACTTGCACAGGAAGTATTTGCAGGAAATTTTACTGAATTATAAAAAAAAAAATCTGCAGCTGAATCACATGGAATTCTTGTGGAGACTTACGGTGACCATGTTCTGTCAGAAACAATATGCAGATATTGGTTTAGGGGTTTTAAAAATAATGATTTTGATTTTGAAGGTAAAGAACGCTCTGACACACCGAAAAAGTTTGAAGACAGAGAATTGGAGCCAATGAACACCTATGTCAGACACTTGCAGAATTATTAGGAGTTGATCATACAAGAGTCGTCAAACGTTTAAAAGCATTAAGAATGATTCTAAGGCAAAGAAATTAGGTACCGTACGGATTGAAGCCGAGAGACATCGCACGGCGTTTTTTTTTCACATGTGAACTGCTGCTCCAACGGCACTCGGAATCGTGACTGGGGACAAGTGGATACACTCCAATAACATGAAGTGTATAAAATCGTGGGGTAAGCCCGACCATGTATCAACATCGACGGAAAGCCGAATATCCATGGTTCCAAACTCATGCTCTATATTTGGTGGAATCAGCTTGGTGTAGTGTACTATGAGCTCTTCAAACCCAATGAAACCGTCACGGGAGATCGCTATCGACTACAATTGATGCGTTTGAGCCGATAATTGAAGGAAAAACGGCCGCAATACGAGGAAAGATATGCAAAGCTTGCAAAACCGGTCAAAACTTACTTAGAAATTGCTTCTCAAACGGAAAGTCCTACCCCACCCTCGTATTCATTAGACATTGCTCCGTCCGGTAACCACTTGTACAAATCGATTACTCATGGCCTGGCTGAGCAGCACTTCCATTGTTATAAAGATGCCAAAAAATGGATCGATTCGTGGATAACCTCAAAAGATGAGTCGTTCCTTCGACATGGTTTGTTGGCAGAAATATGGGAGAAAGTAGTGACTAGCGATGAACAATACTTTCAATGACTTATCCTTTAGTATTTAAAAAAAAAAAGCAAATTCATTTTCACGAAAAAATAGCGACAACTTGCAAATCCGATTGTTAATTTAAGGAAATATTCAGTAGATATAAATCAGGTTTGTAAGGAGGTGTTTTTGAACAGTTCAGTAATCTGAATATAAAAATATGTCAAATAACGGATGTAACAAAAAATGACGAAATTTGTATAAATATTTATTCAAACACATGCAAAAAGAAGCGAAAATTAAAATCCATAAACCAAAAAATTAAGCATTTTAATTTGCCGAAGATAAAATCGACTAAACGGTGAACAGGTGTCACATTGGGAAAAAAATTGTTTTCGATTTCAAAATTAATTGAGTTGGTTTTTTATTCATTCACGCATTAGTTGAATAATTTAAGCGAACAATATCCATTTTTTAATCATTCTGCACTCACTTTTTCAAGTTGGAAAATCTTAAAATAAAAAATTGAAACCAAATATAAGGTGATGTATATTCGTGCATACGACGTTTTCAGTGCTTCAAACTATATATCAATATACTATACAACTATATATATATATATATATATATATATATATATATATATATATATATATATATATATATATAAATATATATATATATATATATATATATATATATATATATATATATATATATATATATAAATATATATATATATATATATATATATATATATATATATATATATATATATATATATATATTTATATTTATATATAGATATACATATATAGATATACATATATATATATATATATATATATATATATATATATATATATATATATATATATATTTATTAGAATTACCAGAACAACCAGAAAAAAAGGGCTTTTTTTCTGGTTGTGAATTCTGGGGAGTAGGCAGATTGAGGCCTCGGATTAAATCAACTAGATTCTCTTGAAAATTCAAAGTGGAAGCCGAAACGTCGAGATTTTATAAATCTAAAACGCGGTTCTACCCGAGAACCTAGTAATTCTAATATTATATTACCGACCGTGGAAGCCTTTCCGAACATATCTATATAAGTATATATATATATATATATATATATATATATATATATATATATATATATATATATATATATATATATATATATATATATAGAATGAACGGATCGGCACACGGAATGATTTTTATAACTATAATTAATTATTAAGTAATTAATTGCCATGTAGGAAATAACTTAAGCGCGTAGACTGGCAACACCGGAAAGCATTGTAAATTTTTCTCAGTCAAGTTATTTTCTATAACTTTGCATTTGAGAGTAGGTGTCTATGACATCAAATAAAACAGTTAGCTTATGTCAGGTTTTAAAAAAAATACACTGTATATAGTGGACTTGCTTTTATCCATATACATTCTATGCCACTCAACATTCACTGTTTCCATTTTTTTAAAATGATATTGGGTAGGTTTTTGTCCTTAAGAATAAAAACTTACCTGAGTGGGATGGAGCACCATCTGGATTTATGGTTTCGGATTATAGAATCAAATAACCTTTACTTAACAAATTCATCTTTTTTAGTTGTTATTTAATCCACCTTAGGAAGTTTAATTAAAAAAAAACCTAGAAATTCAATACTAACTGTATTAATAATATTTTTTTCCTTTATTTGGGTTTTTCGCCACTATCTAAAACTCAAAAATACAAATAAATAAAATACTATATGTTATAATATATTATCCAAATAAAGGAAAAACATATATGAACACGCCACAATCATTGAGACATTACTTGTATTAATAGTATTTTTTTCTTGTGCTTTTTCTAACGGACGTATAATATTTCTATCAATCGAACTAAATTCCTGTTCTGGAAATCCATTTCAGCCCTCCTCTAAAGTCATAAAATCTTAAATCGGCAAATAAATTGCGAAAAAGCTTTTATTGCTCAAGATCTAGACATAGTGTCTTATGGTTAATGTACAGTTCAAATAACCCTTTTTGTTATTAATAGCAGCTATTGACGCACTATCTGTTGATTAATATTGTCATACAATTAAATATGTCCCGCAAAAAATTAAAAATTAGAATTATATATACATTATTGATTCCGGCTTTTATTACATTTATTTTTAATCTTTTATTTCTATATACAACTAGGAGAACATCAACAACAAAAATCCATAAAGATTTAACTACCATAAAAAAAGAAAAAATCGCTGTTTAGTATGACTGAGTCATTGGCCTGTTATTTATCAAAAACTAGGTTTTTAGTAGCCTCCAAACGCCACCCAAGACCCTGCACAATACCAATACCATATACTAAGACCCATTACACAATACTAATATCCAATAATACGAGCCTTCGCATAAAAATGGTTATGGTTAGAAATATTTTTTTTGTTAAAAACTATCTTTCGAATTAATTTTATATCAAGAATGGTTTATTAATTTATTAGATATATGGATAAATTAGCTAAGAGGTACGCCGGTTTTAGAGATTATTCGGAAACTGGAACTGCAGCTTAATGTCAGTTCCAAATCACTGCCATCAACTATCAATTAACCCTTATTAGCACCCCGAATGGACTATTAACTCTTGGTTTGTGCTTAATGTTTTAGTCTCGCGAAAGTCCTACCGATTGGCAAGTGACCATCGTGAAGACCTTTCAGAACGCATCCCGCTTTACTCAGCCTGGTTACTGTCTTCACTAAGGGGCGATTTCATCTCGAATTTTATCCAGATCGCCGTAGATCATTCTCCGTAAATTCTTATTATAAAATTCTTTAGTATTTTCATAAACGTTAAGAGGTCACGGTAAAGAAATTCCATGTAACTGATTGATAAAAACTGAGAGGTCTTAACAATACGGGAAAATCGTGGCGGGCAACAAAAAACAGGGTGGTATTAAAAGTTTAAACCAGTTAATAAAAGTTCAATTAATTATTCATCTTGTATCATTACAACAGAAATGTTTTGATGATAAGAACATGCACAATGCTGTATGTATATATATATATATATATATATATATATATATATATATATATATATATATATATATATATATATATATATATATATATATATACTATAGATTAACGAGACTGACGCTGTAAAACATTTTATTTTGATTTCATATATAAAAATATATGAGCATTTTTGTTGGTTGCTTGACTGGAGACGAGCCCCACCCATCCCTTCAACTGGAGGGCATATGTTTCGTCTCTTGATGTTTAGACTCTTCAAGATACCTACACATGCTCCTCATCCGGAACAGGGAGACGCTATCCACAGCCAACAACCAATATTTTCGCCGACTTTCCGTTGGATGGCGTATATACGGGGCGCAATCCAAGGAAATCTGACACTGCATATAAATATATATATATATATATATATATATATATATATATATATATATATGTGTGTGTGTGTGTGAAAGATATATTACAATAAACAAATAAATATATCTGCGCATAGATGTTATATCAAAACCTTGTGTACACTAATAATACTAAAAAATAAAGTGAAATGGTTGTTGGAACTTTGGTTACATATTTTATACCAAGCATCATGGTTTCGTCCATTTAAACACTCTAACGTGACCTTTGCTTTAAAGCAAGGGATTTTTTTAATCGGATTCCCTTTCATTATCCTTTCCAGCGCCGAAATGTTTTTCTTTTTCCAACAAAAATTCCCGTGGTTTGTTTTATGATAAATAATTAAAAAAAAAATAATATACACAACGTTATATTTTATCGAAATGATTAGGAAATATTATTAAAAATCAGTTGGGTGTATCCGGTTAAACACCAATGTTCAAACCATTTCCATATTTTTTATTATACAAATCATCTAAAAAGAAATCGAATATTTTAATATAGGGCATGAAAAAGTCACAAGGTGCCATATCAGGCGAATATGGTGCTTGCGGAAAGGTATTTTTGAATTTTACCAAAAAATTTACAAACAAAATTTGTAAAACTTTTACATACATATATATATATATATATATATATATATATATATATATATATATATATATACCAGGTGTCCCATTAAGGATGGATCGCGGCCGTATCTTGAAAACTATTTATCCCACAGCTTTGCGGAAAAAAATATTATACTAAAATTGACTGTGAGAAATTCACCAAAAATATTTTTAAGCTTCTAAAACAACCGCAAGAGGGCGTGACGAGCTAAATATTTTTAAAAATCATTTTTTTTGTGTATTTTCAAGTGTTAACCGAGTAAGAAAAATTTTCAGTTATAATTAGCAAACTGTCTCCTACAACTTTGTTTTATGACATTTTGTCGTAACTTCGCGAATAAAGAAGTGGGGGGGGGGAGTTTTACCTATTTAGATAAAAAGTCGTCTAATGTCCGTTTGCCTAAACCGATTTTCCTCAATTTGGATTCATTTTAAAGGCAATTGCTGGGACAATCAGATAATCTGGCAGATGAATTATTTAGTTTATTAATGAAACCGCGAGGTGGCGTTACATTCAACAATAGTTTTTTGAAGTTTTGTTCAGTTTTTTCAAATGGAATGGTACAGCTTTTATTACATGGCTAGAAAGGTAATTTAAAGAGGAATCATCCAGTGAAAACCCGAAATCGATATCTCTGACATGTCAAGAGATATTTCGATTTTTCTGAAAAAAATCAGTTATTATTTCACTACTACCTGCATTAAGTTAAAAAATATTAACCTAATGTTTGCCTTCCTTCACACTTTAGGAAAAATCGAAATATCTCTTGACATGTCAGAGATATCGATTTCGGGTTTTCACTGGATGATTCCTCTTTAAATTACCTTTCTAGCCATGTAATAAAAGCGGTACCATATTAAGACCAATTTTTAACTTAATATTACGGTAAAAATTATATATATATATATATATATATATATATATATATATATATATATATATATATATATATATATATATATATATATTTATTATTAGACGGGCGTGTCTTCCAAAGTTGAGAATACGCTAGACTATTATTAGTCCGGGAGTACATCCGATCGTTTGTGTCCCGTTTGTTGGGAACGTGCAGACGTTTCGCCAAGGTCACACTTGAAACTGACTTTTCAGTCTTCAGACAAGCATTGAAAATGCCAAGTGTGACCGTGACCGGAAGGGGTCAACTGCCCCCCTTAAACCTGGACTGCCATCCCTGGGCTCTTCCTGCCTCCCGTACCTTTAGCTTGTTAAGTAAGTGTTTTTTACAATTTTCATTCAGAGCTCATGAAATGAGTTAACTTTTAAAAGTCGCAGAATAACTAGTCAATCTAACAAAATATAAGAAATAATCTAATAAATATACATTTCTAGTTATGTTGTCTTATTTACCTACTGACCGTAGGCTAAAAGCTGGGTACGCCCATAGTTGTTGAGGAGGGTCGTTCTGAAGCTGGTTCACCTACTTTTGGGTTTGCCCACCTACTTCAACTGTTTCTCTATTATCACTAAAGTAAAACTTTCCTTAACATCCATAACTTCTTCCAGTAATATTTTACCACAAAAAAATTATTTTTTACATAACATTTGAACTCTTTGTCCGATAAATTTATCCATTTTAAAAAATCCCCGATAAAAATGTTTAACAATTACAGAAGACGCTATAATTCCCAACTTAAAAAGCGTAATAACATGAAACTTCTGTCAGATGTCAAAGACAGGCATACCAACTTAAAAATGAAATATGCCTATACAAAATAATGTCCAGTGAAATGATGTGAAACTTCTGTCAGATGTCAAGAACAGTTATACCAACCTAAAAAACAAGTATGTCCATCCATAAAGCGTATGAATTTTTAAAGCTAATATCATCTTACTTTTCGGCATAATGACATTATTGCGTTCCACCTACATTTTCGAAATATATTTTTATGTCATAAGTGTAGTGTTGGGAAAAGTTTGAAGAAAAAAATGTCTATCATACAAAATGACGTCTTAGAGAATCTGGGACATTGTCTGCTATGCCAGTTTCAAGATTTTAACTATTTTTTGAAGCAAATTATTAAAAAATTACTTAATCGTCATATTACGTTAATTAAAAAGACAATTTTCCAGCAGTGATATCCGATTTGAATCCCAGAATGTTATATTTAGTCCATATGATCAAATTCTATTATTTTGTTTGGAGTGGAAATATATAATATAGACAACATATTGCTCCTGATAATGAAGAAAATATATAGGGGCAAAATCTAAAAGAAATCGAGAAGACTGCTTATTTAACCTCATTAACAAAAAAAAAGTATTCACCTGATATTACCTCCCCAACTACAATCGTTTTGCAACGTTCAGTTTCAAGAATTTTTAAATGAATCTACCAATGAGTATATCGGTATATTTTTTCTATAATAAAAAAGAATAATAATTATCTTATACACAAATATTGGAATAATTTTAAAATAAATTATTTTAAATTTGTTAAGAAAAAAAACATTATTTTTTACTAGATCTGATAATATAAAATTCATTCAAAATCCATCAAATGAAACACTGGCAATATTTCCATTTTTAGAAGGCTAGCAAGAGTGAATTCAAAGAAGGGTAGGGGTTATTTTCTCCCCTTTGCGAATAAGTCATTGATCAAGGATTCCATGCCACCACAATTTAAATTAAGTTATTTGTTATGGAAAATTGAATTTAAAGGCAGAATAGTATTTGTCAGTTTTTCTTCTTTCTCTATATTGTTCCACAATAATTTGTTCAGTAAACTATGTTCAGTAAACTTGTTCTGACAAGTTGTTTACTGTGCTTCATGTTTAAACAAATTTTGTATGTCAAAGAAAATACATGGTATTTTAAAGAGTTTAGGTGACATGATAATAATGTGACAAAAAAGCTTTATCCAGCAAAACAGAATATTTTTAAACGCAATTTTGTCGATATAGTTATGATACTGTGAATATCAAATAAAAAAGTTTTCAAAAGATATGCTTTATAGAGAAAATTCAGCATCTGGTTGAAGACTGAAATATTTTGTTATTTATATGGACATGCTTTCAATACTCCCAATCTAAAGCTAAGCAACTTCATTTTCCTATCTTTCCTGGTTATGGTTCATTTGGGTCGTCCACAGCTTCTTCTTCTGCAATGTTTGCCTACCTACTTGAAATTAACTTTTCCAGCAATGAATAATTGTAGAAATATTTCTTTGTATCGGCCTAGAAATGTAAATACTTTATTTTATTCAAAACATTTTTCATGTTTAAAAATGTAATACAGGCGCATTTAAACTAAACAACTTTGCTCCCGCCGCTTTTCTATAGATGGCGTTAGCGGTAAGTAGTCGTTGAAAAAAATACATCATAGACGGCATTCAATACTTTTGGGCATCTTGTAAACATAACTCTATAGGACCAATAGTCGATTTGTGTTTACATCAGTTATTTGCGATTAAAAATGTCTGTTTATGAGCCATATTCTCTCCTCTCAAATGCTCTCCAACACTTCTAGTGAGGCCGTTGTAAGTGATTTTGCAGCATGGTAATGCTCGACCCCATGTCGCGAAAGTGGTCAAAACATACTTGGAATCGTTGAAATGGGTAGTTCTACCCCACCCGCCGTATTCTCCATACGTTGTTCCCTCTGACTATCACCTGTTTTGATCGATGGCACAGGGCCTGGCTGACCAGCACTTCCGGTTTTATAAAGAAGTCAAAAATTGGATCGATTCGTGGATCGCTTCAAAAGATGACCAGTTTTTTCAACGCGGGATTCGAATATTACCTGAAAGATAAAAGAAAGTAGTGGCCAATAATGGACAATACTTTGAATCATACATGTATATCCAGTTTTTTACAATAAAGCCTTGAATTTTGAGAAAAAAACGGCTGGTACAAAGTTGTATACCTTTTACCATTTCAATATATCGCATCATACTTGTGGTACAGAGACTTACATAATAGATTAACAATGAGCTATAACAACAATTGTGCAGTTGAAATGAAATGGTTTACAATATTTCGTGTTAGCAAAAGTGAGCTGGGCAAATAGTGAAGACGACCTATCAACAAGGTCTAAAAAATGACTCAATTTTTTTAAAACAATCGTTACGTGTTTGCTAAATTAATTGAGAAGTTCTCTGGCATTTTAAAATATACTATAAATATCCTCTTTCTTCACTATAATTGATTTTCCATATTTCCCAGATTTGGCTGCTTGTGACTCGCAAGGAATCTGTTTTTAATTAAAACCAATGAAAACTATTGACATTTCTCATCAGCCATCTTTTCTCTTAGACAGATCATTTTTCGAATAATGTTCATAAACATGTTTTTAATTTCAAAATACGATTAAAAATGTTGAATTTAAAATGACCGAGTATCGGTGAACTTTGTCGGCAAAAAGAACAGTTTTTAAAGGAGCCGCGGCCGTAGGTCTCAAAAATATTCGTTACGACTCATCCGCATACGTATTAGAGCGAAAGAGAGAACTACAGAAGAACAGAGAGGTGTTAGTTAAATGCAGCAGAGAGGACTCTGAAACTGGAAATCCTACTCTAGTCGTATTTGTCCGCTACGTCGGGTTTTCAATCAACTCGTCTTGATACCCGTAAAACCAGGGCTGTAACCATTACTGCCCTTATTTTAATCGAAGCTTTTTTGTTCGAACACAAAAGAATTAATATTGGCACTAGAGAAATTAAAAATAAGCGCTCTTTCAATGCCAAGGAAGTCGATATTTTCCTACTCCATGCTTTACAAAGATACTCATATTGTGATCTTACACTTTTCAATGAAATCAGATAAGTTTCACAAATCAATCAGTGGTACACACAGATATACTGCTATGATCAAAATTTAGGGTGACATTTGTTTTACAAATTCACGAGCTTTATAAATCGATATAACCATTTGGGTTTTAACTTGGTATAACTGTCCTTAACATCTTGTGTGTAAAATTACAAATTATAGCGTCTTAAGTGATTGTTAAAAAAATTGTCCGATATTTTTTTAAAATGGATAAATTTATCTAGCAAAGAGTCTGCATTAGATTTTGTGTAATTTGTGTAAATAGCTCGTGTTGTTGTATAAAAATGTTAGGAAAGTGCCACGGTAATAAAAATGTATTAAAAAAAATTACAAGTAGTACAATGACTTTAGTAATGCTAGATAAGCAGCTGAAGATGAGCCTAGTTCAGGAAGATATTCCCCGTCGGAAAATGAAGAAAACATAATGAATAATTTTATTTAAGCTTTATGCGTCATTTGCATGAGTCCATTCGAAAGAAAAGGTCCACATTTGTGGTTTTTCCATCATGATCATTTTCCATCATCGCAGACCCTAATAAATATTCCTTAAGTTTTTGCTAAAACGCAAGCAATTACTGGTCCACAAACACCGAATTTACCAGATATGGCACCGTGGGATTTTTTCCCGTTTTCTCGATTGAATAAACAAGTATGTAGATGCTCTTAGGTGTCCACAGAAAGTACTCAAGAGAGTTCGCTCGCTGATTGCAGAGTATAAGAACCGCTTTCAACACTGGAAAAAACTGTAGTTGAAATAAATGTAGTACCGTGAAAGGAGATTATTGAAATGAATATACATATATTTATATATTATATATTTATATATTATATAATATATATATATATATATATATATATATATATATATATATATATATATATATACATATATATATTATATATATATTTATAACAAAAAATGTCTATCTAAAAACACAAAACTGAGACATTACAACACACTTATTAAGCCAGAATGTCTATATGGGGCAGAAACGCTCATTTTGAATAGAAAGAGAGACATCGAGGACATTGAAAAGAAGGAAAGAAAAATCATAAGAAAAATCCTACGCCCCAAACAAATAAATACAACAACATACCGACTTCGAGAAAACCAAGAAATCAAACAATACACAGATATACATAGCGATATGAGAAAAAGAAGACTTAAATTTTACGGACACATAAAACGGATGAATCCAAATAGGCTAACTAGACAAATAGTCGAATTTTATGAAAATAGGAGTAGAGCTAAAGTAGAAATAATTAAATGGATTGCTGCAATTAAAGAGGACCTAAGATCAGCAAATATTACACAAAGTGAAATTTAGGATAGAGGCTGTTTCAGACACAAGGTTGGCGTTTGGAAGGTTGGCCAGAGAGAAAAATGTAGGAAGATTGGAACAACTTGGTCTGACGAAAGAAAAAAAGCTCATAGCGAAAGAATGAAATTCGTATGGGCGCAAAGGAAGGCTAACAACAACAAACGCCTCTAATTGTACTTCGCGTGGTCCACACGGCCCCATACGTGAATAATAATAATAATAATAATATATATATATATATATATATATATATATATATATATATATATATATATATCGCAATAATGTCATTATGCCAAAAAGTAAGATGATATTAGCTTTAAAAATTCATACGCTTTATGGATGGACATACTTGTTTTTTAGGTTGGTATAACTGTTCTTAACATCTGACAGAAGTTTCACATCATTTCGCTGGACATTATTTTGTATAGGCATATTTCATTTTTAAGTTGGTATGCCTGTCTTTGACATCTGACAGAAGTTTCATGTTATTACGCTTTTTAAGTTGGGAATTATAGCGTCTTCTGTAATTGTTAAACATTTTTATCGGGGATTTTTTAAAATGGATAAATTTATTGGACAAAGAGTTCAAATGTTATGTAAAAAATAATTTTTTTGTGGTAAAATATTACTAGAAGAAGTTATGGATGTTAAGGAAAGTTTTACTTTACTGATAATAGAGAAGCAGTTGAAGTAGGTGGGCAAACCCAAAAGTAGGTGAACCTGCTTCAGAACGACCCTCCTCAACAACTATGGGCGTACCCAGCTTTTAGCCTACGGTCAGTAGGTAAATAAGACAACATAACTAGAAATGTATATTTACTAGATTATTTATTATATTTTGTTAGATTGACTAGTTATTCTGCGACTTTTGAATAGTGACGATTGAATAAACAAGTATGTAGATGCTGTTACGTGTCCATAGAAAGTACTCAAGAGAGTTCGCTCGCTGGTTGCAGAGTATAAGAACTGCTTTCAACACTGGAAAAAACTGTAGTTGAAATAAATGTAGTACCGTGAAAGGAGATTATTGAAATGAATATACATATATTTATATATATAGAGGACCTAAGATCAGCAAATATTGCACCAAGCGGAATTCAGGATAGAGGCTGTTTCAGACACAAGGTTAACGTTTGGAAGGTTGGCCAGAGAGAAAAATGTAGGAAGACTGGAACAACTTGGTCTGACGAAAGGAAAAAAGCTCATAGCGAAAGAATGAAATTAGTATGGGCGCAAAGGAAGGCTAACAACAACAAACGCCTCTAATTGTACTTCGCGTGGTCCACTAGGGCCCATACGTGAATAATAATAATATATCATCATTCAGACGTTGTCGATCTACTGCAGGATGAAGGCCTCCCTAGCATGTTTCCAACTCGCGCAGTCCTGAGCTTTCCTCTGCCATTCCGGTCCAATATACTTGATGATGTCATCGATCCATCGTATTTTAGGTCTTCTTTGTGGACGCTTGTGATCAAGCGGTATCCATCCCAGGATTGCTTTGGTTCATCTGTCGTCATATCGCCTCGCTATATGGCCTGCCCACCTCCATTTCATTTCCTTCACCTTCGGTATCACCCTCTATTAAAATCCTTTGCCCAAGATATATGTAGTGATCCACCACCTCTAAGTTTGCCAAATGGTTGTCCCGCCCTTTGCAGCTCTTCTATGTGTTTTTGCAGCTCATTTGGATCATGTGACAGGAGAACGATATCATATATATATATATATATATATATATATATATATATATATATATATATATATATATATATATATATATATATATATATATATATATATATATATAATTTGATATGTTTCTTGACCGTGCAATTTATAGTTTTTTTCTTGGGGAAATTGGTTGTTTTCGGGCTTGCGGTCAGCAGTAAAACAAGTGTTTAATCGTCTCAATATTTCGTCATTGTTTTGATGACTTCATCAGGAGACTCTAAAATAATTTTTTTCCTTTTATTATTTAATAAACAATGAAATAGTATAGAACACTAACATGTTAAAATATAAATTCACATAACAATAAATATATAAACTTACAATTAATGACTATGATTTAAAACGTGTGTATCTAAATAACGTTCTTGAACGATACGGGCCCAACCAGGAATTAACAATCTTTTTTAAACACTAAGGTATTTCAACCTACAACCATCGAGGTTGAAAAGACTGGAACACTTTCTATTGGACGGGCAGCGTCCAATGAGGAGTTATTGGACGCTGTCCAAAGAAATCTAACATTGTATACATATGCCATTCGACAGAAAGTCGGCGAGAGCAGAGGTTGATGACTGTGGATAGAGTCTCTCTATTCTTAACGGGAGAGCATATGTCGGTACCCTGACGAGCCTGAACATCAAGAGGCAAAATATGTTCCCTCCAATTGCGGGAATAGGTGTGGGGATGAGCCCTCCCCAGTCAAGCATCTATTAAAACGAAAAAACTTACATTAGGAAGGTGCTCGAATCAATTTTTTTTTGCTGAAAATGGAGTAGTTGCATTATTAAAAAACAAAACTTTAGTAAAATGATCCAGAATCTTAACCTTCGGACAAAACAAAACAGAACAAAAATTTGTATATATTTTTTTGTAACCTGTATAATTAGTAACTCCAGTAACAAATTACATTAGTTATTGGGTAATTCTAACAACAAAATTGTATAGAACGAAATATATTAAGTTTTAATCATCTCCTGATAATGCAGCTTGGTTGCCGAAACGCACGTCCAGTGATGTAAATTCGATTTAGGTGAATGGTAAAAAAGGTTTCAAAAACAAAAAAAATTAAAATATTAACTTGACTTTCTGAATCTAAAAATTCAATTAAATAATTACATTTAACAACAAAATAAACAATTAAGAAACACTATTTCTGAAAGTGCATCTGTTATAGAGGACATTCAATATATATTTCAGTCGATATTTAATAAAAGTAGAAACAAAATATTTCCGCTACAAAATTCCTTAGAATGAACAATCGCTAATATTGCCTCAGTCCTTTAATGAACATTTTCATCTTTTATTTATTTACTTGATTACTTATTTTCCTCTCCTTTAAACAATGGTCTTGTTTTATTAGTGGTGGAATTACGAACAGTCTGGTGATCTAGATAAACCAGATTTTTTTTCTTTCGTTTCTCTTTGGGAAATTAAAGGAGGGAAAACAACTAATTTGTTATATGTCAATTACCTTTTTGCCTAAAGAATAAATAAACAGAATGTGACCATTAATTTGTAGAAGTAATTTACACTGGGTATAAAAACAAACTCTATTACTGAGTTTTGAAAAGTAGGTTCTTATAATTATTCTATATGTTGTTCCTTTTGTTTCAATAAGCATTTTTTTAAAATACGATTATACAGCATTTAAAACGTGTAAAAAAAAATCGAAAACAATTATTCAATTTTTTTTCTGGAACCTCGTTCAGTACACCAGTCACGGCAGTCGCAATTTTATGTTTCGAACACAAAATTTGCCCCCATCTTAGACATCAAATGTTTAAATTTAGTAGACCTAGGCAGTAATCACAACCTGTTGGTTAACAAATTGAGGTTAAATACAAAAATACAACAAAAATATCATAGACGAGAGAAAATAACATAGACAAAATTTAAAATAGAGTATAAACCAGGAAATTTTACAAAATATTGCAGCAGTATATATTAACTAATTGTGACTAAAGATTAAGAGCTATGAAATCATTATGGAAAAGGAATACGACAACCAGAAATATGAGAAAGAGAAAAGCATGAGAAAAGAATATAAATGAAATGTAAAGAAAGTCTGAATTTTTTTCTAAATTATTAAACAAAACCAACAAGCGTAGAAACGAAACCTATGTTCGAGAGGTTGAAATCAAATAAAAGCAACTATCTAAGTCTTTATAAAAGAACTTTATAGAGAGGAAGAAATAACAGCATATAAGGATATACAAATTGAAGAACAAGTCATCCAGCAAAAGGCAGAGCGTTACCAGTCCAGGGTGGAATTGTAAACGAACTCTTAAATTACGAAGAAATATATGCAACCTAAGAATTATTATTATTAATCAACAAAATCATAAAGATTCAATTCCCGAAGAATTGACATAAAGCTTTTTAATACTATCTTTCAAAAATTAATTATACGCGTAATGAATCTATTAAGCTCAATATTAAAATTAACATCCAAAATATTTACGGAGAAAATCAATGAAACAATGACGCTAGCGGTTGAACAACAGGGATTCCGAACTGGACAATTCTACAATGATACCGTCTTTATCATGAGACAATTAAAAGAGAAATCTTTAGAATATAATAAACCTACGTTCCTCTTTGTCAACCTATAAAAGGAGCTTGATAGAACAAGTTTGTATGATGTCACTCACACTCCATAAGAGAGGAATATCACCAACTATAATATAACTGATAACATATATTTTAATAATAGAATGGAAGCAAAAATTAAAGGAGAACTAACGGAACCAGTATAGTTAGAAACAAGACAATGAGATTCATTACGCTGTTTACATTTTAATTGATATTTATTTATAAAAAAAGTTATATAAACTTAGTATTCGAAGTAATATCCTTTACTTTCTGTGCATTTTCGCCTTCTTTCAGGCAACTGTCGATTCCGGAGCTTTAGGGAACGAGAACTTTACTCCGGAGAAAGAGAACCCTCACGTTAAACATCACAGAAAAAACTAAGCACCACACTACGTAAAATGGAAAGTTCGATGCTGGAGATCACATTAACGAAAATATCATCGAATGGAGACCTAGATCAGGCAGGAGAAGTTGAGGAAGACTACCTATCCGATAAATAATTATCTAAAAAGAATCAACATAAACCAGGAGAAGGATAAATACCTGGAGGAGGACTATGATCAAAGTCGGACACTTTGTGGATGGCTGATGATGATCACAATGCTCTTTTCATTACAGGTCATCTTATACAGGAATTAATTTTGATTTTCTTGAATCTGAACAGCAATGACACAACAACGTCAAAACGTCTACTCTTATTCTCAGCTGTGAGTTTACAGGGGGCCCGAATGACTCTCCTTTGAAGCTTTCCTAGCTTATGTATACGTCAAGAAATGACTTGCCGAACTACTCAAGTTCCTGTCCGAGTTCTAGCAGTGTAGGACAAGGATTTTCTTCCAGCAGTGTTTCCATTTCTTCACCCTCCACTTTTTTTGGCTGTTTCATAAGACCTGTATCATTTAACTCCAAATTTTTAGTTCAGAATTGCTGAAGTTACTCCTGACAGATATTGTACGAAACAAGATTATTTCCCAAAGACTCCCAAGACAAGATAAATTTGGTCTTGAACTTCTGCAGCATTTTTATTTCAATTGAAAGGCGAAAAGAACTTATTTGTCAGTAACTTATTGTTTAGGTTATATTCTCAGTATGCTCATATATTATACCCCGTTTTGACACCGCAAGATGGCGCTTTAAAGTAACTATATGGCGGAAAAAAAATTCTAATTCAAATAGGTTCTGCATTAGACGAAACGTTGAAGCCGAAAGTTAAGTTGAGAACCTCTTAGTTTTGATAAAGATATCAGAGCTTCTGGTGAATGTGTTGTTTTTTTTTTAACGTTAAAATACAAAATTGACTGAGAAAATGCGAAGGAAAAAGTAAAACAATTCGTTTATTTTTTTTTATATATAATAGAATAAACGATATTAAAAATGTATAGACGACTAACGAAAATGAAGGAAAAATGTGGAATTAAGCGAAAAATGTGCATTTGCTTATGTATATGAATGAATATATGGCGATGAGAATGTTAAACCAGTGTAAAAGTGGTTGGTAGAACAGAGCAGGCTGCTCCTAGCCTCGAATACTATTATGACATTCCGTATAGTGTGCGGCATTCAGAAACTATGCCTTAAGTTCAGATGAAAAGCATTCCTCTGGGACCATATGATAGATAAATAAGCACACGGGGCTCGGGCCAAAACACTGTGGCATCGGCTTATCTGCTTTGGCTGCGTACGTTAACAAAGCTCGGTGAAAGTTTATATATGGCTGAAATATTCATAATAACTACGAAATTCTATCTCTTATTCAAATTCAAATATATCGGCTATTGAAAAGTTTTGATTAAATCCCTTGTTTATAACATAAATTACAAATATTATATACATTTTCTGAAATTACTTTCTTTAAATAAATATTCAATATAAATAGTTAACAAGCCATTATAAAAGGCGATAATATTTTTTGTTTCAGGAAATATTCTTTAGATTACTTATCAGGTCTAGCAAAAATTATTAATTACTCTACGAATGATTATCTTTGAGAAAATTCTTTATTCAGAGTCTTCGTTTAATCACGTAAGGAACTCATTTATAAGTGATATCATTTGCCACCAAAAAGATTACTAAAATTTCCATTAGGTCTCTCATCGAAATTTGTTCATGTAAGATTTTTATTAGGTTTAATTTAAGATGATTTATCTTAAATCACCATACATAACTAATTAACTAATCTTATATAACTAACTTTTCAAGTTAAATATACTATTTATCTAATTTTCTTCTGAATTAGAAACATAAATTAAGTAAAAGCGTTGTGATCCTTTATAAATAAGTAAATAATCCATAAATTCGTAACAAAATTATTTAGCTTCTGGTTTTATTATGCCATTATAACTGATTAATTCTCTTTTCAAAATGTTTTAATTTGCATCTGTCGCAAAAGTTATGGCTCGAAATTAAACTGTATCGAATTTTAAGACCTTCCTTAGAAAGTCGAACCTATAGTTACCCAATAAGAACGGTTATTTTGCGTTAAAAACGTTAATATTTTGAATATATTTAAATCATTTCACTTCTTTATATAGAGGAGTATGCCCTGAATATACAAATAAATATAATAAACCTAACTTTTGAGAACTACTAATATTTAAATTAGTTGGAATGTTTATGTTCTTATGGTCTGAAAATAGTACTAGTCACACTGCCCAGCTGTAATAGGTATAACAGTCCTTCATGCACAGTGAACTGCAATGGTTAATACGTGATCCTTGTTGAAATTTCTCAATACAACAGAAGATTAAAAACAATAATGAAATTTAAATGTAGACATTTCAGCTCAGACTTTTATACACGTTAATTCGAACATATTAACGTAACAGATCTCTATACAACAGGAGTACTACATCACAATATGTGATGATCGATTTTCATATGAGGGCAATGCTACAAAATATATCTACAAATAAATATGGAAATTAAAATTCGAGACCAGGGGAAGACATGGACTCCCCCCATGGAAAACTTGTTTAGCATTGTTAACAGGGTAATTGAAAGGTACAAATCAAATTCGGTTTGCAGTGCCCATGATTTGGTAGGTATTGAACCAAAGTCTCAATATACTGTGCAGAAAACCTAATTTACCATCAGTTTTACGACCCGTCGAATATCGTGAAAAACTCCCTGTTCCAAAATAATCAGATTCTGGGACCGCGTTTGTGCAAGTCTTGCCGACTTTATTTCCAAATTAAAGTTGGAACCTAAGGTACAAGCCTAATTGAAAAGTTCGCGGAGGGGAAATGACTAAACAAGTTTATAGTTGAAAAAATACCATTCTTCCCTATATTCTTCATTAAGCTCAATAAATTATTTTCAGCGGTTTTGCAATTCATTTATTCCATCTCTGAAGTGATTTTCTGGAAGTTTTTGAAAATACTTGTCTATGGCTGCTATAACTTCTTTATTTGATGAAAAACGCTTGCCACGTAGGTATTTTTTGAGGTTTGTGAACATATGAGAGTCAGAGGGGAGCAGGTCTGGTGAATATGGTGGATGCTCCAATAATTCCAGGTGTAACTCCTTCAATTTGGTCTTTGCAAGAACTCATCTGTAAGCCGGTGCATTGTCTTGATGAAGAATGATTTTTATCTTCGTTAAACAAGGTCCTTTCTCACGAATTTTTGCATCCAATTGATTAAAAAGGTTTGAGTAATACTGTCTTGTTATTGTTTTACCAGTTTAAAGGTAATCAATTAATAAAATGCTTTTGTATCCCAAAAAATTCATTGCCATAACCTTTTTGGTCGATTTTGACCACTTTGGTTGCTTCGGAGCTGAACAACCGGACTCAGTCCACTCTGCGGTGTGTTGTAGCAGTTCAGGATCATAGTGGTAAACCCAAGTCTCATCCATAGTTACAAAACGACGTTTAAAATCTATTTTATTCTTTCGAAAAAGATCCAAATGGTGGTTAGAAAGTTCTACTCGAAGTCGTTTTTGATCAGAATTTAACAAAGTCTAAACAAATGCAATATCCTAATTTATCAACAAGTTTACGACCCATCGAACATAGTGATGAAATTTCTCTTTCAAAACGATCAGAATCTCGGATATTATACAGAAAATCGAAAACTACCCTTTATTTGATATTCCAGGAGGTTCAACAGTGAGTTTAATGACTTAGATCGAGATTTAAAACTATAAAAAACACAGTCAGAACTTTTAGCATGTAGATTAAAAGGATGAAGTCTCGTAAAAATTACTTTCACGAAAACATTATTATAATGAAATAACGATATCAAGGTAAATGGAGCCTCAGTTTACTTGCTGATTATTGCTGGGCATTAATAAGCGAATACCCTGAAACAAACTATCATCGTCAAATATCAACAACATCCTAAAGTGAGATTATGATTAATAATAAGACTACTATTGCTATAGTTTGTTACGATGCAGCAATATAATTATTATCTGAGGTTATTTTCTGTTTTTTAGATCAAACTTTATATAAGAACACATTTTTTAACCAGTGTTATTGATACCTTCTTTAGGTATTAATATAAAAAAAAAAACATTTTAACGTCAAGATATTTTCAATAGTTGTTCAACGAATATTTAACACATTTTACTTTGAAAAAATATGTTTGTGGTTAAACGAATTTTTATAAAAAAATAACTTGTTAAATTTACGGTATTAACAGGTTTAAAATGTTTTTTTTTTACAATATTTTTATATTTTCGAAATACATTTTCTTTTGCGTTAAAATTTGTTTCATGGTTTTCCATTTTTTTTACAATCTTTTACGAAACTGTTTGGGTGTTAATCAACATATACATAATTTATATGTAGCGAAATATTATATAACTAAAAATATTTTTATAGAAATATTTGTGCATATTGTAGGGTTTTCTTTTGATACAGAACATTCTTTTGAAATGAAAATTTATTAAAACATATTTTATCCGTTTTGAATGCAATTGAATCCAAAATAACATACATAGGATGGATAATAAGTAATTGAGCAGTTTAAATTTCGAATGTTTTTGTTGTGAAATGAAATGCACATTTTCATATTAGAGTTTTATTAAAAAAAAAATATGTGTAGAATTTAAAGGGCTATCCAATAAGAGAGTCAAAAGGCACAATAATAAATACAAGTGATAATATTATATATTTTGGTATATTTTAATGGTGTAATTTTTGTAAACCAGAGATTTAACATAAACCCACAAAAAATAATTTGAGAGCGTGCGATTGCATGATGTTTGTGTAGAGTTGACATTACCATTTCGCGAAATAACGTGTCCAAGAAACTACTTGAAATAAATCGATTGTTTGGTAAGATTTATGGTAAGTTGTACCGTTTTGATGAAAGAAAACATTATTTATATCTACATTTGTCAGTTAAGGCCAAAGATATTCTGTTAGTATAATTCTAAAGTGTTCGCCATTAACAGTAATGACTTTCTAGGGATGAAGAGGTAACTCTTGAATCGCTTGAGGATTTCCATCGGTCCATATCATGCAATTATGTTTGTTCTGGAACCCATTAAGCTAGAAGTGCGCTTCGTCTGAAAATACTAGTTTTTATTTAACGGAGAGTCGCTTTCCGACTTTTTTCCACCTGCACCAATTTCTGCCCGCTGTTGAATCGTGTCCCATTCCATGGTGAATTGACCTGTAACGAAAACTGCATTGTATGAGTAATATTTACATTTCAAACAGTCCGCGGCGCGCAGAACGCGATCATCTTCCACCCCAGGTTATTTTCCAGAATAACCCCCAAACTACACATCAGGTAGATGTGGCAATGATCTTCCGTGACACTGGGCCACTGCGACACCACTGTCCGATCTTCTTTGGTATTTCCGCACTTCAATCTACGATGACGATTTCAGATAGAACGCTTCACGCCACTCTCCTTTGCAGAACAAGTAAACAGAAGAGGGTAAATCTTAAGATATTATTTTATGTATGTCATTTGCCGAACTCACTTAAGGTGGTTCAGCTGTATATAATTTTACTTACGTACACCTACCGTATTTTGTTGTTGATCCTGTTCTGAAAGAAAAACTCAGTTTACTTTGCTGCAATTTCTATATTTTTCCCAAGCACAGGATATGGTAGTCCGATGTGATGTATCCCCCGCTAGAAGAAAATATGAAATGATCCCTCGTTGGGCCTAGTCAGCCTAGTCCCCTAACAACTGGAGTTTCGGTTTTCCACACCTTCAGCCACCCGTTTCCGCGATTTCTTCTGGACGATAGTCCGTCAGTTGTCACAGTTCGTTATTGCGGTGAATAGGAATCTTCAGGAAGGTCGTTTCTGCCTTCTCTCGGATACACTACTGTAAGGGAGTCCATTCTATCTCTCGGTGTATTAGATCGTTTTTCACGAACCCTGGGGCTCCCAGAGCACGCCTCATTAGTCTGTTTTCCATTTGCTCTAGTGATTTGATGTAGGATTTTGCCGCGTAGCCCCACGCGATCGATCACTTCTTACTAATAATCTGATGATTAGGAGTTTAGAAAATTAGAACCCTAATTTTGCTATTCCTGTATATCATAGGGTTGATCATCTGCTTTACAGTGGCGGCTTTAATCCGTGCCGCTTTTGTGTGCTTTCTCTATGTCATTCTCTTGTCGAAGATGATTTCTAGATACTGCACCGTATTCTGCCAGGTCACATTCTCGCCTTCTGCATCTTTGATGATCGACATGAATAGCCTGTGCCTTGGTGATATTCACCTTGATCTTCCAGGCTATCAACCATTCCTATCAGATCATCCAGGTGTTCCTGAACGTATATGACGGCGTGCTCTGGCCATAATGGTTGTATCGTCGGCATATAGGGGTATGTTGGTGTTATTTCTCCTCGGCATATCACTGGTGAATATGTTGTATAGATGTGGTAATAGCACTGCTCCTTACGGCACTCCAGCCTCCATGAATCTTCTTGCTGATCTGACATCCTCCATTTTAACGGAGAAACTTCTGCCTCTTAGATACGAGTCAGTCAGCTCGGTTATCCACTAAGGCAAATTTATTTTTTCAAACAGTGTTGCAGCTATTATAAGGCACAAGAAATTTTGATATACTACACAACACATTGAATGCTAATCTATTTTAAAAATTATTACAGATTTTGAACAATTTCCAACGAGTTATAAGTTCTAACTTAACAAGCGAAATGATATGAAACTTTTGTTAGATGCATACACATTGTTCTATATTGTTTGGTTCAATTTTTGAAGTGAAAACTTCTTTAGCCGCGTTGAGCGATTTTCGGTAGCGGCAAAACTTATGGGTTCGCATCACCGACATGCTAGTGACGTGTTGCGTCAGATTGGCGACGCCAATTGTGTTTTAAATGTGATTTAATGTGTTTTAAATTAAATTGTGTTTTAGATTATCAATATTTTAATTGTTTAATTATAGAATCACTGTGCAATACAGAGTGAGTACTTAATATGCTAATATTTTGATATAGAAAAATGAATAATAAAAACAAAGCATTTATTTTCGAATATTTCCAATATTGGTATCAACATTTGCGTTGAAAAATTTGATATTATTTATTTTTCTGATATTTAATCTCTGCAATACATCGTGCAATAAATATTTCATAGTGGCTTAGGAGTTATCTTACTAGCGTGGTAAAACAGATTTCTAGTTGTTCGATAGTATTTTTGTCGTGGAAAAATTCTATAAAATTTAACGTAACGTAATAATACATTTAACGTGTTTTGTTATTTTTTGCAAAATGAATATTTATAAACTTATATCGTTCAATTTCACCATTAGAACTTTACAAAAAAGTATTGTAATATAATTAGTTTTTCTAAATGTCCATTTTCTATACTTGTTTAGATCCCCGAACCTACGTGAAAAAAATATACATTTTTGAATTATACTTTTAAAGAATAATTAATTTAAAAATTAAAAAAACATAGTTATTCCAAAGTTTCAAGTTTTCACTACCTTTTTTTTTATATATTGCATGTATTTAGTTTTTCTTACCTCAGGATGAAAAAAATACAGCTTAGGCGAGCGATATACAATATAAACTAAAAAAATCTAATTCTACTTTTTTTTTAGATATAAATCCTATAATTTTAATATGTTCACATCCAAAATGTTTATATAATTATTTTCTGTGTGCAATTCGAATTAGATTTAGTTTTACAGTAGAATTTTTATCCTGGCCTTCTATGGTTAATCATGTAAATCAATTTGTAGCAGTTGCATTAATTTTGCGTATGCGTGTGTTTTTTTATGAATGTGAGTTGAAATCATTTAACTTCATTATTTAACAGATTGTTCGGAAAGCTCTGATGCTTTCAATGCAATGCAAATAAAACAAATAGGATGATATTTTAAAAATATCCATCGTTATAGATGAGTTTACTTATGACTATAGTCGATAAGTTTAATTTTGGAGCCACTATGTACTGTTTAATAAAATTGAAATGGAATAATTTTTAGGTAAATTTTGTTTTTTTAATCTCCTTGTTAATCGTATAACCTTTCACAACAATATTGTCAAACTGTCAAGTTGCTGCGTGGTTTAGTTTATGAACGGCAGCCATTTAAATAGAACAGCTTTTGTGATTTTACAGCAATGGAAAAAATTGAATATCGAGCAGTGATAAAATATTTGTTAAAGAAAAAGAAAACAAATGAAAAGATTAAAACAGAGCTCAGCGAAGTTTATGGGGACTCTGCACCTTCGTTATCAACCATAAAATATTAGACAGCTGAATTCAAACGTGGCCCAATACGAAATGATTTTTGGCATCGGTTCATAACTGTCGTCGAAACATTGATTCATCACAGTACACCAGAGACCAAAGCACAGTCACGAACAGTCAATGAACACTTATTTTGAAGGGTTGGAGCAATCGAATTTTTTAGAGGGGATACAAAAGATAGAAAAACGTTGGACTAAGTGTATTGAAATGAAAGGTGATTACGTTGAAATATAAAATAAATTTTAACACGTAAAAATGTTTTTTTCTTGTCAAGACCCGGTACTTATCATACTACCCTCCTAAAAAGAAACTATATTCTATTTAACAATTAATAGCAAAATCATAAATTACAATGACGCATTATTTGAATATTAAACAAGACTGTATTAATAGCATAAACGGATCTTTTCATGATAATAGAAATGAACGTACTTTAATTAGTAATGAGTTTATATGTAAGTTAAACTACGTAGTGTGTAACACTTAAATAAGTTTCGGAAAATTATCTTGATGGCAAAGTTTTAGAAACTCCAGTTTAGTTCCACCTAGAGATTTAATGAAACTATACGGACTTGGTGGCGTACAGCCTCTGAAACAACAATTCCAGTCGAAGTATATTGCCCGGAAAACATTGATGTTGTCCCTCTTATCTTAGATAATACGTTTCAATTATAGTTACTAGAGTAGTTACTTTTCTTTTTCCGCAGAGTGGCCTCGGTTAATTGCAAACAAAACATTATTAACAGTAGAGTTTTTATCCACTTCACATTTAATCTCCCATAAATAGATATACCATTATTTCAATTTTATTATTACCAATAATCCGACGAAATGAAATGTTCGAAATAACGATGTATATTCCATGAAAAAACGGTGGATCTACTCCACCATTTTTTCACTTAATCAAAAATAAGTTTACTTCAGAAAGTGTTAAGATAATAGTGTTGGGTTGATTAGAATAGCTGGAAATCCAGTGCCACTAAGTCTGGAGAATAAATGGTATGCGAATTTTTAAAACAAAAGTCATCTTAATTTTTGATAACAGTAGTATGTATTTTTCATCCAACTAACATCTTAAATGGCGAAAAATAACAGAACAGGAACAGTACAAAGACAAATAGTTCTTATTAATACATGCTAATTTGCTCTGTATAATACTAAATCATGAATTTAAAATAATTTATATAGGTGTAAAGAAGAATCTTTAATTATCTCAAAATATATCATATATACTTCTGAAATATTGGTAAATATGGCACGGGAAAATGGACAGTATTATTAGTATATGAGTAAATTTTGAGGGACCACATCAATAATAAAATTCTATCCCTCATCACGGAAGTGTCGAAACTTTATATCAGGTCTGTTTTGCTTTGGGAGTTTTGTAAAGGCCACATCACAGTAGCAAAGGCAGACTAGATAGTGCTTCAGATTTAAATATTAAGAAATAAACTCAGTAGATTTTGAAGCTGATTCAATAATTAACGTGTCATTGAATGTAGAAAAAATGTGAAAAATGAAAATAATTACATATATTTAAGAGTGAAGAGTTAATACAGTTTTAATCTACAGTATATCTTATGCTAATGCAATAAAAATACTAACCTACGACCTACAAAGCACTGTTTGTGTATAAGTCAAACCCAAGAAAGAAAATAGAAATTTTAGAGAAAAAAATAATCTCAATATTCAGTACAGGCATTTACATTACATGAAACAGGACAAAAGGATGAAAAAGGACACAACCCAACCCTATATATTAAGGCTCAAGAACAAATAAAATCAATTCAGCCATGCTGAATGCATGCAGCGAGGCAACAATTCCATATGTTAAAATAGAATTGGCAAGAGCCCAGTATATATGTCTTAATATATCAAATGACATATACTCTGATGCTGTCCTAAATTGGGCCATCACAACAAAGAACCTTTTCTTTAAATTAAGTATATGAGGTTTCCAAGAAAGTAGCTCATTCATAGTAATACCAAGATACTTGACTACAGCGGACTGTTTCACCTCTATACAATCACATGATGAATCTCTACAGTTTAAATGATGCCATTTAATAGGCTCATTGAAGGGCCAGGGTTTCTGAAGTGCAAAATTAAGCATCCTAGTCTTACCCATGTTAACGAGCATTTTATTTCCAATAAACTAGCTTTTCAATATTATCAAATCGCTTTGTATATTTTCCAGCACTTTTAATTTTGTATCCCCTGTGTATAGCAGGGCTGTGTCATCAGCAAATGTAAAAATGTGGCCATTTATTCTTAAGG
Source organism: Cosmopolites sordidus (assembly GCA_031761425.1). Classification (NCBI taxonomy): domain Eukaryota; kingdom Metazoa; phylum Arthropoda; class Insecta; order Coleoptera; family Curculionidae; genus Cosmopolites; species Cosmopolites sordidus. Next base: position 4,307,850 of record JARFXV010000080.1, on the reverse strand, counting down.
AACTAAGGTCATGTATATAAATTATAAATAGTATTAGGCCTAACACAGTAGCCTAAGGGACTCCACACAACACTGATCTCTCTGTGCTTTTATGCTCATTCACTTTAACAATCTGAGTTCTTCCCTATAAATAACTATGGAACCACTTGCCGATAGGTCCCCTTATTCCTAATGCTTCCAGCTTTTCTAATAAAATACAATGTGAACAGTATCAAACGCCTTACTAGTATCTAAAAATAGTCCACTTACATATTTCCCTTCATTAAGGTTTTTATTACAAGTAACTTGTAAGCTAAAACAAGGCTGGATTCGTTCCCAGACCCTTCCTAAAGCCGTATTGAGTCTGCAAGAAACTTCATTTTGTCTAAGTAATTAGTTAACTGTTGTAATTAATTTTTATTAATTAATTTTTCAAACACTTTTGATATCACCGGCAAAATCGCAATAGGCCGATAACTCTCACAGATCGAACTGTTACCGCCTTTAAAAATTGGCACAAGCTCAGCTTTTTTAAATTGAGTTGGATATTTTCCTATCGAAATTGATATATTAAACATATAAGTCACTACTGGAGCAATCCAATTTTTAATATTTTTTAGCATTTGAATTCCAACCTCATCATGATCCGTACTGTTACTACCATCTAATTGGCTGATAACATTCTTCACAGTATCGTGATCAACAGGAATGACTGCAAATGACTTCACTGTATGTAGCAGAGAAGATCTCTCGTATTTTATGTATTGCTGTTCTTGGTCAACTTGCTTTGTAACAGCCCCAGGTACACCATCAAAATACTTAGAAAATGCCTCCGACACTTCTCCGCCCCTAAGATGTTTATGTCCTAGACCATCGCACAGAGTAATCTCCTTACGCTTAGTCCTTCCTTGACCCACGGACTCATTAATTATCTGCGAATTTTTTTTCATGTTTCCATCACAGCTGGCAATTTGTCTTTCATTGCAAGTATTTCCTTTTCACCAGTTTAAATAGTTTGTCTAAATAATTTCTGTAACTTCTATAGTTATGTTAAAATTCAAGATTGCCTTTCTGATTAGCCCACTTTCGATATAATTACTCTTTGGTTCTAATAGTATTGACTAAGCCATTGGTTATCCATGGCTTTAATTTCCGTTTTTTTGGCATTTGGTTTATACTGCTCTGTGCGATCATCCAGAATGTCATTATATATTGCATAAAATGCTCCAACTGCCGAGTTCACATCAGTACGTCGGTAAATCTTCAATTCACCTGACGGAACCGATCATACATTCTCTTATAATTTATTTTGCGGCAATCGATAGTATTATATTTACCAGTTACTATATTACTAAAACACAAACATACAATGTAGTGATCAGTCATATCAGATTAAATTATTTTTATTTTAATATCACTTTGACCCACACCTAAATTAATGTATATGTGTTCAAGAGAAGTGCCAAATTCACCCGTTAAACCTGGCCTAGGCCGAACAGGTGGCGAATGTATAGAAGCCCCTTTCTAACATAATGAACCTACATTCATCAATATCACAATCCTGCCTAAACAGATCATGTTCAGGTCTCCCATCAAGATGATCTTATTGCAATCAACCAAGTTTAACTCTGAAATGAGTTCCTTATTACAACTCTATACTATACTTATTATCGCTATAAATACAATGTTTATGGAAATATGATCGAAAGTTTTAGTTGATATACTAATATCTTGCATCTCACATGTCAGTGAATCACCAACATAAATGGCTAACCTACCCGATCTACTCTCAGAGTTACAGTAGAAAAAACTTAAATAATATATTTAATTATCGACATATTTTTGAGCTTCAGAGCAGACTAATTGGCGTTGTTGTCTCACTGGAAATAGTAGAATCCAAGTGTTGACCTCGAAGGTTCCAAATAGACGATATTTCTAAATTCACAGCATTCCTAGTGCCATCTAAAGGGATGTAGAGCAACATATTATTACTCAAAATGTAATATATTTAATTCTCGACATTTTTCTAATCTTCAGAGTTGACTAATTATAGTTGTTACAGCACCGGAAATTGTAGAATACGAGTGTTGACCTCTAAGGTTCCAAATAGACGATATTTCTCAATTCGCAGCATTCCTAGTGGTATCTAAGTGGGCGTAGGGCAACATATTATTACTCAAATATGGTATATTTAATTATCGACATATTTCTGAGCTTTCGAGTTGACTAATTGGTGTTGTTGCCTTACTGGAAATTATAGAATCTGAGTGTAGTCCGCGAAGTTTCCAAATAGACGATATTTCTCAATTCTAGTGTCCTAGTGTCCACTTAAGTGGGGGCAGGGGAACATATTATTACTCAAAATGTGCTATATTTAATTCTCGATGTTTTTATGAGCTTCAGAGCTCACTAATTAGCGTTGTTATCTCCCTGAAAATTGTAGAATCTGAGTGGTGACACCAGGGTTCCAAACAGACGATATTTCTCAGTTTGCAGCATTCCTAGTGCCATCTAGTGCCATCAAGTAGACGTAGAACAACATATTATTATCCAAAATGTAGTATATTTAGCTATTTAGTATTTGAGCTTCAGAGTTGACTATATGGTGTTGTTGAATAATTGGGATATCTGAAATTATAGTGTTGGCCCCGTTGGTATCAAAAAAGTATTGAATGAATTCTCATAATTTTCGGTGCCTTCTATGTAGATTCAGGACTACATATTAGTAGATGTAATATTTTTAATTACAGAACATATTTCTGAGCTTTAAAGTTTGACTAGTTGGTATTGACTAGGAAGCACATCAGTGGCTGCTCGTGAGTAAGGAATTTTTCGGAACAAAACACCATATTTTATTTCCATTCATTTTATTTTTTTTCCTTTAACTCATTTTCCTGGTTCACCTCCTATATAGAGTTTCAATAGTACGAAAAGTAAAAAGGAGGACGGGGGAAAGCAAAAAAAATCTTCAGCAGCACTATTTTCTTCTACGCCCTCCCACTTTAAAAACCCACGAGCCGCCACTGAGGCGCATCAACAATTGAGACTAAACAGAACCACGGTCTTCAGCTACTGATTAACCCGGTCCGCACCTTCTTTCGTGCTATCAATCCTGGGTTTGTGCTTACCTTTTTAGTCTTGTCTTTCAAAAATCATACCAACTGGCTACTTAACAAAGTAGTAGACCTTCCAGAAGACATTCGGAGTTACTCAGTTTCGATACAAGTACAATCCTCTAAGTCGCCGGAATACAGGAGAATCCATCTCCGGGTCTGTTTGCAAGATACCACTAAACGTTCTATTAGTTCGATTATATTCAATTAAACCCCTCTATTAAAAAAGCCGCATTATTTTTTTTTATTTTATTAGTTCTTTAAATATTTATTGAAAAAAAAACTGAAAATATGTCACTGTCCGATTTTTCACTTAAAGAAATTCTTAAATGATATGACAAATGTAAGGTTTTCGAAGCAAGCAAGAACCTAAGACGGGAGACTATTCCAGTCACGCATCATCATTTAAAGTTAGTGTAAATTGTAGTGGACCAATTTGAGAAAGGTGGAACGAAAATGACAGTGAGAAATGTCCGTACGTATGCTCATCCGACAGTATACTGACAAGGCACCCTCTAAAAGGATATTTCTCTTAAGCTTGCTCGAAACTAGTTGAACTGATGTCACTAAAACTAACTGGCTTGCCGGTTTTCAAAGTATTTTTTCTTTTAACCGTTGAAATACTAAAATTTTATTTTAATCAATATAAAATACAAAAATTCAATATCTCAATAGCATTTTTATATCAATATAAAAATGCTGCTTATTCTAAAAGCATTTGCTTTTGTTGCTATAACATATATTAAGCAATATTAATTTAATTGTGTTGCATCTGGCATGCTATAATATTTTACTTATATACAGGGTGTTTCGTATCATTATGTTTATTAAAAACTATGCTCATTGAAAACATTACGTTCACTAAAAAAAGGAGTAAGTCGATCTTTATTCGTTCCGAAGTTACAGGCTTTGAAATTATAAATAGTAAATAATTAGATGTAAATTCACAAATGAAAAAATTACTATGCTTGTGGCTTTGTTTCCTGGTGAGATTGTAAAGTAGGATAAGGAATCACTCCTCGGTCACCTCAGATCGAGCAGGTGTAAGGCCGGATGCTTTCTGAGAGATATTATGGGTTGGTTACTTGACAGTCACCTAATGCGTTGCTAAATAACACCTAATGCGTTGATGGGTCTCCAGCTTAAATAGAATTCATTGTTGAATTGTTCTAAAACCAGAATTCATTGTTGTTAAAGAAATCTAATTAAAGCTAATTTAAAATCACAAAGATATATAATTCAAGAATGATTCTGTTGATTAAATCTCATTGATCACTGATCATTGTTCATCAAATCTTGATGCCAGTCCTTCCTAATTTAATTCTGTCTCTTTTGACTGATTTATTGTATTTATCCATATTGCCTTCGTTTGTCTTCCTGTTCATGCTGTAAGAATATATATATATATATATATATATTATATATATATATATATATATATATATATATATATATATATATTATATATATATATATATAGTCAAGTCATTCAAATTAAGCGGTTTTTTTACTTTTGAATGAAACACAGAAATTTGCTTTGATCTCAAAAAATTTTTAATGGATAATTGAAGCATATTGTATGAGATTTAAACACGAAAGACATTTGCCAAATGACCACTTCTTGCAACTCAACAGAAGTCCACTTCTTTGTCAAAGTTTTGGATGACACTTTACACATTACACATTACATTTACTTCTGCTGACCATAATGCACATCAAACAGTGACTCGCTTAGGGTGTAAAGGGTTCTCAAATATCTGTTTTGACCTTTGATCCAATTTGATTTGATCTTTGATCCAGTTGACAAATGCACAACGTTTTGAATAATCCAGTGGCTTTAGTTGTTATATTATTTGAACTTTATATGCCTTCAGAGCTAAATCATTTCGTAAAATACGTCGACTAATGAAAATTTCTGGGTCTGTAGCAACACTTTCACATACCAAATCAATATGCTCTTGTGAAGGACCATTTTTGCTGTTCTTTTATCTTCTATCGAACCAGTTTCTTCAAATTTTTGAACAATCCGATTGATAGTGCTTTTAAATAGACAATAGCGCAATCCGCAAACATCTCGTAAACTTTTAAAAAGATTTTTTACTAAACGTCCATTTTCTTAAAATAATTCAACAATTTTAACGCGTTGTTATATTGTGTACGACTCCATTTTTATAAATGTCATACATTTCACTTCTGAAATGAGACTAGACCTAGGAAAATTCACAACACCATCTGTGTTTTGTTTAAGAATTAAAAAACCATTAAGTTGAAAGGCCTATTACATACATATAATACAATACATATTATTAGTTTACTTGCTTTTACTTTTTTTCTTTTGTTCTCCTGTTGACAATATACCTCATAACCATAAATCTTTTTCATATATAGAAACTCCTCAGTTAACTTACATATGTCCAGGGTATATTATTACGGGCTATATTGACATTACTTTGACTTTATTTAAAGATAAATAGTGCAAATTTTTTAATTATTACTGAGGGACTATATATTACGGTATAATCCAGATATTTCGAGATATTATATATATTTTACGAACATGTAGTGAACACAGTGAGGGAAGGTAAGTTGCTTGACGATATTCCAGTAATTACTGGATAGTACAGTTCCTATCTTCTCCATGGAAGGATGCTTCAAAGACAGAATATTTGCTAAAAAAACACCATTCTAATTATATATATATATATATATATATATATATATATATATATATATATATATATATATATATATATATATATATATATATATATATACATATATATATATATATATATATATATATATATATATATATATATATATATATATATATATATATATATATATATACATATATATATATATATATATATATATATATATATATATATATATATATATACATATATATATATATATATATATATATATATATATATATATACATATATATATATATATATATATATATATATATATATATATATATATATATATATATATATATATATATATATATTATTAGACGGGCGTGTCTTCCAGAGTTGATGTATTCAACGGCTTCTACAATTTTTTGGCGCAGCTCTGCTAAGTTTTGATAAGTTTTGAATGAGAACATATTTTCTTTTACCGCTCCCCAGTAAAAGACTGCCCAGACTGTTCCAGACTACCCTATCTATCTATCCGGGTATTCTCCATCAAGGAATTATCTTACTAGGCGAACATAATGCGCTGGGCAGCCCTTATGTTGAAACCACATGTTTCCATTAATGTTAAGTGGCACATCTTCCAATAAACTTGGTAAAAGGTTTTGCAAAGAATCTAATTAAACTTTGCCGTTCAAGTTCTCCGGCAGCTCGAATGGTCCAATAATTTTACCATTCATAATTATAATTTAAAAATAATTTGCTTGAAATCGGGTTTCTTTAGAAAAAAAAGAAATTTCCTCATTTTAGAATTAATCTGGCAAGTGTTATACCGTTTTGGAATCCGAACTAAATACGCCATCTTTTAAAGTCATATATATATCTTTTATGTTTTTTATGTATTTTATATTTTTTTTCTTTTTTATATAGCTTTTTTTCTTTCGTCAGACCAAGTTGTTCCAGTCTTCCTACATTTTTCTCTCTGGCCAACCTTCCAAACGTCAACCTTGTGTCTGAAACAGCCTCTATCCTGAATTTCACTTTTCGTAATATTTGCTGATCTTAGATCCTCTTTAATTATATATATATATTTATATATATATATTTATATATATATATATATATATATATATATATATATATATATATATATATATATATATATATATATATATATATATATATATATATATATATATATATATATATATATATATATATATATATATATATATATATATATATATATATATATATATATATATATATATATATATAAATAGCACGTAAGCTGGAATAAATGTCACATAAACTCTTTTTCTTCAACTTTTATATATATATATATATATATATATATATATATATATATATATATATATATATATATATATATATATAAATATAAATATATTATAAATATAAATATATATATAAATATATAAATATATATATATATATATATATATATATATATATATATATATATATATATATATATATATATATATATATATATATATAAAAGTTGAAGAAAAAGAGTTTATGTGACATTTATTCCAGCTTACGTGCTATTGACAATTTTTTTTACTCCCTTTTATTTTCTTATAAAAATTATTTGAAATTCAAATCAGTCCGATACTTATTAGCAATTGCAACTCAACACAAAGAAACAAAAACCAGTATATGAAATAATTTCAACCGTTTTATTTCTATTTAATAGACTATCTTGACGGTTACAAAGGCACATATGACATTTTGAAATGTTTCTATACATAATAGAGCTAAAAATAGTCGACACTGTATACACAACCCGAACTAATATAAATCAAAAGTCCAGCAAGTATGATTTTCGGTTGTATTCAGATTATGTTTAGCCGGACTATTGACTTGGCGTTGTAGTCTGAAACCTCTACCCTTTTCATCCAAAGGCAAACAAGCACAAAGGGTGTTTGCTTTGATAATTTACTCTCTGGCCTTTTTCAGCATACTAGGGGGTTTTTAAATCGTTGCAGGCTGAATTTTTAAAGCTGCTGCTCTTTTTTTTTGTCCTTCCACTCTCCTTATTTTCTAGCGCAGATCCATATATTTTTTTGTCCTTCGTAAAGAAAATCCTAATTTTATCTTATCAGTTTCCTAGTTGGTTGAGTCTTAAGTGCAGCCAGTGACGACTTGAACTTCAAGATGTAATATAGACTCTCTGTTTGTCTATATATTCTGGTAATTTTAAATCGTATGGATATTTCAGATAGCAAGTTCATGTAAAATAATAGACAATGTTGGCGAAAAAGGGAAAATTTTCATGTATAAATGCATAAAAGCTAACTTTAATTAAATATAAAACTTCTACTATATTAATTTTAATTAATTGTGTGATGTTAATACAATATATGGTTTGAATTTAAAATATACGGGCTGCATAAAAGGAAATTAATTTTATTAATGCATTAATTTGTAATTTTAATCATTTTCTACTTATGATACTCCTTTGGTACAGAGGCTACCTGTTACTCGGTTTTAGGTACCACCTGATGCTTGAAATCCTGTCGAAACGCTTTCACTATCCCTTTTTATTAATTTTAAATTGAAAATGAGTTTTACACTAACTTTAAGAGCGACAGTGAGCTGCTTAATGAGTCTGGCAGACATACCGCGCTCATTTAGAAGATTTTCAGGCCCTTTTCAATATCTTTGAACTGTTATTGATGGACCATACTACATGATGAAAAGCTAAGGTGACTTTTTAAAGAAAACAAAAAGTTTCAATTTATTCATCCTAATTTATTTTGTCTCCTTCAAAGTAATCCTCTCTCACTGCAATACAATTATCCACTGTTTTTTCCAGTCTTTTTCTAACAGTTCAAATCTCAGCCCAACCATTTTTATAGTCGTCTTCTGGTATTTTCTTCAAAGCAATTATACAAATTATCCTAAATGGCTTCTACGTACTCAAAACGTCGCCCACAAAGTGTTTTTTTCAATCAAGGGAACACGATTAAGTTACACGGTGCAAGATCTGATAAATATAGTGCTTATAGAATGTTGTTTGTTTAATTTTTTCGGATAAATTGGCGATTACTCAGTACAAGATCCTTGATTTAGGCAATCTTATCTAATCAACTGCTTCTCTAGCATCACTAAAGTTCTTGTATCAGCACAAAAAAAATCATATTTCAGACAAAATTAAATACAAAATTTTTACTCCATAAATGTATCCAATTTGAAAAATGAAATGATATTTTTGTCAGATTTCAAGGACAGCCATACGAACTTAAAAAACAAATGTTTGTATCGATACCTAAAGTACGTGAATTTTTAAAAGTTCTTTCAATGAAATTTTAACTCTAAAACCAAAAATTACCTAAATGAATCAAATGTGGGCACTGTTTCTACTAATTAACTTCAGTAATATCAGTTTTGAATGAATTAATAAGTGAAAGTGTTAAAACACAACTTCTAACATATAAATTAATTTCAAAAATGATTAAGTCTTTAATTAGATGTGAAGTCGTTACTAAATAAATTTCATAAATTTCACCCAAATCAGATTTTAACCCATATTTTGTTTAGAATTTAAAGTAGACACAAAGGCAGGACTTAATTTTGAGAAGAAAATAGATGTTCGATTAAAGCTGTTAAATTAATTAAAATACCTAATACACTAATTAATTTTTGAGATGATTAGGTTTTTAATTAGATGTGGAATGGGTATAAAATTAAGTACATGAATTTGTAGTCCGATTTCGAAAACAAGGCTTAGAATCTCTTAGAACTAGCTTTAATTTTAACTAATACTGACTTCCTTGTTCAGTTTCCATAACTATTCTTATTTTTGATTGGAAGAATAACTCGATTTTACATTAAGTGTTTTCTCAATTCAATATTCATCAAATTTAGTTCATTCAGGTTCATTTAGGTTACTCAGAAAAGTGACATCTGATTTGGAAGTACAATCAAAATTTCTCATTCACGGTTCCGTTATTCGCGGATTAAAAAATTTTGACCCCTTCTTGTATTTGCGGCTGAAAATTACTTCATTCGCGGATCCAAAACTAATTATACATATTGTATTTATAGAATAATATATATTTATTTACCAGTTACCTTAAAAAAAAAAATATCAAAGTATCTATAAACAAACAAGTCTTATTGCCATTTGGCCGAAAGATCTTTGACAAATAAGTCGCCGTCGCCGGGTTATGCGTGACGCTATGGCTTTAGATAAAAGCCGCCTTCGCACGATCGGTGCCGAATCTTTTGTTTTATTGATTTGTCATTCATCGTAATAGTTTTCGCGAATAGCACGTACCTCTTCTGCTTTATTCACGATTTTAATATCGAGTAAAAGCAGAGGAAAACTAGTTCCTACATGGAAAAAAAGTCGTTGTTGCAGCTTAAGGTAAAAATAGAACCTTGATAGATGTTTGATCGTTTACGCGTTAGCGAGTGGTTTGCATCCATATCACGTTTTTTAAATGCCAATGAATCAACTGTACGATCCCTCAAAAGATCAAATTATAAAATAAGGAATTCTACAGTTTCAACTTTCCTATCAGCAAAAATTGTTCCTGATCCAGAAATTGAAAAAATGGAAGGTGTATTTACATTATGGATTTAAAATTAAGCGATCAGAAAACTAAGCGTCGTTACGTACATTTTGAAGAACCCAAAAGGATAAATTCGAACATTACTTGAAAACATTGCTCAAGTTACAAATGGATTAGGACGAGATGGTTTCGAACGAATAAAATGAAGTGGCATTCAAGAATTGCTTGAATCGTAAGATGAAGATTTTTTTAAATCCCTATTTCATTGAGAGGGAGCCTTAGCGAGAACTGAAAAGCTGACATTAAAAACCCTAGTGATAGTTTACGAATGGCAAATGAGCTTTGTGATTTCTTCATAAAAATAGATCCGTCTACGGAAAGAAGTCTTGTTTTTAAAAGGCAAATTGCCAGAGCCGAATATCAATCCGAATTGAAAGGCCTTTTAAAAACGGCAAAACAAGAAAAAAATACTAAATTCTATAAAGCATTGCCCAAGCCTGATGATAATTATTATTATTGTTAAAAAATCTTTCATTAAATTGCTTTTATTATATATTTTTTCTTTTTATTTTGTTACCTTTGAAGATATCCCCCATAATTTCGCATAAATTGTTTATTAATATTTGGTGCGTCTGAGTGTAGTTTGTGCATTGTTTGATTTCTTTTTTTCCTTTTTTTCTTTTTTTTTGTACACACTTATTGGACTATAAGTTTATATGCTGTTTGATGTCATACGAATAAATAAATAAATACAAAAATAAATCCTGAACAATTATTTACATTAAATGAACGATTAAGGTCAGCATTGAAAATATAGCACGCGATATGTGTGCAAACAATAATTTAAAAATAATCTCCAGAATGCATTCCACCAGACGAATGCGACATTATTTTCAAAACATTCTACAAGATAATATAGATCTACAAGATACATTTTCAAGTTCTGACAGTCTTATTGGAAAACACTTCACAATCAGTTTTTATAATGATATTCTAATTACTATTTTTTAATTCTAAACATGCACTTGAACTGCTAAAAGATGGCATTACTAATACATTTGTTGATATAGACTAATGACGTCTATGGCGGTTTGGAAGATAAACATACGCGTAAAAGTTGTCGATTGTTAGTTGAAGTTTATGGTGAACATGTTATGACCTAAAAAACTTGTGATCGGTGGTTTAAACGTTATAAAAACGGTGATTTTAATATAAAAGATAAGGAGCGTCCAGAATAGCCGATAAAGTTTGAAAAGCACTATTGGGTGAAAATTCAACTCATATTTTGAAACAATTAGTAAAAGCATTGAATGTTGCCCAATCCACCATTTTCGAAAGTCTATATTCCATATGAATTGAAGGAAAGTGGCATTGAAAGGCGAAGAACCACTTGTCAAATTTTGCTTGCCAGACAGAAATGAAAAGTTTATTTGCATCGAGTTCTGATTGGTGATGAAAAGGAAAACTATTTTGACAACTCAAAACTAAAAAAGTGATGGATAGACCCAGACTAGTCTTCAACATCACAACCAGAGCACAATATACATGGAAAGAAGACTTTGCTGTGTATTTGGTGGGATAGTAGGGGAGCTATGTATTACGAACTGCTGAAAGCTGGTGAAATGATTATTGGCGATGGATACGGACAACAATTGATAAAACTGAAACGAGCATTGAAGGAAAAACGACCAGAATACTCTAAAAGCCACGATAAGGTCATTTTTCAACATGGCAATGCTCGGCCCCATGTTGAAAAATGTGTAGAAAACTATTTGGAAAACGTTCAACCCAACCCTCCGTATTCACCAGACTTAGCTCCTTCGGATTACCACTTATTTCGATCGATGCAGCATGGACTTTCAGAACAACACTTACATTCTTACGAAGTGAGAATTTGGCTTGATGAATGGTTGGCATCCAAAAAAAAAAAGTATTTTTTCCGCAGAATCCATTCTTTGACAAAAATATGAGAAAAAGTAATAGCTAACGATGGCCGATACTTTATTCGGTAATTATTATGGTAATTTATTTTGTTATGAAAATCAATGGTCAAATTTTGCGAAAAAAACATTATTAACCGAAACACATATTAGTTTATATTAAGTTCTTTAAAAATAAACTAAACCGACATAGGGTTCGATATAAAATTAGTCGCGCCACCTAGTTATAATGAGCAGAATTTAATATAACGTTATATTATGCACAATAGCATTTGAATCGATTTATAGCAATGCTTTGTGTAGCGCGAAATGCAATAGTTGCTTCGTGACCTTCGTCGACATTCGCGTTGGCAACTCGCCAACGTTAAGTTTTGCATAGGGCTAAAGAAGACCTTTATCGGAATATTTAAGTTACTAAAACAAGAATATGGAGAGGATTGGCTATCCCGTACTTAAGTTTATGACTGGTTAACTCTCTTCGAAGGCGACAGGGAAATGACCTGAAAAGTGATCGCTTGAAGACCTCGATTACGAACAATTATATTGAAACTTGAATAAATGTTCAGTAAAGAGAAGATTTAGGCGTTGGACAGTAAACAATTTGGTCATCGTTTACGTAATCGCTTAACCAAGTCCAGACTTTTTCCACAATTAAACAGTTGGTATCAACTGTATTCGCCAGATATTAAGTCCTATGATTATTTTCTCTTTTCGAAACTTAATAATCTAATAAAAGAAAACCGTAACAAGGATATTTCGAGTTAAAAATCGTAATACTGACAAATGGCATAGAAATACAACTGTTAATATATCAAAACAGCATAAGAAAAAGAAACTGTAAAATTATTGAGTTACATTTCATACAAAAAAATAATAATATGACAAATAAGTCACAACAATACTTTATAACCCTATAAGACATTATAGGATGATCTATAATCCGAATTAGATGATCTATATCTTGTCGGGGTAAGGTATCCCATATTCGCTGTATCCTAACCCAGTCAAGAGTTCGACCAGTACTATCTCTTCCATATGTTATCGAGGTTAAATTCAGAGACTGCTCCACCAAGTAAAGTGTCGCTAGCGCAGACTCACTATTTCATGACTGCACTATTTGCAAAGCTTTATGTGGTCTGGCGTTGCCTTCCTGAAAGAGGTGGTTTGAATATTTGCTTTAATACAGAGAAACCCTTAAGAATTTTTTTGGTTGTAAATTCCTAAAGGAGATCAACCACCTCCATCAATGTTGACCTGGGGAGTATCATATTATAATTTAATTTATTGTTCTTTATGTAAGCTTCTGTGTATGAAATTTGATAAAAACAGTCCTTCAGAGAGTCCTCTTATTTTTCAATTCCTTATAGAAAAATTTATGCTGATAGAAACCTGTATGTTAAGTGAAAAGTTAAGTTTACCGAGAAGTTAAGAAACCGAGGCAGATACAAAAAAAATTGAAGATACACTTTTGTTAGAGAATAATATTCTGTGTTGAATGTATTTAAGTTTAATTTTGAACAGGACTGTATTAATTATTTTTTAAATTAATTAGTAGCAAAATCCTATAACTCCGCCACTTGCTGCCTGTATGACTTGATATTCTCTCAGATTATGGCAACTGGGAGGATAATGTGTATTAAATTTGGTTACACTACCTTTACAATACCTCAACCCCCTGTATCTCTACATTTTTGTGATTGCATGTATATGAATATATATATATATATATATATATATATATATATATATATATATATATATATATATATATATATATATATATATTCCAAGAAGAGATATGAAACGAAGTTTACGTTATTGTATGAACTTATTTTTATTCATTTAGTAGAAAAAAATCGACATTTAATCAGTAGAGTAATGCCGTTTGAAGCGGTTAAATTTGTACAACTCCATATACCATTTTATAGAACTAGAGACGTACAAATTTATTTCGTAGTGCAAAAATAATAAATCTTTTTCAATTCTATTTTACCCTTTGCCTGAAAGTGCCTGTTGAGTCCTTATTTTTCGTAGCTACTCCGGAGAGCTTGGCCTGGCCTAAACGGTTAGCCGCCAGCAATGCCAAGTCTACATTTACAGACTCCATCAATCACTGTTCTGTAGCTTCGAAGTTGTCTATTAAGTACGGGTAGCTCATTACTTGGAAAACAACATGCCGGCATCTAACCAATATAAATTTGTTGATATCTTTTATCTTAAAAAAGGGCCAATGAAAATTTACGGTTTGACCCTCAAATTTACCATTTCACGGTTTAATTAGATTACTCCGTTTTTATCTTTTCATCTACAAAATTTACTTTGGAATTAGTTTAAGAAACATTTTTTCTATTCAGTATAGTTTTTCTACTTGATATTTGTTACTTTTTTTATTAATTAGATCGAAGCGTCTCTGTATTTTAAAAACTGTTTCAATCAGAAGTAACTTTTATTTTTATAGTTACAAGGGACTGTTGAAAGATAGGTGGATTTTTTTTTCAAAATAATCAAAATAATCAAGATAATAGTTTGTTCTGGTTGTGTTATGTTCTGAATCATTCGGCTTATGTTCTGTTTTGTCCATCTAATTGAAAGCATCAATTATGATCTTGGCGTAGTAAATGTTTATTCTTTCAATGACTTTTCGAGTTTCCGGACAGCTAATTATCAGATGGAGCTAAACCAAAAAAATATAGTAGATTATTAATAATTTCAAAGCCAATTTTGTTGATATTTAGAACAATGTAGAAATTTTTCATCATGCTTTCATAAGTTGTATGTCCATATGTCCAAAATATCTTTAATTGGTCAGTTATTGATTTATAGATAATATTCATTGGTATACTGAGGCATATATATTCTCAGATAACAAAAAAATATCGGCCTTTCTTCGGCTACTTTTGACATGTATTTACGAAAAAAATAAACTCAATTTATAAATAATCTCCCTTACTTTCCATATATTTTCGGCATATTTTAGGCAACTGTCGAATCCCAGATCGAAAAAACTTGGTGGTTTTTATGTGATAAAGTCCTTGAAGCTTTTTCGCCTTCTTCAAGAGGTGTGAAGCGGCTATCAACCAGGTGATGTTGGAATGATACGATATATCCGATCATTCCAACGATACGATATATGATCTACGATAATCCACTTTTTGTCACAGGTCACAGCCCTTGAACAGACGTTAAAATAAATAATTCTCGAAAGAAGCTCCTTTCGCTGCTATATACCGCATTACAAAAATTCAAAATTTTGTTAGATAACGTTTGAAGGTTGACACAATCGACCACTGATGGGTTTTTCGTAAATGATACTATCTATATGTTAGATCGGGGACTTATTGACCGATGTGATAGCGTTCAACATTTTGAATTTGGATGTAAGAAAACTTGTATTTGTTTTAATACAATTTGTGCATAATCATATGAAATATGTCAATATAATGGAAAGAAAAAGCACATACAAAGATTTGAAGAAAAATTTTATTGTTACCTTAAATTTTTTTATTTTAATATTAAAAAACGGGTCGTCTAAAACTCTCTCCCCAAAATGAATATATGTCCAAAAGAGAACCAGCTGCAATTATTTTAATATATTCATACATGAAAATCTGTCGCCCATACCAATTACAATAATAATGTATTATGAAAATGTATGATAAAATTTTAGTACCATTTCATAGAACACTATTAAAAATGGAAGCTATTATTCCAAATTGACCCATTATTATTTCTTTTTTTCTTTAATTTAAAATGAAAATGTCATGAATGCTCCGAAATCCGCGAGGAGTTGAGAAAATCTCAAGGGCACCGACAAACTTGTGCGAAAAATCGTTCACAACTCAGAATATAACTTTCATCTGTTAAACTCGACATAACAAAGTTTGTAAATTAAATGCAGCACCAACAAAATTTGAGGACTCAAATGTTTTTTAATACATAAAAATATAATTAAAGAAAACATGTCTCTATGAATAAATTTCACATCAGAACAATAGAAAAATTGTTTGAAACATCTGTGAATTACATGCAATTTATGCAGTAAAAGTAAAAACAACTACATGATTCTGAAATAATGCTAAAATTTTAATGAAAATTATCAAAAAGTAAAAAAAAAGACTTTTAAATATAACATAAAATATTTATTTATTCATCTAAATTTATTTTGTCTCTTTCAAAGTAGGACTAATTTCTTTCACTGCAATACATTCTAGCGTTTTTTCCAGTCTTAGCGACAGTTTTTATACTCGACTTATTGTGGCGCCATGAGTTGTTTTGCCGCAAAATGGACTTTAATATTTAACTGGCGATTACATAATATAAGGTCCTTGATTTTACTTATTTACTTACGTAGTCTTTACCTCCTGTATCCTACTGGGTGTAGAGGTTTGGGCTATCCATCACCCCCATGGGTGGAATCTTCTCCATTTCCCCCTGTCTCTGGGCATCACCATCGCTCCCTCCCAAGCAATTCACCGTCTCGCCAGGCTTTCAGCGATCAACTTGTTTCAAGTTTACCTCGGTCTTCTCCTTTTCCTCTCTGCGTACACTCCCATGACCCACACTCTCTTCACCACGCGCATCTCCAGCATCCACACGCTGTACCCAAACCATCGCTATAGTTTTTTTCTCAATTGCTTGCGCCGTGTCACCCCTTCAATCCTTCCCAACACTCTGATCTCGAACACTTTTAGTTTTGCTTTTTGTTCTTCAGACACCACCCATGATTCACTACCGTAAGTCACTATAGGCACTATCGCCAAGCTATAAACTTTAGCTTTGGTTTCCTTAGTAATTTCCATTCTACAGAAAAAGGATTTGTACATTGCATAATAAACTTTAGTCGCACTATTTATTCTGCTTTTCTTCATTTTCCTTCTGCTCCAAGGTGACCCCAAAAATGTATCAACCTGTTTCACATTTATACTATCCTGCCTTATGTGAAGACCCTCTAAGCATTTTGAAATCACCATCGCCTCTATGTTATCCACATTTATTCTTGTGTAATTTGTTTTGAATACCTCGTTCCATATATCCTGCAATTGAGCTTCTGTTTACCTCAGCAACACTAGATTATCCGCATAAATCAATTCCCTTATTTTAACTGTTGTTGCTTATGCACACCCACTCTGGCTCTTCGAATATTTAGATCTACTTCCTTAACAAATTGATAGGGATGAAAAACAATAGCGGGCTCAAAATACCACCAGGTCCAACCCTCTTAGTTGTTACAAATTCGCTTGAGCTCGTGTTATTTGTTCTGACGCAATTTCTACAGTTTGAGTATAGAGATTGGATTGCCTCTATTAGGTGTTCATTCACTCCGTTAATACGCAGGGCCTGCCATATTCTTATCCTGAGACCACTGTCCAGTACCTTATGAAAATTCACAAAAGTATTTATCCATGTTGACTATCATCAATTTTATTTTCTAGCTCTTTTCTCAATCTTCGTTCTAGTATGTGTTCATATATTTTACTCGTTGTACTGAACGATAGGGAAATCCTGTAATCTATATCATATTAACTGTAATTATGTGACATTGAGCGGTTTCGTTTTTTAAAAATTGACAAAATGATTGCTACTTCCAAGTCCCTCGGTATATATCTGTTCCTCCATTTAACATTTAGTACTTTCAGGAGAAGATTTGTTCCCATTCTTCCGATATTCTTGAGCAATTCCAATCCAACCCCATCATTCCCCTCAGCCTTACTATTTTTACACATATGAATTGCGCTATTAACTTCGTTATACTGAATAATGTGACCTTTCAATTCTTGTTTGTTTTCCTTTGGTCTCTTCTTATCAATTACTGTGATGTCCGTACCCTACAATATTTTCTTAAAGTGCTCCAGCCAAACTTGC
The DNA here is from genome assembly GCA_031761425.1 of Cosmopolites sordidus. Taxonomy (NCBI): domain Eukaryota; kingdom Metazoa; phylum Arthropoda; class Insecta; order Coleoptera; family Curculionidae; genus Cosmopolites; species Cosmopolites sordidus. Next base: position 4,289,767 of record JARFXV010000080.1, on the reverse strand, counting down.
ATTATGTCGTCATCCTCAAATACCAAATGTCTTTTCTTTTCTGATATATGTTACCTTTTCTTTTTGTTCTCTTCTTACACTTTTTAAAACACCATATAAAATAGTTTTTGACTGCTCTTGAAGTCCGTTTGTTGTTTCCAAAATCAGCCCATTTTTTTCTCTTGGCAGATCCTTGATTTTGGTTTTCTTTATTTGTTGACGTGGAAAGTCTTTCCCTGTTTCATCATATACTTTTTCATTATTACTAACCTCTTGCAGGTCTTTCTTTACTTTTCTCTTACCAACCTCTTGCCCTTTCTTTTATATTGTGAATATTCTTTTTTCGCTTAACATTCATTCTTAATCGTTAATTTTTTTGTCTAATTCTTTTTACATACTTCCTATCAAAATCTACTTTATTTCACTGTTTTATAATCTTAATGTTCTTCAAATTACCCTAAATATCGTTAAACTAACGTATGTATCCCACATACTAATCTTTTCAAAATATGTCCTGGAATAGTAGTACGTTTAAAAGCAAGTCTTAACTAGCCCCCATATTAGCCTGATTTGACTTCGCGTGACTTCTAAATATTCCTGAAAATGAAACGGACTGTACACTGTAATCGGGTTAATTAATTAACCCCATAAGATCGAAAAAATCAAATTGATTTTATAATATTTAACTAGCTACTGAAGAGACTCTATATATGATTTTTTAATAAAAAAATGATTTAAATAGATATAAAAAGCGTTAGAGTAATAAAAATCGTTCTGGAAAAAATTAGAAATCATAGAACGTAATATTAACATAGAATATTATGATATTCAGAGTATTTCTTCCTGCTAAGCCACTAGCTTATTGACTGGCCAACCTGATAACTTCCTTTTGCAATATCCGATCGTCGCTTTAGTAATTTCCTGCAGCTAGTCTACTCTATTTTGAAATGCCCTTTAGTTAGGTATTCAATTTTATTTCATGTTGTTTCCAATTGCCTTGTTTCTAGGTTTGTTAAGCTTTCGAAACAAGATATTTGTTATACAATTTACTGAGAACATTGTTTGTGATACAGCTATATTTGTTATTTAATTAACGAACCGCCTGGTTTGATTTTGTTTTTGTGGATTGACAAAGGTTTGTACAGTAAAGGCGTAGTTTTTATTTAAATTATATATATATATATATATATATATATATATATATATATATATATATATATATATATATATATATATATATATATATGTATAACCAACAAAATATTCAAGGGTGAAGGTATACACGTTATTATTGAGATTACATATCAAAATGATCCACGTCTAATATTTTATGGCTTCACCAAATAGATGGATAATTTTTTCCTGCTGAGAAAGCATTTTTAAAAGCTATGTCTTACAACAACCCAAAAGTGGTTAAAATTCTTTGAACTGATGAGAGGCGCAATTGCATTTTTACATCTACTGTGCAGCTCTGTTCCCTACAAATTCTTAAGTATACATCTAATTATTCCACGGTAGACGACGTTTATATCTCAAGACGATCAAAGAATGAATTAAACCATATCAATATAATACTGGCAATATCAATGTATTTTAAATATATTATCCAATAATATTTAAGTTTCCCTTGTACACTGTGTGTGTGGATAACTACCGTGGTTTGGTTTAGTAACCTACACATATATTCCGACCTCTGTATGAAATATTGCCAGATAACCGACATTTCATGAGTTTATAGATCGTACGTAAAATATGACAACACATTCAGGGCCTAGGCTCAATTAAAAAAAGCACGTAACGATATATAATCCTAAGCACTATTATGCGGATGTACATACGGGTACAAGTTTTAATATGTTGGATGAATTAAAAATATTTCGATATGTTAAAACCTTTTTCTAGCCGAGTGCCAGGTGCAGTTTTTAAAAGCGAAGAAAATAAATTTTAATGTATTTTACTTTCTGTGTAGCCGGCAAATTTAAAAACGCTTCTGGTATTTTTTCCCTAACGGTCCAGCTTCCAGTGACGCTGCACTCTTTAGATAACGATATAAAAGACCAAACTAACTAATTGGAAAATTATGGAAATTTCTCGCTTTTAAATTTAATTTCCACTTGTCATTATTTAATTCTTCCTAAAAAGACCCATCAATTCGTTTCAAATTTTTGAAAAAATGCCAGCTTTACCAAAAAACCACTTGAATGCTCTTAAACTAATGATTGATTAGGCCACTGATCTTTATGATCAGTATAATATCATTTTATTAGATTCTATGCTTTTTGTGTAACAAAAAATATTTTAAAAGCACGTTTTAAACACATTTGAATAGAAACATTTGAGGAACAGAACTTCCATCACCCTAATCAATATAGCTTTGTCAAAGGAAGAGGCACCAACCAGGCGCTTATTAAATTTACCAACTTGAATAAAAACGACAGTCATAGATATACCGCAGCTATCTTCATGGGTATTAAAAGCTCCTTTAACAATGTTTTGTGGTCTGCGGTACTTCACGCACTTAAAGGCAAGAAGCTTTCAGGCCACTTGTTCAATATAATGATTTCACAGTTCGCGGATATACAAGTCAGACTTGACTTCACGTCGGTGCCGACGCGGTTAGGAAAATATTGCAGAGAGGATGTCCCCAGGGCTCGAAGCTAGGTCCAAATATGTTAAAACTAGTGGTGGACGCTTTATTGAATGAATTTGATGCCAACTCTGAATTTAACATACTTGCTTTCGCGGACGATCTGGTAATTTTACAGCCGGCCTGCTTTGGAAGACTTGATGAATCGAGCCCTAAGCATCGTTAATACATTGGACATGTTTAACAAATTTTAGATTCCTCCCGAAAAGGCCACGTACCTTCTATTCGGTAGGAAGTTGACGAGGAATCCCACGGTCAAAATAGGCCCAAATAATATCAAAAGATCAAGCCAGACTAAATACCTGGGAATTACAGTGGACGACAAAATAGCAGCAGCGTCTGTTCTAGTTAATATCCCGCCCATAGAGGAGCTATTACATGAACAACTTGACATGAGAACTCACAGAAAGGGCGCACTGGTAGACAGATACTGGCAGATCATCCCAGGAGAGTTCAGATTATCTAAGAAGATTATTAAAACTAAATTACGAGATAGAACTTTAACCAAATGACAGAACGCCTGGAGACCGGGACGACTGGGAGACTGACCTTTTCATTCGTACCAAGTATAACAGCGCATCAAGACTTGGCCTCCATGCTGGACAGGAAGACTATGCAAATGTTAACTGATGGCCAGTTTAGATCCCACTATAAAGGAATAGGGAAATCAGAACAATCAAGATCCCAGAACTGCAACAGCGAAGAATAGGACAACCCGATACATCGAATCTTTAAATGTCGTGTATTCTGCCAAGCACGAAGAGAATTTGAAAGAAATATGGGCCATGAATCATCCCTCGAGCCTAGTGCGTTGCTCCGGAAATTAATGAAAAAAAATAAGTTTGGTCTGCTGGTAGATTTCGAATCGGAGAGGCTGGATTAACCTGCTTAACCTAATTCCGATCCTAGCTTTAGTCAACATTTTATAGTTTATTATTGTATCCAGACTGAATAAAATAGTTATATCTTATTAGGTTTTTCATAGTTTGTACTTCTCTCATTAGATAGTTAGGTAAACATTGGCGTTTTCTGATAGAGACGTCAATGCGCATTATGCTCACACATTTAAACAAGCTTTTGCTTACGCAAGGGTACGAAAGTTGGCTTAACCATTTTTGACAATATGTATTCAAGAGGCACTTTAGGAGGGTACCTCCTGGACTACGGTCCGATTGGAGGGACCCGCCTCTTGGTGATTCACGGCGGAGGTGGGCCAATGCATTTGATGCAAAAAGTTTTACTGTGCTGAAACACTAAATATTATTTTTTTCTATATTGCATTGTTGAGTTTCAGTAAAGACAGTCCTAAGAAAAAGAAAAAGTTTTACATTTTTGCACTTACCTTGTTCAAAATGCTTTATATCACTTAAAATTAAGGGTTAAAAAGGGCACCGTCTGAGTATAATTAAAACAATCAGATGAGCAAACATTATTTGTTTATCTATATTTACTCTAACGTGGTCATTTCGCGGTATGAAATTATTATTATTAGGTCCTCAACTTAATTCTCGACCTTGTTGACTAAATTTGACATTTATTTATAAAAAAATAATACTAATTTAATTTTCAAAGTAACCTCCTTCACTTTCTATTCACTTTCACGCAACTGTCGAATCGCAGATCGAAAAAACTTGACGGTTTTGATGCGATAAAGTCGTTGAGGCTTTATTCGACTTCTTTCTGGAACAGGAAGAGATGTGGTACAGTTATCTACCAGGTGATATTGCAGGGTTCGAAAGATATGAAAATCAGAAGGGGCCAAGTCTGGAGGCTAGACCGGAATTTTTCAGGCCAACTCGGTTATCGCTTCCTTATTGCTGTATTCTGGCCGTGCATTGTCCTGAAGCCCTTCCTACAACTTCCTTTCTTTCCTTGCCAGTATAACAGTTTTTTCCTTCACAGAATTTTGCATTATATAAGTAAAATTTTCCGTTCGGATTTACTGGAACCACTGCTTCTCAGTTCCTCAAATGTGGCTTTTCGAAAGGCTACAACTGATTTTTGGCGCTTTGAAATGCTGATGAACGATGGCGCTTTAAAATAACTGTACAACGAGAAAGTACAACGAAAAATACATATTTGATCGCCTTACTGGAAATATATCGTACAATAATTAAAGAGGACTACAAATAAAGGCTAGATTTAAATTAAGTTATACCATTGCTCGACAGGCAAAAACTCAGCTCAATTTGCTTTAATCTAAATTGCTTAACATTCCCTTAAGACAATCGAATCGTTCTGGTAATAAATCTTTCGGATGTCACCCTTTAACTTGCAACCCTATAAACTATTTAAGGTAAAAGCGATATTTCCCAACAAGCTAGACAAAAATAAAAGCGCATAGTGCGAAATTTATCCCAGTTTTATAGTTCGAAATTAAAATTTAATGATCGTACATATTTAAAAATGAGTAAGATCTGGTTTGTAAAAAGTTTAAATGCGTTATAAAATGTTTTAGTGGAAGTATTAGTACATGCTTGTATGGTTACAGTTTATAACTATGCCAGATTTTCAATATGGCCTCAGGGAAACAAAACTTTTAATAAATTGTAGACATAAAATTTAAAATATTGGTAACGATTATTTACAACATAAGAAAATAAAAAAATATATATATTTTTATTTTAAATTCTCTGATGATTCTTGTATTATTTCATTTATTTAAATTCACAAAATTACTATGCATCGTAGAACTCATTGTAATAATATTATTATTAAAGTGACGTAATAAACGGTATACTATTAATATATGCATTTTGCTTTGACAGCTGTATTTTTTTCCTTTTCAACATTTCAGACATTAAATAGTTTGATTTTTTGATGTAACTTACATAATTTTTTTTTATATTTTTATTTATGTATATAGAATATAGTCTTTTTCCTAAGATATAGAAATTCTTAAATATTTTAAATTGAAATGCTCATATTTCAGCTCAAACAAAACTTTATTAATCCAAATACAAACCATCACAATCAACACACTTCTGTCAACGAGTTTTGTTACGTAAAATTCCGGATTCCTAGAGGCGGCGAAGTCGTTGAAGGCAGTTTTTGCATCCTCTTGATATTTAAAACATTCCTCAAGCAACAAGTTGTCGAGATGCTTGAAAAAGTGGTAGTCGGTAGAAAAGAAGCGAGTATAGCGGATGGTCGAGTTTCGTAGCCCAACTCATGCACCATTTGTCGCGTGATCATTGAAACGTGTGTCCAATGATAATCATGGAGAAGCATTGGTTCCTTCCTGTTGACCAATGTCGGAACGGTGCATTGTCTTGGTGAAACAGCTCGTTTCTTGTTCAAACCTTTTTTGCGATCTCGTCCTTCAAACTCCGCTGTAGTTTTTAGTGCAATTTTATCGATTTGCTTACAGTACACAGTTACAGTTGGAACTGCGCAGGTTGACGGCAGCGAAAGACTGAGCGAAGTAGAATACACGATGCTAATATGTCAGAATTGCCTATTACGTAAGGACCTGAACAACTTGCCACGGTGTATATATATATATATATATATATATATATATATATATATATATATATATATATATATATATATATATATATATATATATATATATTGTATTGGTATATAGATTGAAATCACGCTATCCAATCTGGATAGACACAGACTTGAAAAATGGCGTAGAGATTAATGAAAGGTGGACATCTCTCCTTCAAAACAACCCTACCAGGAATGTCCATCTTATCAATCTGCGGGATAAGGAAATGCTGAGTTTGCACCTCCCAAGACGCACCTGGAGTCGATTGGACAGGTTTAGAACCGGACATGGCAGTTGCAATGCTACACAAATGGAAGATGGCAACTTCCGCTGAATCTGACTGTGTCTCTAGTTGGATGTGTGTATATATGCGCGGTATATGTGTGTGTTTTTTTAATATTTTCACTTAATGTGTACTTTTTGATATTTATTTATGTTTATACTTATTTTTACTAATACTTGGTTTGTTTTTTTTTTATTTTTTTTGTTTGTTTTTTTGTTTTGTTTGTTTTTATCTGATTTTATTCTTTCTTTTTTTGACTATATTCAAGTGTCCAAAATTTAATGTATTGCTAGTTCTTCTTTTATTATATCAAATGTCATATATATATATATATATATATATATATATATATATATATATATATATATATATATATATATATATATATATATATATATATATATATATATATATATATATATATATATATATATATATATATATATATATATATATATATATATATATATATATAAAGGGTCATGAAAATATATGTAATAATATATATACCATGATCTTATTTTGGTGCATTTTCGGCTTTAGGAAGTGTTGTGAAGCTTCGTCGCGATCCAACCACTGAGATCCACAATCCGTGAAAAACGCGTCGTTTTTATTACTCAAAAGAAATATAGACGACTTCAAAATGATGACTCCCACCTTCATGTAGTAACTTTGCATTGAAATTCCTACAAGAATTGTAAAAATTATCGTCCCTTAACTTGCACAATCGACCATAGAACATATCTGGAGTATAATAGGTAGAGATGACACCAAGTATAGATAAGCCCAAAGAAAATATCCTAAAACCATTAAATCGCATGACCTTGGTAGAAAATTAACAGGTCTGTTTTTCGAAATACATTTCCACCGAATTATTCCCTCAATAAAACTATTCTTGCTTTGGCTGTGACATGTAGAGTCGTCCTGTTGTGTAACCACATCTTCGCCAGATCAGTATCGTTCGAATTCGGAATTAAATCATCGTTGATCGCTCTGTAACGGAGCCCATTAACGAATTGATAAATTTGAATCTTCATCAACACTGCCAACAACAGTGACAATATTTTCTTCGGAACGGACAGTTTTATGTCTTATTTTTGATGTAATATCGAACAGTCTGTTATATATATAAATACATACATACATATATATATATATATATATATATATATATATATATATATATATATATATATATATATATATATATATATATATATATATATATATATAACATTAGAATATTTATAATAATATATTGAAAGTAGTTTTCTAAAGTTAGTTAATTTTAAATTACTGTGACTAAAACAAGTCCTTTTGTTCATATAGTTCACAAGAGTTTCTATTTAGTTTACTTAAGTGCCGACGGCTGAATATAAGCCTAGCTTTGTCTCGGTTTAATTCACCCAATATTTGACTTTATATCATCAGTTTTCCACTTAACCACTAACAATATCCCTACATTGTATAACTGTTCAACTACCTTTTTTCTGACCTGTTCCCCTTCCATAGATTATACATATACAGTGCTTTTCTTGTTATTTTCCATTCTCAGAAACCTTTTCAGTATTATGTTTCATATATTATGTTTGAATCTGAATAAATGAAAAGTTATTTACTATATATTTATTTTATTCGAAATATACTTATAATTCGTCGAAATATAATAATAAGTTGTCAACTGTCTAAAATATATTTCCTTCGCTAACAAAAGTTCACAATATGCAAATATTTTGTCGGATCTATCAAATATATTTACACGACAAAATAATATACATTGGTAACACTGACATCGAAATCCCTAAGAAATTTCACTTTATTACTGTTAGTGTTGGCAACTAAATCATTTTTTTTATTAAAAGTAGGATTTCCAATTAAATTGTATATTACAGTGATGTCAACATCTATATAATAATAAATTTTCAGAAAAGGAGTCGATTGATCTGGTCTAAAAGAATATTCAACAGTAGATTGGGACTAAATTAGGTCAATATAGTGGATAGTAGGGAAACTAGGGAACGGACGCGTTGTTTTGAGATAAACAATAGACAAAGATCACTAGGTCCTTAATGATCAAATGATTCTCGATTTTCTGTTTCAAATTTTACTTGTTTTAAAATGTGACACATTTAAAACGTTATATTTTCGATATCAGCTATAAAAAAACTATTTAACTCTATCGACTTCAACCTTGATACTTGAAATTCGGCCCAAGCATAAACTTATATCAAAATATCTTTTATTCATTATATTTTTATCCTTCCAAACATCTTTATTCTCAAAATACCAGAGGGGGAAAAACAATGAATTAGGACTCTTAATCTGAGGCTTTTTAAATTGAAATTTATCTAATAGAGGCCGAGATCGTTAAAGGTCTTGACTGAAACTATACGACGGCAAAAACGAAGTGATAATAATTATATCTTAGGGAAGATATTTAGGATTACAAGAGTGTATTAAAAGGATTTTGAGGGTATTAATTAGTTAAAGTCACTTTTTTCTAATTAACAACTGATATTGTTTGTTCCAAAGTTGATATTTCTTTTTTATTTATAGGATGATTTGAAAATTCGAATATTTTTTTAAGGCGTTCAAGACAACGTCTGCAATATACTTATTCCAACTTTTTTTCCAGTCTTTGAAACAGTTTTTATACTCGCCTTAAAGCGGCCGGTTAACTTTTTAAATGCAGTTTATGGATCCAAAATGGTGTCCACGAAGTGATTTCTTCAATCGAGGTAACAGGAAAAGTCACACGATGGTATTTCTGGTGAATATGGTGTTTGTGGTATTTGATTTTTAGAAAAAAATCAGTAAATAATTATTGCAGTGTATGATGGCGCCTTAGTGATATATAAAACCTATTAATTGTTTTGCTACAAATCTGAACGGTTGTTCTAGTGCAAGATCCTTGATTTTGGTAATAGTTTCTTCATTGGTTGCCATGGAAAGTCTTCCTGAATGAGGTTCATCTTCAATTGCATCTGTGTCATCACTAAATACCTTCTATGACTTGTAAACTGTTTTTTTACAAAGCTTCATCGTCGTAACACTGTCCTAACATTTTTAATGCTTCAGTACAAGGACTTTTGTTTTTTATCCTATCCAAATCCATTAAAAAATTTCTCAGGCAAAATTTTTTAACAATTACAAAAGATCAAATAATTAATAAGCTAACGAGTCAAACTACTGGACTCCTCTGTTGGTGATCGATCATTTCAGCCTAAGCGTTGATTTTGTTTGGCTTTTTTCGTTTTTCTAAATAGCGTTCATATACAACTGAGTTCATTTCTATCCAGTACAATTGCTCAATTAGTTTTCTGTATGTGTTTCTCCATGATATTCAATAATCTCCGAAGCTTATGGTGAGCATGCTCCATCAGAAAGGTCATATGGAAAGTGATTTAAACGACTGAGAAGTGGTGATTTAAGTGTAGAAGGCAAAAAAACGAGAAGGAGAGTAAAAATATTTAATCAGAAAGAGCATGTAGAGAGTGATTTAAACGATACAGAAGTGGTGATTTCAGTGTATAATGTAAAAAAAAGGTTTGCACAACAAACCTTACATATCGATGGGAATCAAAAGTCAAATATGAAATTTATCATCCACACTTATTCTCCAGACTTAGCACTATCGCATAACTGCTTATTCCGATCGATATTAAGTCACTAAACTTTCTTATTAAAAACTTAGTGTTAAAGAAAAGTCATGCCAAGAAAGATGGGAAAATATTACAGATATCTTGGTTAATATAATTTATCATTTGCTTGCTGAAATAAATACGTTTTTGAAATAAAAACAGTGAACATTCAGTATTATACCTAATAATATAGTTATTCTCATTTCAAAACTAGACTGAATTTTAAAACTATTTAAGAAAAAAAGCTGGTTAAATAAAAACATGTATAAAGAAATGAAGTGATTAAAACTGTAAAGGACGCAATTGAAACTATGCGATAGCAAAAACGAAGTTAGTGATAATTATTATATCTTGGCTAGGGTATTTTTGATTGTGAGGGGTGCATTGAGATGAAGAGTTAAGTGAAAGAAGCAACAGGATCCTGAGGGTCGAAAGGGGTCACAGAAAGCGCACGCTTGCCAACATTCGCACGCGACTGTGCGACGAGTTAAACCGTTACGGCCACATTTCCAAGTTAGTCCGCGACCAGCCAACTTCTCCTCAGCTCTTCTCGTTTCAGAATTTTACGTAGCGAATTTCAAAATATTTTTTCCTTCATCCGATTTCGCTCTTTCCTTGTGGTGAATGTTTTTCTCGTTTTAACCGGTAAGTAAGAAGTTTCCGTTATTTTCTCGGTATTTTAAACGATTAAATGATGTGAAGTTAAATGTTAGAACAATAAGTCCAGTCAAAAATGCCTTTCAAACAAATTTAAAGCGTGTATGGAGAGATTATAAAGCACACGCGGCTTTTATGTTGACAAACATAATAAAGTTTTAGTGGACGTGCGATTAGATTAGAACAATATTTTTGCATAATTTATTTGATTATTACAGTTATCTTGTCCGTTCAGTGATAGAACTGCTCCTAAACTTAGGTTTTTTTTTGCCTGTGCAAAGTAAGTAGATATATATTTCTCGACTAACTTAGTAACTTAGTTTAAAAAATTTTAAAAACAGAGTTTAAGTTAGAAAGTAGTTCTTGCTTAGTTTTCAAGTCCACTGTTATAAGTAGTTTGAAAGTTTTGAAAAAAGTTTACGTTTTCTTGTATATAAATATTACGTTGTTGATGTGACTTTACCTAAATTGTTTTATCTCGATATTTTAAAAAAGTAAAAATATATATAATAAGATATAATATAAAATGTAGACATTTTTGACTGTATGAACGTTTCCTATAATTTTATTTGTTATTAACTTCAATTGAAAATCAGTACATTGATGAATTATTAATGTCCATAAATAATTATTTCTTGATATTCATGTTATTAAACAATTGTGAAATTTGGTGTTTACAGTGTCTTTATAATTGTGTGCCTTTTAAATTTAATACAACAATCCGAGAAATATATTTTTTCTTGTTTTTTTTTGCCTGAAACAGCATAATTATTCTTTAGGTTAAGAACTGGTTCTTGCCTTAAAGTGACTTACAAATGTTTAATATTTTCCCTATTATCACTGCTTTATTTATCTGTTATTAAAATACCAATTGGATCAAAGTCTGTTGACTATGGTGTTACATTCGCCCTACTTAAAGACCTTTTAATTAATCTCACCTTATATGGTTCGATGTTGCTATGAAAATTGGATGTATTAAATAGGATAATTTTCTATTAACCAAATATTTACTTTAAAAAATAAATTTAAAAGTATAGAGGTGGTATAGAGTCATATGCCATCCTTTTGAAATTGTTACCAGTTTTTTTAGAATTTGCAGTCACGTTTTCATATATTTTTAGCAAGTGGAATATTGTCGTTAAGTTTTTTTATCATCTAGGAGTTATTCTTATAAGCCTCTTCTTTAACAGGGCTCTAAAGAAGTTAGTCCAACGGGGTCGAAGCGCAGGATATCGGTGGACAGTATTCATCGACATTGAAAGTGAAAATACATGCAGGAAATTTTATGTAGTGCCATTCTCTTGAAACCACACTTCATTCAAAATTGGTTATCATTTAGCCATATCGTTCAGCTATATACAATAACCTTACGGACCTAGTAAAGCCTTGGCTTGATTGACTATTTCTCATCACGTTTTTTAATTCGTATTTTTCCTCTTCCAGTCATCCATTTTTATTCTCTGTAAATGTCTCTCCCTCTTAAATTTAGCCTGCCTCTTATGCTACATTTCAGTACGTCCTAGCTCTCTCAATATTTGGGATTTCACAATTCTTGTAATGTGTGAATTATCTCTCATCTGTCTTCAACTCTTCTAATTCCAAAACATTTGGTCTTTGGTAGTACCTTTCCCATACTGCCAACATTTTCTTCTCGGCCATTCTCAATATCCATACCTCACGTGTACATATACTTATTGATATTTTGAAGTGTTTTATAGATTCTTAACTATATTACATAACCATTTTCCGGGAGTATATCCAATCGTTCACTGTGTTCCGTTTTTTGGAAAGACTGAAGACTGGTAAGAGATAGTATATCTTTTGACACACATTGAATATGTCAATGACGTTGGTGAAACAACTACACATTTCCAAAAACACGCAATACAATTAGTGAAATTTCGGCTATTTCAATCTTCCAAAATTTGTTGTTGTCTCTTCAGAGTCATAAATCTAATTAATTTGTTTGTAATAATTATTTAATTTTTGCCTTTGTTCACACCATTTTTATTTTCGACGGTATATTTTTTACGTTGAATAAATGATAAGTAGTGATTCAGTACTTCAATTTAGAATGACTAATTTTTGCCAATATTTACAATAACTACTTTTATTAAAATATAGCAAAATAATTTTTTTAAGAACAGTTTTCTTCAATTAAATGTAAGTATAAATAAAGTTGGGTCAACGTCGGAGACCGTACAAAAATTCAAACACTCATCGTTTTCGCACTACCAGTACGGTCTCTTATCAACAACTATAAATCTAGCTTTAATATCAAAACTAACAAAATATTACCTTTTGACATAGTCGGATAAAAACAACGTTCTCATATAATATTTTCCGATACTCTAGCAGAATACGTGACCATTTTTGTATAGGTTATTTCTTATTCTAGAACAAAATACGACGAAATCTGCAGTTACATTTTGCTTAAACATCAATAAATTAAATGATATCTAGGGCACGATTTTTTTTTGTCCTTTTAGGGGTTTCCCGAAACACTTTGTACAACAATAAAGTAAATGGAATTATAGTATAGTGTTTAAAAGGATTGTGTACTTGGAGTTGTCATTTTATTTAATAGTGAACATCTCCGAAGCATTGTATGCTATTCGGTAGAGTGTAATTTATTCAGAAATGTTTAATTGTTTTAAAACACAAAACCGAGCGCGTAAGAGCTTTTCGAAAGCTCCATGTGTATTTGCGAAAAAAATTAAAGCTCATATAAATAAATGGTTTTAAGTCTCACTGATTATGGAATGTACATATGGAATTCACGGTTGGGTAAATCAAGAACGCGAAAATTTCTAACAACGCAGCGTTATACCCTTACAGCGGTATTACATTTTTCTGCCGTCAACTTAGTATTAGACGATATTCACTGTTCCGGAATTATTTATTATTATCTTTAGTTTATAGTGTTCAATTTTTATATTGAATTAAATTCAATATTATTTTTTCACATAAACGGGTAACATTAACGCATTAAAAAAAAAAGCGAGAAAATTTACACTAATCACATTTACAGCACATTGAGGACCATTCATTTATCAGAAGAAAACAACTGAAAACAACTAAAAAAACTATTTAAAAATATATTTTCCTTAAGTATGACAAAAAGTGCCATATAGGATAAACTAAAATATGTGTCGTGATATCCACAAATACAGAGCCGCCAATAACAATAGCTTCTACTCAAATGTAGAGCTATATCATCTAACAGAGTATGGTTATGTTAATATTTCTTAAACCTCCAATACTCCAGTATTGGAGGTTTGGAGCCTCTATTATAAGGCAAACAAATAATAGTAGGCTCGTTGCGGCCACCATGCCGATGTTAAACTGGAGTTGTTTGCAAAGATGGCGTTGACAAAGCCGTTTATTCCGCCAGTTGCTCTAACTGCGCTGTGATAAATGGCCATACCTCATTTGTTTGCCTGGAGGAAATCGACTTTGATTAAACTAATTTGATGAGGTGTAGAGGCTCCGAAACTGGTATTTAATTAAGCTCTGATAAAATTATAACATCTAGCATGCAAAATATTGAAATAATCAGGAGAGTATAACGGCCTGTCAACAAAAAAAAAATTATCAACAACTAACCTCTTAGCTATAACGCTTTTATTGCCCGAAACAGGCAAATTGTGACAGACAATATGGTCTTAGACTTTTTAAAATTATAATTTAGCACCAAGCAATTTTTGAAAATGTACTTTTAACATTATTTTAGGCAGCAGAATCAAAATGGTTGTGCCCCCTAAACGTGCTGCCTCTAATAATATTTTTTCATACCTTCCGAGGAAAAGGGCTAATTGAGATGGTAATAGATTGATGGTAATAATTTCCTAAACCGGTTGTGAAATTGTAAAAAAGGCATTATAGTGTGTTTAAAAAACAGGAACTTTTTTTCGTTTATGACTAAGTTAACAAAAATTTAAGGGGTTTCTCAAACAAGTCCAGTTATATTATTATAGCGTATATTTTATATACGCTGGTCCTTTAGGAAAAGGTGGGACTATATTAACTTCTCAAAGTTTAAAAATAAATTCCTCCAATCCATCAATGAATGTTCGTCCTTTCAAAAAAATAAAAAAAAGTTTTCTTTTTTTTGTTTGAACTGTGTTTCTTATAAAAAGTAGGAAAAATTTATAATTATATTATAAAAATTAACAATATTAAGGCACGGATGAGGGCGTATTGGTGACGGGATAAATTTAAATTATGTTGTTTTTTTCTTAACTAAATTTTATAACCATATTAACAGCAAGCATCAATAGATATTTTTTACTATGTTATTCTTATTGTTATTATATTTTTTATCTTTTCTATTTTATATCTCTTATTGCATAACAGCGGTTAACTCCAGCTAAACTAATTTCTAGTGCACTTATATTCAAAACATTAGGAATCTACAGAATGAAGACAGAGAACAAACGATAAAATCATCCCAAAACTCAGGATTCTTAAGAAACATCGTATGGAGGAACAAATATCTCAACACAGACTATAAAATCAGAATATATAAATCAGCAATTAGCCTCATCCTAGCATATACGGCTGAAACTAGACCAGACACTTCCAAGGCACTGCACATGATGCGAACGGTTGAAATGAAAGTAATAAGAAGCAATCCCGGGTAAACGTTATACGACAGATATAGAACCGAGGATCTCCAGGTGGGCGAGGCAGCGAAGAAAATACTGGAATAAACACATAACCAGAATGGACGACAATAGTCTTGCAAAGAACACGAAATTGAACAATCCCGTTGAAAAAAGAACTGGACCACCGAAATGTTGGCTAGAATGTTGGACATCCTCGTTCGAAGAGACATAATAAGGTTGAAACAGACAGTCGCCTATCTATATATGGTCATCCATATTAGAAAGAAAGAAGAAGAAGAGGGATTAAAACAATCGTTCATGGATTCACGTCGTAAAAAAAATATGTTTTTAAAGACGCTTGTAAAGTTTACCCTTTTTTTAATTTATCCATTCAACTAGTGCTAAATGATCACCGTAATTTTTCTTTTACATTACCAGCTGTTTAAATCAATTCTGATAAACCTCTCGGGGTAACAATATCATAATAAACAAGTAAAAACTTAGGTTTTCTGTGATGGCGTTTAAGATAAAAGACCCTCGGAAAAAAATACGGATATTCGTGCCGAATTTTTAATAGGAATTTAAAATTCGGTTGTCATCCATTTCTCGCTGGAAATAAAAATAATTAACTAGATTTTTCGCAGACCCGTTCATAGAAGACTTGTTGATATATAGCTTAATTTGGAACTAACAACAGGTCTAAAACGTGTTGAAAAGATGTTTTAACATGTTTAAAAACATCAGGTATGTTGCATATTCTATTTCGTGATGACACCAACTTGGGATTGTTTTAATTTATTTCGAGAGGTTTAATTGTTTTAAAAGAAAAACGTTGGCTTAAGAAAAAATCAAAACCCATATAAATACATAGTTTTAAGTCTCACTGATCATGGAATGTACATATGGAATTCACGGTTGGATAAATCAAGAATGCGAAAATTTCTAACAATGCGCCAAGGATATAACCCTTCCAGCGGTATTATATTTTTGCACTATAAGCTTTGTATTATACGATATTCGCTGTTCTAGAATATTAAGATTTTTATTTGGCACCTACAATTTTTGTAACCAAATCAAAATCCAAAATCATATCTATACAAATAACAAGACATATTACACCAACAATAACCTTTACGATCATTCATTAATAAAAATAAATCACACGGTTTTTTCGTTATTGAAAGAATATTTTACGAAAATTTTCCATCTAGCCATTTTGACGAAGTTTGAATACTAGTAGATTCAAATTTTTCATAAATTATGTGTGATAAATAAAAATTTCATATAATTTAGTAAATTAATTTTAGTATTTTTTTTAAACTCTTGTAGACGTTGCCCTTTTTTTTTACTTCATCCACTCAACTAGTGTCAAATGATTACCATAATTATTCTTCTAAATTACCAACTGTTTAAGTCAATTCTGATAAAGTTCTCGGGGTAACAATACCATAATAAACAAGTAAAAACTTGGGTTTTCTCTGATGGCACTTAAGATAAAAGACCCTCGGAAAAAATACGGATATTCCAGCGGAATTTTTAATAGGAATTTAAAATTCGGTTTTCGTTCATTCCACCTTTAAAATGAAAATAATTAAACAGATTTTTATCATTGGTTCATGAATGGAGAGTAAAAGTAAATAAGAATATATGTTATGCTTATTACCAACAGGTGAACAAGCCGTATTTTTATACGCAAGTTAATTTTTCAATTTAACATTTTTCACCAACTTTTTTCATTGCCTAATCAGTTTTTCTTTTAAACATCTATCCAAAATGCAACCATTTCCGTGGAAAACAGGTCACATCTTCATTTTAATTTTTTTAACAATGGCAACATCTCATCGTCTTATTTATTCCGATTCGTCGGAATTCAGTTTATTGTTACATTGATTTCTTAAGGCATTATTCCAAAATAATTTGTAATACATTTTTAGCCCTTTATTCCATACGTTTCAGGATAAATCTGATTTGTTTTATTACAAGAAAAAGGAAAACGTACATATTGTTGTTGTTTAATGTCAAAATTGAAATTAGTAGCATTAATTTTTCATACTACACCACAACACCTTTTAAATGATTCACGTAACATTAAGAAATACATGATTAATTGAATATTGATTGAATATTGAACAAAAAATTTGGCTTCCTTTTTGATTTTGGCTAATAAACCATTCACAATATTTTTACCTGGGTGAAAAATCTGCGGGTAAGTTTTCTTGTACCATTTGTACATCATAAGAGTAGAATAATTTAGATTTTAGTATTCTAAGTACAATGAAAAAGTCCAACTAATCGCGCTAACACTTCGGGTACTTTTGATAGAATCCTCTTGAACAAGATGTAAAATGTATTCTTCGACTTCAGAACCGACTTCTTGCAATTCCAGAACTCCACTCCAAATCTAAAAGTCTTTAAACCATAAATACCCATAAATACGACGCCCCTTCAAGGCCTTCTTTCTTTAGAATGATGTGAAGACTCGCTTGCAAGGAAATAATCAAGTCATACAAATTGAGACAAAAGGACGGAAAGGAAGAAATAGCAGGGATTATTAGAGAGGGAATGTGGGAGAAATGAGGAGATAGGTGAAGATATTGAACAGGAATGGTAGACACTGATAAGTAGCATAACCATGTCAGCAAGAAAAGCTTGTGGATATAGCAGAAAGAGTGAAAATCACAAAGGTACAGCTTGGTGGAACGCGAATGTGAAGAACGAGATTAAGAATAAGAAGATTTTATGGAAAACGTACCTAGTAAGTAAAACACTGGAAAACCGTGAAAATACAAAGAGCAGAAAAATATTGTCAAAGTTATAGTTAAGGAAGCGAAAAGTGTGAGCTGGTACAAATTCAAACAACAAATGGAGAAGAATAGTTCAGAAAACATAAAATTGTTCAAATCAATTGTTGAGATCACTCAAAAATTTAAGAAATATCAAAGACATAATCCAGAAGCAGATAAATGACAAAGTAGGTAAACTATTGACGAATGATGAATGCATACTCGATAGGTGGAGAGAGTCCAAACTTCCAAAATTTACTAAACCCAGATACCATCAACAATGCACTTTTGAAACTGTTTAACTTAGTGTGGAAAAACAAAAAAGTTCCGAAAGGATGGACTAATTTTGATCATACCAATACACAAGAAATAAAACAAAGGAGAATTCACGAACTACAGAGGTATATCATTACTATGTACAATAGCAAAAATGTACGAAACTATATTAGAGAGAAGATTAAGAGTGGAAATTGACAATATACTACTAGACGAGCAAAGCGGATTCAGGATAAACCATTCTGTACAGGACCATATTTTCAGCCTTCAACAGATAGCTGACAAAGCGAGAGAGAAGAACAGCACTATATATATATATATATATATATATATATATATATATATATATATATATATATATATATATATGCTTCATAGATACGGAAAAAGCTTTTGATTCAATCAAAAGAGAAACCATCTGGAACAGCTTGAGAAGAAAATTATAAACAATGATCTTATAGCAACCACTAAAAGCATGTACCAAACCACAACCAATCAAATTAGATCTCACAAGAGAAAATATACAATAGAATATAGACAAGGAGGAAGTCTGAGTTCGCTACTGTTTATAAACACAATAGATGAAATAATCAAAATATGTAAGAATAAATTCAAGAAATACTACCTGGGATGGACAAAGATGCAACCAGTTAATGTAGAAATGTGTATATTTGCTGACGATATAGTTCTCATGGCAGAATCTGAGGAAAAATTAAAATTCAACATAGGAGTATGCCCTCATCATCAATGTAAATAAGACACAGATCATGATATTGACAAATAACCAAGAATATTGCAAGGAGAGAACAATAACCTTACAGCATGGAAATCAAACACTCTGAAAAGTGTAACTAATTAGGTACTATTATTAATAATAAGGGAAACCAGGACGACGAACTGAACAACAGACTGGCGGAAGCATGGAAATTGCTCTAATAACTTAGCAAAGGCTTCTTAAACAACAAGGAAATATAAAAAAAACGAAATTAACAATATATAAAACGATATATATCCCCACACTAGCATATGGATACAAAAATTCGGCCTTGAATGAACGGCAAAAGAATAGAGTTCAAGCGGCAGAAATAAGATATCTTTGTAAGGTACAAGGCATAAAAACAATAGACAAGGTCAGAAATAAAGTGGTCAGGGACAACTTGGAAATACCAAAACTCATATCAAAAATAGAAGAGAAAAAAATGAGATAGTTCGGTCATCTAAACACAATGTATCAAGACAGACAAACCAAGAAAGTTTGGGCAGCTAGGGCGATGGGAAAGAACAAAAGGGGAAGGCCGTGCAAGACATGGAATAAGGATATCACAGAAACAATCCAAAGAAGAGGCAAAACATGGAAGGAAGCAGTTAACCTGGCCAAGAACCGTAAATTATGGAGAAACTTCATTAACACATGAAATGTAATTTCACCTCGACACCTCCGGGTATTAAGAGGATGTATTAAATAAATAAGTATATACAAAATATTATTTATTACAAAGAAACTATGGAAACCATATCTAAGCTATAAGACTGAAATAAACCATTAAATATATATAATACAAAGCAGAATAGTCAAAACAAAGGTAAATGAGGCAAACAAAAAACATGGGAGGACTTCGGAACAAAAATGGAACAAAACAGACAAAAAAAAATCAACCAAATAGTTTAAATTTACCCATTGATTTTATTTTATAGGCATTTTCTTTTTACGTGTTCAATGCTTTTTGAAAATTCCTTCTTGCAGATTCGCAAATGAATTAATTTCGGAAAACCTGCCATGAGTTAAAAGTCTCATCAAACGAACTATTAGAGTCATTAACGTGCTAAATCAATTAAAATGTAGCCATAACTAATTAAATAGTAGAAGGTACAGAGTTATTAAGTGTATAGATATTCAGCCATTGTATCGGTAAATTTTCTTAATAGGCTTTAATGTACTTCGTCGTCTTCCTTGTAACAAAGCCTGAATCGAAATATGATTAAAATTTGAGGTTATGTCATCAATAGTCAGCTCGTGCACTTAATAATTTAATATTGAGCTTGTCACGTTTATTTTCTCAATTGTTCGTTTTCTTTTTTAAATTATCTATCTATATATACAGGGTGTAAGAGGAATTATTTTGAACAAAACGTTTGTTTGAAATGTATATCCAAAATAAACTGTTTTCGTGTAAAACAGGTCAGAACTTTTGTTTCGTGTTTATTTCGATCGAATCAAATTCGGCAAATCAAACCAAATTCAAAATGTAATATTTTTATAGCCATTTATTTAATACTTTTCAGCATTAACTTGGTCTGCTTTGTTACAAAAACGCAAACTTATACATTATCGCTGTTTAATGTAAAAGTTGAAATTACCAGCACTAATTTTTCACAACATAGCCCACTTTAAATGATTGACGGCACATTAAGAAACATATAATTAATTGTTTTAATAAATTAAATGTTCAAAATGTTCACCATTTAAGTCTATACAAGAATGACACTGTTTTAAGCTATATTCCCAAATATGTTAAAAAGTCCTGGTATATTTCTAAGCTGATTAGCAGAAGTTTTTCTATAATAAGATCATGATATTCGTGTACAGAATACAATTTTGGTTTTAAATAGAATATAAATACAAACACTGAAATAATGTTTGACACCCTTTATCATGGGAATCATCCCAATTAGACAATGGGGCGTTGCCACATTTGCTTTGGCTGATGTAAGACGAAATAAGAAAAAATATTTTGGCAATGTCCGTTAGTTTATTTGTAATTTATTCGTTAAATAATAACCAATTATTATTTGCCAAATACGCTTTTACTCATATTTGCTTAGAATGATAATTCTAATCATTTTTTTCATTTCTAATCAGCTTTTTGATTGGTGATTTAATAACTTTGATAACGTATTTAAATGTATATATACAGCGGCGGGCAAGGCCTAAATTTGATATGGGCAAGATAGATTTTGCGAGAGCATTTTTTTTTTAAACTGTCAAATTTTTATTCATAAAAATGCAAACATCTTTACTTTAACTAACATTATTAGGTAATGATTAACAGAATTAAAGAAACAGAAATTTCCTGCTTTTAGCCTTACTGAAATATATGGGTAAATTTCTTTGGGTAAGTTATTTTCTGTTATTTATTAGAGCAGCTGTTTCACATCTTTAATGAAGTTGGGCAAATTATGGATCATTGTTTGTAATTCTTCAAATAATTCCTAAAGCTGGAAATCATTGCTCTCGCCCACTCGTAGGACTGCGTGTAAATCTTGACAGTTTTTTAATATATGCTCTTTTGGAATATTTTTTAACTTACTTAGATTATAGAAAAAAACAATTTTTTTTTAAATGTTGATTTAAAGATATAAATCCATATTGCTCAGTATGGAATCAGTAAAAAAAATTGTTTCGTAACGGTTTTTGGGAGACTGATCTCTGTTTTCACAATAGAACATCGTTTTCTTTCTAATTACCACCACCACCTAATCATAACTGTTTTTCTCAATAAACTAACGAGCGTCAGACAACCAAACCAAATCCAGTTTCTCGATATTCTTTGACCCAGTTATAAAATATACGCAAATGTTCAAGAGCAATGCTTAAATGGATTCGTACAGATTGCTATAATTCGCTTATGATATTGACACGTGATAATATCTCATACCATAAATGTAATGTTATGATAAATTTTAAAGTGAGTATATCGTTCAAAACCAAATAACAATCACTGAGTGTGTTTGATTCTTCCGTGTTAATAATACGGGCTTTACTGCCTCGATTCTGCTTTAGTTCAACTTGACTTTTTACTTCAAATTAATTAGGTCTTGCTGTCAAGTTGCTTCTAATCGACGGCACTTCAATTCACATCAACTTGCATGCTATTACCCAGCGAGGACTTACCATAAACTATATATATATATATATATATATATATATATATATATATATATATATATATATATATGGCAAATTTCTTCGAGATTAGTATATAAAAGAAAATTAAAAATTAGTTAAGTAATACTCCTTCCCTGCTTTTGGCAACTGACGCTCCACTGGTGACTTCAGAGCTCAATTAGGTTTTCTTTCATACCACTTTTGACATATGTTATCTATTGGACATACATTTTATGACCCTTTATAGTTCATATGCCTTTTTTGTCAGCATTCACATAGAATTATGCGGAGTAAACTATCGATCAATCAACAAGCCATCAGGAGTAAACATATGCAGAAAAACTGAACAAATTTATCTTTCATTGCAATATTTCATATATTTTTTCTAATTATCATTATTAGATGGTCATGGAGAATACGTTATTCCATACTAATGGAAGTTATTATATAGGCCATTTTATGACAACCAGGGATAGGTTCACCCTTAATTGTAGGAGAGTATACATTTTTCATAACATGTAAGTAATTAGTTAAAAGTTGCGTTCCCATATGGGACACTGTGAAATTAGAGAAGAGGAAAACATTAACTTTTCAAGAATCTTGTTATTTATATTGTTTTATGATATCATTTACGCCCATTTGAATATAATAATTTCAAATATTACTCCATACATTTCTATCTTGTTCTTAAGAATTTAATTTTAATTCGTTTAATGCATTTTTTGTTCATTATTAATTTGTAATTTATAAGACGGAATAAATATTTTCTGCGTCGAATATTCGCTACCTTAGCCGCAAAAATACACTGTTGGCAAAATTGAATATATTTTAATTTAAAACTGGTATAAGTTTCTTCCCCTTTATTAGCAAACAGTATTTTTATATAAATATTCATAAGGAGAAGCGCTTTAAAGTTTAACAGCAGTTTTAATTATAGCAACAGTTATTTTTCCGAACACTTCTCTATGAATAAACTGCCAATCAAGAGAGAATTTTAATGTTTAAGTTTGGAGAACCTTCAAATTTATCAGTAGATGTTCTTAGTAAGTAAAGAAACTGTCGAAACAATATTAATGTCGTATTTTTAAAACGCCATTATTCCAAACCGCAAAATCAATATAAAGTATCACTGATGGAGAAATAATCATGTAACAATGGAAAGAAGTCTTAAGGAATAAACTTTGCATTGTCCATGAACACTTGAAATAAATTCAAAATTTGTTTTTTTATTCTTTGTTAAAAATTGGAAAATGAAGTAATAAATATAAGTTTATAAATAATAAAAGCGTCATCAAATCTTTCAACAGAGTTTTTTTTTAATTTTTAATCAGTTTATTAAAATCACTTGACAGTAACAGTGTTGCAAGCATCATCTTCGAAAAAAACACACTCAAAAAGTAATATTTTGAGGATGTAATAATAGTTCTGTAAAATCTCTTGAATTTTATTCAGAACATATATGGGATTTTTTTTACTTACGTATATATCTAAATAAAATATGTCTCATTGTAAAAGGTAAAAATATTTTTGATAGAACGATCATTTTCATACAAGAGTTGAACAAATTTTTCACGCTGTTCCTTGCTATATGGCGCTATTTTATTAAATGTCAACTATTCAGTTTCTGAAATGTTGTTCTGAGACAAAAAAAACTAATATATATATATATATATATATATATATATATATATATGTATATATATATATATATATATATATATATATATATATATATATATATATATATGTGTGTGTGTGTGTGTCTGTGTGTGTGTTTAAATTTTCACTCGAACAAATGGATTGATACCATTACAGAAATACTCATCCTTAAAAATATTCGACATAATATAAGGTATAGTAGTTGGAAGCGGCAGAGGGGAGAAGGAAAGATTGTTGGGAGTATGGCAAAGATATTTGTAGGTAAAAGCGACAAAAAAGATGGAAGAGAAGGGCAAACCAGAAGTTGAACTAGCTTTATAATGACTAAAATATCATAGGAAATATCATGTAATTGAAGCAAAGTTATAGTAGAGCGAAGAGTCTAACTGGACTCAGAGTCTAACTCACTCCACCAGTTGGACTATTCACTCGAAGCGGATAAGACTTGACATTTTAGCGTCGTGATTCTTCACAGAACGAACGGTTCCACACTCGAAATGCTTTAGAAATATCTACTATCCGTATGTATAGAGAAGTTCGTTGTTCGTCTATTTATATAGACAAAAAGTACAAAAAATATATCCAAACAGTAAAAGCTGAAAGGCAAGTAAAGTAAAACAAGGGTACAAAGTATAGAAAGGATAAGATCTTAAGAAGTAGATCAGTTAGTCGTAGAGCAGTGAACACAGGATAGAAAATGTTAGATATATTTTTTCATTCAAACTAATAACCGTTGTTCTAACAAAAGTTGTTTTGTTATAACAAATTAACAATAATTTAATCGACTAAACAATATATTCACGAAAATATTTAATTTATCAAATCCTTGAAACTCTTAAAAGAAGTTTATTATTATGCAATGCAGAAAACCCAGAGAGCACTGATTATTATGCTATGCATTTGTGAATTCTTGAAGTTTGCATATTGGCTTTAGTAGTTGTTTAAAACATCTCCAAGAATGTTTTGATATGGCTGCCGCCTTTAAAATTAGTTATCATTTTGTAATATCTTGTTATTTGACATACTAAACTTAACGATAAGAAAAAAAATATACTAACACCACTTCTGTCATCACGTCTTGGATGGAATTCTTAATATATCCCTATTTATAGATGGCAAACTGTCACAGGGTGTTAAAATTATTAATATACCTTGGATTAATTAATTTTAGAGATTCATGAGATTATCGGTCTTATTTTATATTCTTTGTTTCAAGGAGGAGCAATATTGCAGGCTTTATTTATAAATCTTAGATGATTAACTAGGAACTTGACTTTTTAATATTATTTCATGTCAAGTTGTTTATAGTTTGGATTAATAAAAAACTGACATTTATGAATCAAAGAAATCTCTCAATGTCTTAAATGGACCCAAGGCGGCGTGTACGAAATGGTTTCTTCAATCAAGGAAAAAGTCATACGGTGCCATATCTGGTGAATCTAGTGCTGGTGAACGGACTTTAGTTTTTAGCGAGAAATTGACGAATAATTATCTGGACCTCGACCGACGTCGCTTAACTTCAGATATAGAGAACTGATTGTCGACGTAATGTAGCACCGTCATAATTAAATGTATTTTCCTGGCCGTTTAATATTATTATTGCTTTTATATTTGTTTTTTGGGATTTTCGGTCAATCATTAATAAATTATTATTTTTTAACTATTTTATTCGGTAACGTTTCGGTTTATTTTATATGTATGTATATATATATATATATATATATATATATATATATATATATATATATATATATATATATATATATATATATATATATATGTGGTGTGGTGACTTAAAAAACAGATATCTCATATAGCATCTGCTGGCAAACACGAATTATAAATATTCAATTATGGCAAATAATTATGTAAGAAAAATTATGATATCCTAAACTTAGAAAAATATTACTATTAATTACAACAATTACCACAATTTATAAAAAAGCATGAAATTAAAATGTTTTGATACAGTCAAAAGCTATTTAAATACATACTATATTTTAAAACCAAAATAGAACAACATTAGTTAAATATTAATGAACTCCTTTTCAATATGGTTGAATTTATTTTTTTTTTAGAGAACAAAATACGAATATCATTATCTAATTTTTATTCAGGGAAAATATCGATGACGGCTACAAAAAACAGCAGTTTTAATACCCGTAAAAATGTCGTTTTTATTTTAGCTTTTAACTAGGCGAAATACATTTATAAGATAATACGGTTAGGTGGCAAAAAATATTTAGAGAACGTCAATGTAACGTTAACGCGGTAATATGAAATAGATATGGCCGTAAGCTTTAGCTTGCCAACGAGCTTTCAGTGGTCGCAGTCGGTTGGTGGCCACCACATGAATATGCATGCACTGCCCACACACACATGCTGGTGATGTATCACCTACAAGCCAGCGTCATTTCCCATCCACTATAATCAATTACTTGCGTAAATGAACATGTAACTTTAGCAACATTTATGAAAATCTGGCATTAGCAGATATGCAACAGTTTGGTGACATCACTCGTTTTAATCGTTACTTTAAACTATTTATTTTTTATATATCTATCTATATTAGTTTTATGAAATTAACAATATAAATATTGATTTACAGGGGCATATAAAAGAACTTCCAAAAATTACGAGGGTGAAATTATTAGTTCTAATAAAAAATTCATGACAATACGCAAAAAAAATAGGAAACTTTATTGCACAAAAATGTTTTAATGCAAACATTTATAAGATGCTTTTCAGATATTGATGCAGACGTCTTTGAGATTAGATATTAATATAATGTAGTATATTATGTATTGTATGGTTTTGATGTAATAAAGTAATTGAGGCTTTTTTCGACTTCCTCGGGAGATGTGAAGCGGTTATCGGTTACGGTTATAGTGCGTTTCAAGATATATCGTTAATCGATTGGTTGCAATAAACTCTTAACAACCCCTGCCGCAATGAAACCCGGCAAAGTTGCAAGAAACGTAAACAGGGCCGGGGCCTTTTCCGGTTTCAGTTTCGAAATATTTTAGTTTAGTTCGCATTCGTTTCTTAAACAGTGCAGTTCTATAAATTCGATCGTATTTTTTGTTATTCCAAACGTGCTAACAATGTGGTGTTCTTGGCAAGATAATGATCATTGTGCTTCCGGTAGTACTAATTTTAAAAGAAAACATTTATCGCTCGATGCTAAGCAAATTGTTAAAAATGTGTATGCTGCTTTATTGAATAGGGGGTTTAATGTAAATGCAGCCGCAGCAGAAACGTCTTCGTTAACGAAAACCCCATTATCTACACTTAAAGTATTGTGATGAAGCCAGTTAAAGCCAAAAAAGTCCGTAATGATTTTAGTAAAAGCAAATGTGTTGACGAAAGCGACAAAGACTTAATTTGAAGCCAAATGTAAGCTATGTATGAAAAGCAAACTGTGCCTACATTGCATTCGTTGCAACAGTGACTAAAGAAAGATGACACCAACATTCTTTGGAGCAGAACTACCCTCCGGAGAATATTATCTCAAAAGGGTTTTGCATACCGGACCATTAATAAACACAAATATTAATGGAATCATAACGATTGCGATGATGGCGGTTTGAATACTTAAACTCTATTAAAAATACAGATTATAAAGATTATTACCTTGATGAAACATACGACGCCTGCAAAAGAATGGATAGATACATCAAGAAAATACCAAACCAAAGCCCCAGTGAACAAGGGAAAAATAATTACAATTTTACATGCTGGTTGTGAAGCTGGATGGGTTCCAAATTGTTTACGGTTGTCCCCCAAAAATATTAAACAATCATCTTTGGACTTCCATGACGACGCCACAGCAGAACTTTTTGAAGATTGCTTTATAAATAGCCTTTTGCCCAATGTGTCTAAGGAAAGTGTAATTGTGGACAATGCTAGTTATCATAACCGCCAAAACAATAAAGTTCTTAATGCAAATAACACTAAATTGGAAATTCAGTGATGGAAATGTGATGTTCTGGGAATATTAAAGACATTTAATATTAAAAAGGAATATGTATGTGATACCATTGCTGCCGATATGGGACAAACGGTTTTACGCATTCCCTCGTATTACTGTATTTTTAATCCAATTGTGCATATGTGGCATCAGGTAAAATCCAATGTTAGAGCGAAAAACATTTCTCCAACTCTAAGTGCAAGTTCTGCAACATTAATTAGAAAGGTTGTAGATAGTATTCTCAAAGAAAATCGGATAAATTCGAATAACCATTATTAAAATAGAAGATTCATAAATATCATTTACTAATAATATAGAACCACTTATTATTAATGTAGATCAAAGTGACAGTGAGCCCGAAACCGAATTAAATGCATAATTAAATTTAAGTTATAACTTTTATTGTACTGATAAATTTAAAATACACAAACCAATAAACAATTGTTTTAGTCATACATAATAATAATAATAATTTAATCATAACTTAACAATATTTTATTTTTTCTCAAAATTCTTTTAGAAGTTAAAACACTCCAGCACTGCTGCCTTTTAAGAAACTAGCAATATTTTTATTGAGATTTATTGGGGCAATTAACATTTTGCCGAAGGGCAATGAAGTATCTTGAAAGGGACTATAAAAGATGATGTTGCAAGGAATAGATAAAAATCCGAATAGGTCAAATCTGCCGAATATGTTGGGTGCGATAAAATCTGCTATTGAAAAAAGCTGATGAAATTCATAAGGAACCCAATGATTCTTTTTGTCAATATTTTCTAGTTTGTGTAAACGTTTAGAAATGGTGCTACTGTGCGAGTTCTACCAAGGATTTTCCCCCAGAAGTGCTATCCCGAACGTTCTGTATCATTTAAGACAACATTTTCGTTTCCTAATTGATAAACATTTTGTGTGGTTTCTCAAGTACTATACGAAGAAACATTAACTTCCAAAACCGCACAACCCACCTCATGAGCTTCTACAATGCTTCATTTTCCGTTGAAAGGGAGAAAGAAGCTAGTGACTCAAATGTTGCTTTTCGCACGACATTGCGCCTGCAAACTATTTTTCAGGTTATATTAACAGTAGGTTCGTTTTGAAATTGAAAGGTGGCGCTTTAAAACATCTGTATGGTGGGAAGATTTCTTCTTCGATTCGGTTCTGCAGTGAAAGAAACTTAGGGAGAGAGAATTAAGTTGACGACTTAAAAATAAATGTTTAATAATTGAATAATATTTAAAATATTTATGAACTTATTACAAGCAGAAAAATGTTTGTTGTGCGACACTAAACGACAAAAGTAAAAAAAATTGAAAATCCAAAATCGGCGACAGAGTCGTCGAGGCGTATATTTTGTGCCTGGAAAATATTAACTTCCAGAAATTTTCAGCAGAAAGTTGTTTTGACGCTTCAAGAAATAGACTTCCATATAGAATAAAACTTCGAACGAAGTTTGAGATTCACAATGACGCCAACAAAAAATTTTCAGTTTAATGACATATAATAAAACATATTATTTCAACAAAAAATCGTTCAAATTCAACAAAAATACATCTCATTAATCCAAAATTGAAATTAAAATGACATCAACTACAACGTGGGTAGTAATAAAAAACTGGCCAATTTGAATAGCCACCTTTTTGATGTACTTTTTTTGGACTTTATAAATTGTATTTTCTAAATCAATTAAGATTGTCCATTTCAGAATTCTTAATTATTACTGGAAAGTTGAATTGAAATATTATTGTAATCTTCCTCGATCTGTTCAATGACCTACAGCTCTTTAAGTCAATACTCTTATCGGAACCTTCGGTAAGAGACACTTTACCTCTTTACCTCTTATGTTTTACCTCTAAACACAAAATAATGTTTAAAACTTGTCGACGTACGTTTCGCTAAGCATGTTAGCATCATTAGGAGATGATTTAATCTCCTACGTACGTCGAGAAAATTTAAAAAGTGATTTGGTGTTTAGTGGTAAATCTCTTTGAGTTTATCTCTTTAGAAACATTGTGTTTGTACAATTACAGTACATGTTGTGATACAATTTACAATTTGTAAGACCTGACTTTATGTAGGCTATTGAAACAATAATTTAAAAATCATAGTTGCAATTTATTATTATTTTTTAATAATCGAAACTGACACGGATCTACTTACTACCAACTTTATAAAAACTCATCAGTGTAGGACTTAAAACATTTATACTTTTTTAAATCTCGCCATTAATGTTTGAAAAAAAAGCCAGACTTTTTTAGGATTTATAAACTCATGGAAAGATTCTAAACCAATTTATATCATTTACTGTAGTTCTAGAGCGGGGTCTAAGAAATGGGTGTTAGATAAATTACTTAGCCAGTTCGTTTTTTTTGTCTCTTGTGTTATCGACTCACACAAAGTGCCATAATTGTTTCGCTGCTAATTTACTTGTCAGACTATGAAATTAAGTGAAAAAGAATATTTAGCATAAAAATAATGTCAGTGCACTCTATCAATCCAATTTTCGACTACTTTTTCAAGCAATGGGGGTTTTATGTCCACATAGATGGGTCCATCATAGATGGGTTCCAGCGTCCCTGGTGTTTTGCTTCCATTGTCCTAAAATCCTGTCTCGTTGTTCGTCGCTTACTGCGGCCAAATTGTCCGGAAAAGAGTTATCCATGGGGATTTTATAGTTTTTATCTTTCTTGTTGCCCAGAAATCTTTTCATTACACATACAAAAGACTTCCAAGCTGCCTTCTTCTAGTTTTGCATCATATAATTGAGGAAATATTTCTTTTAGGTACTTGAAACCATTACTTTCTTTGTCCATGGCTGTGACAAAGTTTTTCACTACTCCAAGCTTAATATGGAGAGGCGGAAGAAGCACCTTTTTTGCGTTAAAAAGGAGGGCATATTTTATGTTTGAAGTATCAATCAGAAAGTTGTGGATCAGATCCTGAAGAGAATTAGAATCACCGGGAAACATGTTGTCAAGGCTTAAAGACGCAATCAGTACCGGTAGTTCCTGGCTATGAAGAACAGGCCTAACTGCAGAAGGCAAATTTGTTTACTGAATTTTGTCCCTTTGCTTTTATGAAAAATCTTCTGTTTTAGTGATACAAAAGCAGCAATCACTTACATGGGTCAGTAGGTTCTCTCCACACCATAGGAATAACGAACGGGATAGAATTTTTCTTGCGATGCATTCACTGCACTAAATTTACGTGACAACTCACACAGCAAACACGAGGAGCTCAACTTTTATCTTGATTTCCAATTTGGCACTTAAAATAGAAAAGACAGGGTTTTTTTACTTTTTCGGATCAAAACTAATCCGCTGGATTTTTGCAAAATGGGTGACTGGCCATTTTATATAAAATCGATTAAAACCCTTGACTGTGCTGTAAACGAGACAGAAACAAACTAAACTATAGAAAACAATAAAACTGCCCTTAGAGATTCGTAGAATACTGTGGAAATACTCCCCTCTACGGTCTTGTGGTAATTCCTACATTGTCCAGTCTAAAGTCAGATACAGATAATTTCAATTGCCCATTATATAAAGGAGAAGCAGGTATTTGAAAATGGGACGCGCTGGCCGTTTCTGTGAAAAGGTGTTTTAATAACTACCTAAAGGTAATGCAAAAAGAACATTCTCATCAATGTTACAAAAATTATGTCGACTTGTTTTATTTCCCAGACATTTGATGTGCCATGACGAGTGTCATAATGACATTTGCCCTGGCGATTTGACAGCGGCTCCTATCGGAAGTTCAGACACACTAAAATCACACTTTATTATTATAAAATTAGGAAAATTAATAGTTTTCTAGTTAGCTGAGGACCCTGTATGGAATAAAACCGAAAGCAAATTATGCACTATGTAAAATTGCTATTACGTTTTGTACGTTTATCAAGAATCATTTAATGATGTAACCATTAACAATTGCTAAAATAATACCTAAAATATCCAACTAATTATTCGAAATTGGTTCCAATTTCAATGAGATAATAGAATTTTACATTAATTCGCAATAACCATAAAGGACTATGTTGACAATGCTACTTTAGCCACAAAAATCTATAGACGGATATAGATATCACTGCATATGTTTTAATTAAAAGTTGAATTAATAAGAGGAATACGGGGTATTAAGTGAAAAAATTACAATGTTAAAATTAAAAATTAAAATATCAAGCTAGCATTTATAACACAGGTCATCAAATTTAAACTTTTATGAGGTAACATTGATGAAAATAAGCACATATGAAGTATTTTGTAGTCTTAAATCCGAAAATTATAAGCTAATAATTGCTGTAACACGTACAGTTTTTTTGTTACAGGAGGTAGGTGGTGGGGAAATAAAAGGAGACAACATATTTTTACAATCCAATATTTATTTAATATAAACATGTAATACGTGCTAAATCTATGCAAAGAAATTACTGAGGATTATATGAATAAAAAATATATTACATGAGATTTCATGCAGCGACAAAAACTTGCACTTTTTCCTCTTGTATTCTGCAACATTATCTCTTTTTAAAAACAAGCAGTAGTCGCCCAACATAGATGAGCTCCAGTATCCCTGTTATCTTGCTTCCATCGCCGTGATGTCCTGGTGACACCTCTCTCCTTATTCGTCGCTTATTGTGCCCACATTTTCCGGGAAAAATGGGAGTATAAACAATGCATTTTTAAGGACATGCGACACAGGCTTTCAAGAGTTTATCTATCAGGATTTTTTAGTTTTCATCTTTCTTATTGCCCAGAAAGCCTTTCACTACACTTACAAAACACTTCCAAGCTGCTAATTCCTTTTCATTTAATTTTTCTTGAAAACGAAAATCACCTAGAAGCTCCCTTATTTGAGATGCAATAAATATGCATTCTTTTAGTTTTGCATCAGTTAATTGAGGAAATATTTGTTTTAGATACTTGAAACCATTAGCTTCTTTGTCCATGGCTTTGACAAAGTTTTTCATTAGTTCAAACTTAATATGGAGAGGCGGAAAGAACACCTTTTTTGGGTTAACAATGGGGGGCTTTAAAGAAGTTCTATGAGGCCAATTTTTCTTACCCTAATGTTCTTTTGTTGCCTTACTGTCCCATAGACACAAAAAATAAGAATACTTTATAAAACCCTGTTGAAGTCTTAGCAATATATATATATATATATATATATATATATATATATATATATATATATATATATATATATATATATATATATATATATATATATATATATATATATATATATATATATATATATCACTTTTAAATCCGCAAAGTTATCCCACTGATACTGTTCATATATAACGCGGTTTAGTATGGTTGTCATAGGTTTCTTTCATTGTCACTGGATAGACTAAAGGAATAGATGAGTTTTTGTTTCCAATATAAAGCAAGACTGCTTCTAGGCTGTATTTTGACGTATCTATAAAAATACGCCACTCGGATGGTACATGTTCCATATGTAACTTGAAAAGTAACTTGTAAAGTGAAACTCTTGTATTGTTATCTAACAGGTTCCACTGTTCTGAAGTCTGGAACCAAGAAGTTCCGATTTATGTTTTGACAATCTCAAGTCACGTACCAAATCATTAATTCATTCTGAGTTATTAAATGAGATTATTTTCGCGAAACGCATTCGATTTATCGTAACTAATCAGTCTCCCGTTTCCTTAAATTGAATTCAACCAATTCTATGTTGCAGGGATTGCGACTGCCCCGTCATCTACCAGTTTGTCATTTTCTTTTTAAAAAATTAATTTATGAGAAATTTAAAAATAAGTACTACGCTATTTCAAAGATTAATTAAATATGAAACGACATAAATTATTTTATGCATTATATTATTTTACATGATTAATTTGCGAGTAATAATTGTCATTTATTTAACACATAGATATTGCCGAATCAGCAATTTCAGCGATTTCTTTTTATTTTTCGCAAATTTTTAGTTGACACACGCTCAATTTCATTTCAATTAAAGCTACATTCCCGTAGGTACAATCTGCCAAAAAAGAAGCATTTAAAATTATGTCAGGGTTAAAAAAAAAGCCTTTAATATAAATTAGAATTCAAATGGTCTAAAACAAAGGAACAATTTGTTTTTGGTATGGGAAATGTTACTTCACCCAATTAAATCCATCCAATATTATTTAATTTAGAACAGCTATCGATTGTCACAAAGTGTTAAGAGTTCAGGGACTGTTTTTAACTTGTAATTTTTTTTCCTAAGAATAAAAAATTGCAGGAAAATTAAGCGAGCAGTAACCATTTCAAAGTTAATCAAACAGTCTTCGTGAAACTTTTTATTGATTTGTATATCCAATTTCTTTTCGGGGGGGCTTTTTTTTCGCCGAGCCTGTTTCTGGAATTTATTTTTCTGTCTATTATATTCATGGGAAACATATTTCTTTGCCTCTTTTAAGCGTTTATTACATTTTTAACGGTCTTTCTTTTTTTTTTCAAATTAGTCCCAATTTATAACAACACTCCGATGATTTTTAACAATACCTTTAAATGTAAGCTTCTCGCTTAAATAATATGTATACTTTTTGATGGAAATGTATCGAGATATTTTCGCGGAAAATCAGACAAAATTACAAATTTATCACTTTGATTTTGTTCTTATATGTTTGTAATTTAATTTTCACATTTTCGGCATTACATTTTTTTATCGAACAGTAAATGTTAGCACTGATTTTTTAAGATCGAAATTTCATGTCAAAAACTTTCTTGCAAGTAATCCTTATGATTATTATAGCAGTTCGGAAACTTTGGGTATTAAGTTTCGATAAGAAATTAAATTGCCTGGTGCAATGTTGTATAATTTGAATCTAGTTAATTGCTAGTTACAAATACAACTATTTGCTTTTTAAGTTGGTGTGACTGTCCTTGACATCTGAGGGATTGTTTGGTATCATATCGCTTATTAAGTTAGAAATGATAGCGTTTATTGATTTTTTTAAGGATACGTTTCTCGAGCAAAGAATGTGTGTTAAACCTTTTTTTACAAATAATTTAATCACTGCACGATTTGCAATATTTTCCATTTTAAAACATAACGTTTACTTTGGCACTGGGAAAAGCACCTAGCGGTCACGAAATCACTCCGGAAATGCTGAAATATATAAGACCACATGCAAGAAATGCACTTTTGAAACTGTTTAACTTAGCGTGGAAAAACAGAAAAGTTCCAAAAGAATGGACTAATGCCTTGATCATACCAATACACAAGAAAGGAAACAAAAGAGAATGCACGAACTACAAAGGTATATCATTGTTATGTATAATAGCAAAAATGTACGAAACTGTATTAGAGAAAAGATTGAGAGTGCAAATTGACAATACACTACTAGACGAGTAGAAAAAGCGAGAGAGAAGAACAGAACAGTATATTTATAGATTTTGATTCAGTAAAAAGAGAAACCATCTGGAACAGCTTAGAGAAGAAAAATATAAACAAGGATCTTATCGCAGTTACTAAAAGCATGTACCAAATCACAACAAACCAAACAATAGAGTATCTGCTTCTTTCACCACAATGAAAGGAGTGAGACAAGGAGGAAGTCTGAGTCCCCTACTGTTTATAAACACAATAGATGAAATAATTAAAATATGTAGGAATAAATCTAAGAAATACTACATGGGATGGACAAAGATGAAAACAGTTAATGTAGAAATGTGTATATTTGCTGACGATATAGTTCTCATGGCAGAATCTGAGAAAAAAAATGTAAATTCAACATAAGAGTATGGAACGAAGCAGCTAAAAAGTTTGCTCCACACCTCAATGTAAATAAGACACAGATCATGATATTAACAAATAACCAAGAACATTGCAAGGAGGGAACAATAACCTTAAACAACATGGAAATCAAACACACTGTAACTATTTAGGTAGTATTAATAATAATAGGGGAAACCAAGACAACGAACTGAACAACAGACTGGTGAAAGCAGGGAGATTGTTCCAATCGCTTAGCAGAGGCTTCTTAAACAACAAACAAATATCCAAAAAAATGAAATTAACAATATGTAAAACAGTATATATCCCCATACTAACATATGGACGCGAAAATTGGGTCTGAAATGAATGGCAAAAGAGTAGAGTTCAAGCGGCAGAAATGAGATACCTTCGTAGGGTACAGGGAATGAAAAGAATAGATAAGGTTAGGAATAACGTAATTCGGGACAACTTGAAAATACTCATCAAAAATAGAATAGCAAAAACTGAGATGGTTCGGTCATCTAAGCAGAATGGATCAAGACAGACAAACCAAGAAAGTTTAGGAAGCTAGAGCGATGGGAAAGAACAAAAAGGGAAGGCCGTGTAAGACATGGAATAAGGTTATCACAGAAACAATCCAAAGAAGAGGCCAAACATGGCAGGAAGCAGTTAACCTGGCCAATGAACGTAAATTATGGAGAAACTTCATTAACACATGAAATGAAATTTCACCCCGACACTTCCGGGTATTAAGAGGAAGGATTAAGAAGATAAGAG
Organism: Cosmopolites sordidus; assembly: GCA_031761425.1. Classification (NCBI taxonomy): domain Eukaryota; kingdom Metazoa; phylum Arthropoda; class Insecta; order Coleoptera; family Curculionidae; genus Cosmopolites; species Cosmopolites sordidus. The sequence continues at coordinate 4,253,383 of JARFXV010000080.1, read as the reverse complement.
ACGTTTAATTTAAGCTGCTGTTTTTGTACGAATGAATTGACAGATCGACTTGAAACTTAACATATATTCATATGAAGAATGAAACTTGGAAATGGACTATATTATCTAGTTCTTTTACTGCTCTAAGATGCTACAAGAGCCATATTTATCAGATTTGGACCATGTAACTTTTTCCTGTTCCCTCAATTGAATAAACTACGTGGATGTCGTCCACACACTACATAAATTATTCAAGAGAGTTCGATCGCCGCTTTGAAGGAAATACCATAAGTTGACTATAAAAACTTGAAACTCAAAAACTAGAAAGGACACTGGAATAATTTTTTTCTCCCTGGTTTTTTTTGCGCTCCTATATTTTTACATTTTAATGTTTTGTGAATTTTTGAGTTTAATATATGAGACAGCTTTCCAAAAGCTACCCATCCCAATTTCAGTCTTCGAGAGATTTCTGCTTCTTGGTTTCCATCATTTAACTTTATATCATGCTTTAGATAAATGAATGAATCTAGTTTTTCTCTATTTTCATCGCTTGTTATTACAGGATCAATATTTTATTGCTGTTAATTTTTAGCCTAACTCTTTGCGACTCTCCATCCAGCATCATATAGAATTATTTTTCCGGTGATTTACCCGTTTATTACTGCCATTTCATTTCTACACACTTACTACACAAAAAATACTTTTATTATTAAGAAAATTTGAAAATGAATGAATGAACACTTGAAGATTTCCTGTAAATGATCTAGTCTATAATATATTCTTTCTTTCTGATTGCTGTAGTAGTTAGGTTATACATAAAGTTTTAATATGAAATTAAACAGTAAACAAATACAAAGAAATTCCACGTCTGAAACTTTCTTGTGAGTGATCTTATTCATAAAGTTTCCCTGTGGTTGTTAAGCAGTTGTACAAACTTCATGTATTAAGTTTCAATAGAGAATTAAATTGACTAGTTTCCAAGTGTTATGTTTTACCATTCGATTCTAATTTTCTAGTAATTAAAAAAATCGTATATATATATATATATATATATATATATATATATATATATATATATATATATATATATACATATATATACATATATATATATATATATATATATATATATATATATATATATATATATATATATATATATATATATATATATATACAGTTTTACTATGACGTTTCTTACCGTCATCGCCATATAAAATAGGTTTGTATTTAAATAGAATTCCGATATAACTTTTCTTTTTTTTTCGTAACTACAAGAAATTGTAGGAAATTTAAGTGGGCAGTAATAATTTTAAAGCTAATCAAACAAACTTCGTGAAACTTTTTATTGATTTGTATATTCAATTTCTTTTCAGGCGATTATTTTTCGCCGAGTCTGTTTCTGGAATTTATTTTTCTGTCTATTATGCTCATGGACAACATATTTCCTTGCCTCTTTTAAGCGTTTATTACATTTTTAACGGTCTTCCTTTTCTTTCAAATTAGGCCCAATTTATAACAACACTCGGGTGATTTTTAACAATACCTTAAACTGAAAACTTCTCCCTTAAATAATATGTACAATTTTTGAAGAAAATATTACACGCTTTTTTTTGCAGTGAAAAATCAGTCGAAATTATATATTTATCGTTTTGCTTTTCCTTTTATATTCTCATAATTTAATTTCCACATCTTGTTTCTATTAAAGGGAATTATAAAAAACACTTTTATTCTTACTAAAAGGTAGAAGCAAGTGAGAAGTTGAGGAAATTAACATTTCAGATGTAAATCTTTTTTGTATATCAGAAATATTGAAGCAGTTATGTAACGTATATTCATGGAGACAACAGGAACGTTGTCACTTTATTTAGGATAAAGTACAGTATTACAAGCTTCTTTTGTTACCGAACGTAATACCAGTTTTATTTTATGTATTCATGACACTTTTCTGTTAACTAAGTCAAGATCACCCTGAAATACGTATATATTATTTATCGTTAATTGCATATTTTACGTTAATTACTCGTTGATTAACATTTTTCGGTTTTTCCAGTGGTACATTTACTCTCGAACGAATCAGACTTTATTTTGGGCAGTCCGAACTCACCTTTTTCCCGCTACTTGCTCTCGTGTTTTTATTTTCTGCCGTCTTGTGTCACAAAGTCTACCCAGCTCAAGTTTATTCGACGTGATATCTCAGCGGTTTGGTTGTCCTCCCTAATCTTGATTTTATATCTCAAGTATACATATTCTTCCAACGCCTCAACGTTGTTGTTACCTATGGCAATGTCGTGTTCAACTGGACCTATTTTCTTTGTTGAATGCATTCGTTCATGTGGAATTTTTTCGTTGAGACTACCGCCAATCATAGATCTTTCCATGGTTTGTTGTGTTATTCTTAATCTTGTCATAGTCTTCTTCGTCTATAACTATATATTGTAACCAAGAGGATGCATGTTTTGTAAGTTTTTTGTTTTAGGCTTGCAGGCATATTTCCAAAGTCCAGTTTATTCGACGTGATATCTCAGCGGTCTGGTTCTCCTTTCTAAGCTTGATTTTATGTCCCAAGTATACATATGGTGGTTGGTACACCACCTCAACGTTGTTGTTTCCTATGGCATTTTTTTGTTGTTGTTACCTATGGCATTTGTCTTTGGGAATTTCTATAGTGTCACTTAGAAGGTTGCGTGTGCAAATCGAAGGTTGCTTCTTGAATTGAATTTAACTTGAATTTAATCAGTTTATCAGTCGTCAATAACGTCAATAACGAAGAAGTGTTATGTGCGCATGTGATAGTACCCCAAATAACTATTTTTACTTAACATATGAAAAAAAAAATTGATTTGGTATTTATTGGTAAAGCTCTTTGGATTTAGTTAACATTTTTCATAATTATGAATTTGATTTAAACAAAAACAATGAAAGATAAAACATTTAATTTAATAACTAAATTGATTTAATGTTCTTAGGGTTATATATACATCAAAATTTGTTAAATAATTCATTTTAGAGAAATGAACCGATCATTTTTAATCAGTGACGAATTAAACATCGATTAATATAAAGCCAAACGTCACGCTATATTACCTCAAAAAGCAAAACTATAATGCTTTATTATTAGAGCATTAAATCTAGACATGCATATATACTCTCTGTGTCACAGAAATCAGTATAATGTTATATGAATTCGCTGCCTCAAAAAGGCATTATATTCAAAGTACGTTCTGAACGTACATAGTTCCCTCAACAAACTGACCGAATGTTATCGTTGGAGTTTATTTTATTTTCTGTAGCAAACTTTGCTCGGAATTTCCCACTTTTGTCTACAGATATTTCAGTACAAAGTTTACGTATACGTCAATAAAAAAAATAGAAGCGACATTCAAAACTAGACGCTGGTAACAGCTTATTTTCCTCATGAACAATGAACAGAAAAAAAACCATTCTGGAAACTTTTTTAACAAAAGAGAATTAAAGTTTTCGTATGCCGAACTTTTGTGTGAGATATTAGTTGCACAATTTACGCGGCCACCAACAATTTTAAAAAGACAGGAGTGGTTAAAGAACTTTAGAAAACTGGAATTGGAACAAAAAGTTCAGCTAGCATTGTGATTTAAAGTTTGAACCTTTACTATCTTTGTTTTATTAAAAGACTCCACAGTTTTTATCACTTTACAGATATAGAGTACCTAATTGGCTTTTCTCAGTTTTTTCTTTGAAGAATAAACTTCATGTTACACTATTTTAATATAATTTCTTTGTCTAGACTACACTTAACCGCAAATATTATTGAAATTGATGTACACGATATATCTGTGTGAGGGAAACAACGTGTTAATTGATTTGTTTTCCATGTGCATATCTCTCCTAAATGATTTTAAGTTATTGTGATACACATAGTTTTTATAGAACAGTAGCTTCTAAAAATTACGGGTAACAATTTTAACCCCACGATATCATACACAAGACATTTATCCCACATTTTTTTTTCTTTTAAGATTTAAAAATTCAGTGGCCTTTTATAACTTTGATCTTAAGTTATTTTACAATCTGGATATTATACATTATGAGGGTTCAGAGACTCAGATGGGTGGAACACGTGGTAAGAATGCTAGAAAGCTGAATTCCAAGGAGAATAATGAAAGAACGAATAGTGGTACACAGAAAGAGAGATAGACCACAGGTAGAACACAGGGAAAGCAATATAAGTAGAGATGCTGAAGAACTACTGCAGATCACTTGAAGATTAGTATAGAGGGAGGGGAATGTTGAAGGAGATCAAGGCTCACTAACGCGTTATAGCGCCACAGAAAAAAAAGAGAAGGTCGCAATTTTAGATATAATGTTCAGAACGAGAAGCCAAGTTCAGAACGACAAACCAATGTCGAAACAGAAATCGAAAACATACACAGATTATATGGTAACATATCAGCAGGTGTGGCGGTTAATAATTCTTGTTTTTTTTAAAAAGATGGGGCTGGAAATAAGGGTTGGTTAACTTTTTTTTAAGAAAAAATGAAGATTTATTAGTTATAGCACCTGATATGTAATTACGGAAAATATGCCAACAAATTTGACAAATTTTTGTTACCACTCTCATTAAGATTACTCACTCAGCACTCCCAATACATAAAAAAAATCGATTTGCAAAAAACAGTTTTTCCAATTTACAACAGCAAAGGAATTTTATAATATAATGAAAGTGGTTACCCGGTCCTGATATTTTTTGATTTATATTGAACACTAATACAATTCATGGAATATATATATATATATATATATATATATATATATATATATATATATATATATATATATATATATATATATATATATACATAGTAATTATATTTGTCTAGTTGAAAAGATTTCAATGTTCCATGCATCATATTGTTAGAAAAGTAATTCAGCGGAAAAAGGTTTAGGAGTAGTGAGTTTTTCAAAAATAATATTCTTAGTTAAGAGAGCAATATAAATTCAATATGACGTTGCTTTAGTAGTAAAACTAGCGAGGCTAAAGTGGTTGGAAAGAAAGTCGTATTCTTTGTTAAGCATCCTTTTTTAGTAGTTCGAACGAGGTCTGAAGCCCGCACCCTTTTGAAATCGAGAAGCTCGAAGCATATAAAAGATCCATTGAATCTTTATTGGCCCTTGCACTACATTAGTCCCCTGTATTCAAAAACAAAGCGGGTAGTTACCGCCCTTTTGGGAAAGGGGGACACGCAGGGTTTCGTCGAAGTCGAACTTTTATTGAGCTATTAATAAATTATAGCAACAGGCGAACCACGCTAGAATGCCTATTGTTCATACATTAACTCAAGTAGCATCTTGGCTTGACATAATAATGAGATTCAAGCTGATATGGCAATGGGATTTGGCTAAATAGAGGTGATCAATCACCGGCAGGCTGTGTCACTGCATCGACTGCGGGAATGTGGATTTCGGCCCGTTCCGAATCAGCCGCACCACCTGAGCCCTTATACCAACATAAAAAAATCTTAAATCTCCTTTCATATCTCTTAGATTTTCTTCTTATTTTACGTTTTACCTAATGCGGGCCCGAAAAAAAGACATCTATTGTTCGAGCCGTTTGAAAATTTATGGGTAGGACTGACAATTTCCCATCAAAGTCATAGCAAAATAATAGATGGATAAAAAGCTTCCTTTATAATAATAATTTTATAATACACCGGGCACATAAAAAATCTGTTATTTAATAATGTTGCACAACAGTTAAATAAAATAAAGTAAACGTAGTTAATATATATTTATTTTATTTTTTTTTATTACATTTACATTTACAGTTTATTTACAATTACATTTTATTAAATTTTTTTAAAAGATTATTTATTTTTCCAGAAAAGCATAATGATTTAGCTTCAATAATAATACTTTTCAAGCATTTCTTTTCACAAATTGGGGCCAAGCAATTTTTACAGTTCTTTACATTTGCCAGATGCTCTCCAACATAGTTTACAAATCCTTCGAGATTAATTTCAGGCATGCAAAATGCAGGTTTAAGTTGATGGCTTCTTCTAAATATGCTAACGCCTTCCCATACAATATATTTAGTTTGATTTAATTCTACCACTCAGCTACAGCTACAGTGGTTTTACCCCAATTATTGCGATTATTGCATGATCTGACCTAAATGTAGCTGATCTTCCTTTTTACTCATCGTTTTAAATTGAAACTTCAACTTCGCTATTTTAATTACTTGGAAATCTTAACGGACAGAAAATCCACAAATATTTAACAGTAGGTGAAAAATATAGTATTAAGATCTACACAGTAGAACGTGGTGTATAAAGTACACTGTTAGTTCCCCATTTAGAGGGGTGGGAGAAAAACATCTGATGCATCTTCAGTAAGCGTTTGAATTCCCTAGAGTCACTTGGTGGTCCGGAACAATTCTTTTCGTGAACCGGATTTTTCCAGTGCGCTCTGAAAATGAGTGCCAAGAAATTCGATTCGCTACGATTCGCTACCAAGTTTCGTGGCTTGAGTACAGCGCGGAGAAAACTTTTGCAGAACTTCAACAGGACTAAGGAAACAGTGTTTTGTCAAAAAGGCCGAGACTCGATTGAAAATGAACTTCGCAGCGGAAGGTCTTCACTTGCAAGAATTGCTGAAAATGCATCAGAAATCTTGTGTGTTCTGATCGTCGGTTGATGGTCAAAAGAGTTGAATTTGACTTACAGAACTGTTCATAATCAGATTTTGTCCAATTAATTGGGGACGAAGGAGATCTGCACGAAAATGGTTCCGAGAATGGCACACCCAAGAATGGCACACCCCAACTTCACCATGACCAAAAAATGCCAGAATGAGTAAATCAAAAGTCAAAAGCATATTGATTTGCTGAAAAATGCACTTGGAAAATCCGGTTTACGCAAAGGATTGCTACGGACCACCAAGTGGCTTTAGGATGTTCAAACTCGCACTGAAGATGCATCAAATACTGACCTGCTTCTCCACCAAAGAGGCATTCAACAGTGTTGCCAGATCGAACACTACTCCATCAGTTTCATGACTTTATTTACACATCCGGTATATAACACAAATAAATTGAATTACACTGAAGTTTCAAACGCTGGTCTGAAGATCAGCGGGCTATCTCTCTCAAACTTAAATGACGATTTTCAGTCACCATTTCCTTCACTTTAGCCATGTTAACTTCAGTTGAAGACATTAATGGCCGACCAGAGCGAGGCCGATCACATCTCGAGCGTTTTTAAATGCACTGTGCCACTCATATACACTTGTTTTTGATAAAGTCGCACACGGAATTCCATTTGCAATGCAAAATTTAAGACAAATTCTTTGTTGAATGTTTTTATCCATTGTAAAAATCGCAAAAAGTACTTGAAGTGAAATGAGAAAATCGAGCACTGTAAACAAACTACATAAGAGATACCGTTTGAACTCTGCGTCAGTATAGAGGACAGTTGCGCCAACTTAGCCATAAAAAGATTTTTGACAGTCCCTTTAAGCGGGCTTTTCAAATGATCAATTTCCGGTACTTTTTTGACAGAATGCATTGCTGTTGTTAGTTTAATATCCATTTTATGCTGCATTTTCTATAGAACAATGCATTTATGAAAATGTAATCAATATTTTAAAAATATATCTAGTTATGATTTTGTATAGAAACAATATTTCGCTGGTCGGCTTGTTAAAATCACTCGTATTATCTAGATTTAGTCATCTGCATATTTCATTCATCAGATGATTCAGTCATCTGCATTATGCATCATTTGCATAAAAGACTGGAGACAGACAGAGACAGAGATATAATAAAAACAATGTTTAAGTTTGTCATTTTAAATCCCTTGAATTAAAACTCATACATACTTTTGGATACAATATTATCTCCAAGAAAGGAACAAATCGATGTACATGCTCCTGCACCGCCTTTCCTTTAATAGAACTTGTAACGAGTGCAGTGACGAATAAATTCTTTCCCGTTTGCTATTTTCAAATTATTGGGATTATGCATTGAAACTGGCGATATTTTTTCAGAAACTACAAAATTAAATTCATTTTGAACTACGGATTTTTGTGTTTTTAAAGGCGTGGCTGTCACCTTCAATTTAATCTATAATGAATATGAAATGTAATTTGTGAAAATAAGAAGAAGTATCCGAACTAACAAAGAAAGCACAATGCACAAATGTGGGAAAAAATATCTTTATTTCTCTGCATAGTCCCCTTTTAGCCCGATGCACTTTTCCCAGTGATGTTCAACAGTTTCGATACTCTGTTTATAGTGAGAATCGTCGAGCTCTTCAAAATATCTATCAACCGCAGACTCCACCTCTTCATTGTTGGCAAATCTTTTACCACCGAACCATTTTTTCAAGTTTGGAAACAGAAAATAATTCGAGGGGGGTAAATTTGGCGAATAGGGTGCGTGAGGAAGCAATTCGAACTTTAACTCATTGATTTTGGCCATTGCTATAACGGATGTGTGAAGTATTGTATTGTCTTGATAAAACAAAACTTTCTTTTTCGTCAAATGCAGCCGTTTTTTATTTATTTCACCACTCAAAGGCTGCAATAATACTCGCCGTTGATAGTTTTTCCTTTCTGAAGATAATCAATAAACATTATTTCACGCGCATCCCAAAAAAACTGACCCCATAACCTTGCCTGCAGACGAAACTGTCTTCACTTTCTTTGGAGCTGATTCTCCTCTTTTGTTCGCTTGTTTTGACTGTTCCTTCATCTCAGGTGTGAAGTAATAGACTCAGGTTTTATTCATGGTTATGAATTGACGCAAAATATCAACTTTACTCCTGTGAAACTTCGCCAAACACCCGATTGAAATATCCTCACGACGCTGTTTTTATTCTATTGTGAGTAATCACGGCACACATCTTACGCACATTTTTTTACGAACAAATTTTGAATCAATATACAATGTACAGTACTTTTTGAAATGTCTATCATGCCTGCTAACTCGCACACTTTCAGTCGACGGTTATCCAATACCATTATGTCGATTTTCTTCACCATTTCTGACCCCCCAACAGTTTACTGTAGTAGACGAAGGAGCAGACTCCCCTAGAGGAGAATTTAGCTCCGCTTTGATATCTGTTGGGCTGAGATCTTTCAAATGAAAATATTGTATCACATAATGATAATCAAACTTCAAACTTAAGCTTTATAAGATTGGTACTTTCTAACATATTCATTCTTTTCAAACAACAACCGCCATCTACATATCAGGGCGGGTACTTCTGAGACTATCTCCGTAATTCCAACACTTAAAGTACTGTGTATACCACTTTTACTGACTGTGTTCTACTACTTACCACTGTGTTCCAGCTCGTAAGTCGACTGATTGAGAAAAAGTGAGAATATTAAAAAAAAAGCAAAAAATTCATCCGTGCTCTATGCAAAAATTGCTCATTCCTTCAGCTGCCATTAAAACATCAGGCAATGTTTTTCCCTAGACGAGCTTCTGGCCTTAAGTCGGGTTCGAGCTGATTGGACGTTCTAGCCCGACTGATGACGGCTTAAAACCAGAAAGCAGTTTTCTTGAATGTTTTCACTTTCACTGAGTTATGTTTAGAAGAAGGGAAGATATAGAAAAAAAACCCTTGAACTGTGTTGGTGCAAGGATCGAAAAACTTATAAGAAATCCTTCGCTAATGTCTTATGCTTTTTAAAATTATCGTTTCTTCATAATTATTTATTCTTGCATCACTTGAAGACGTATTCCATAGGGTTTGGCTAACTTTTATAGAAAAAACTTTTATTAGCGGTATTGGCATAGTTAAGTACTTCGCTTAAATAAAATTATGAAACTACGATCAACAGGTAAAGTAACTATTATTTTAACAATTCGCGCGCTTTACGTATAGATATAACCATTTATTTTGTAAGTTGGTATAACCATCCTTGACATCTGAGAGAGGTTTTATATCATTTCACTAGTTAAATTAAAAATGATAGCATTTTTTCTAATAGTTAAATATTTTTGTGGTTTCAAGAACTTTAGTAGTGGCAGATAAGCAGTTGAATATGAACCTCGTTCAGGAAGACCAACACAATATTACCAAAGGTCAGGTCTCTGACTCAGGCCTCAGATCGCAAATTAACTATTAGAAAAAAAAAGTCCAGATTTGTAGCAAAATAATTAATGGTATTTGCATCACGATAACGCACAACAATTATTCGTTACTTTATCGCTAAATGTCAAACAAATGCCATTACACAAGGGCCATATTTACACCATACATCACCATATATGGTACCGCTTTGTGTTTTATTTAAAAGGTCATCTTACTTCTTGATCATAGTAATAAGTTGAATCAAAATTATTTGTTTCTGTTTTAAATATCAGGAAAAAGACCATCTCAATTTCAAAGCCCAATATCGACAGTAGCATAAAAAAATTACACAAATATTTGATTGGATTCGCCTCTGCATCAAGCTCGAAAAAAGTATGTAATTATTTTTATGAAATAGGCTGACAATTTCTGGAAATACTTATGAAAGGAATAGAACAAACGTCTTCATCAAGACCTTATTAAATTTTCAAATAAACAAACCTTAGTTTTGCGCAAATTGGATCGTCTGTCTTCTCACAAAAGATACAAATTAAATTTCCTCCAATAAAAACAACGAGGATTATTCAAAAGAAGTGAAATAACGCTTAGACCTTATAGCACTCCAAATCCAGAACCTTGATAATAACGGCAACGTTGTGGCTTTTTGTCGATCCATAAGGCAATGTTGTCTATTTGATATATTTTTAAATTTTATCCGTGGGAACTAATTCATTATTTATATCTATACTGGTTATGTAAGATTTTGTTAAATTGTCTTAATAAGTTAAAGGGACTAGCTGGATAATGCTACTGGATCTTCTGTTAATCACTTTACAGTAATATTGATTAATGACATAACTGGGATAGCGGATAACAATTGTATTGAATATCAATGACGGTAACAATTAAGTACAAAATGTTGTGCCATATGTGTATGTTTCCTATATACTATAATTTGGAATATCAAATATAGTAATATTTAACGTTATTTAATAAATTTATATCAACATTGTTAACAATATTATCGTTACATATATATTTAAAAGGTAGTTTTAAAAAGCAATTTTTTGTGAATGTGAAAGTTCGAATATTTTTATAATGGAGAAAGTTGTGACAAAAAGACAAATATTTTGTTTTCCTTTACAACTTGAAGTTTAGTATTAACCATATATACAGTTTCGTACAATGTACAGAGCTGTTTTATAAAAAGGTTAAAAGTAGATTATTTAAAAACCTGCTTTAAATGATTAGTACTCTATTAATTATGGTTAGCTACAGAAAATAATTCCTTGATTATAAAATCAACAGATGCAAATATCATGTGGTTCATAAAAGAACGTCTATACTCTCTCCAAGATTTGTTAGTCCATTGGCTTCACTGTTTGGTAAATGGTAGCATTTAGCTCTTCAGGCATTCAGGGCTTTCCAGTATATACGGGTAACTTGTTGTAGAGATCGAAAAAGTTGACAATTCAAGACAGTTTGAATAAATGCCGGGTGCTCTAACAGTCATGACAGGGATTTTCTACCAGCAGTGTTTCCAATACGTCATGCTCCACTTTATTTGGCTATCTCAAACAGCATCATCTTCCAAGCCGCACAAATAATATCCTTCACAGTAGGCTCGTATACGAAAGTAATTTGAAAATTGTCCAACCTTAACATGAAGATTGCGTTCCTAGTCAAAAATATTTTCCCCTTCCATCTCTACTTGCCAACGATTCCCCCACATATTGAAAGCAAACTGGTCCTTATACATAAGCAATTTCATCACACCGATTTTTATCCCTTATACTCCAAACGGTAACATTTAAAGTTTCACAAATTCCATCATAAAAGCTACTGAGTCCTTCATCCCTTCCATTCCAGTTCATACCTCCTGCCCCCCTATTTCCTGGTGGACAGACTCTTGCAAAACTGCCATAAAAAAAGGAATAGAGCCTTAAACAAATTTCGAAACCAACCCTCCAAAAAAAACCTTCTAGAATACGAACGTCTAAAAGCTCTGGCCAGGCAAACAGTAAACTACTCAAAAGGCTCTTTTTGGTCTACCTTCATAAACTCATTAACATATGGCACTACACCTTCATCTTTCTGGAGAGGTATACGTAAACTAAAAGGCATAGCACCATCAGGAATTTCGGGTCTTCTTGACAATGGAAATTGGCTATCTTCAACTGAAGATATTTCTCGTACTGTTGACACTTGGCACAAATTACGATGCCTCTTTTCTTTCTCACATATCCTTACCTAAGCCAAACCTCAGCTTCAACGACACTAATCACTTGGCAATAAATATTCCCTTCTCTCTCAATGAACTAAAGTCTGCTCTATCTAAGTGTCGTCCATCCACTCTTGGCCCAGATGGGATATCAATCCTTATCCTCAACATCCTTAACCTCCCTGACTCTGCAATCCATCTGTTACTCCAAATATACAACGATACATGGTCTTCGCACCTTTTCCCTTTCTCATGGACCGAATCCATTGTAGTCTCCATGTTAATTGAAAACAATGAAGACATTTATAACCATTAATTTGTCTTTCTTGTTATTTAAGAAACTATTGCAGTAGTCTACGTATCTATTCAATAATTCAATAAAAATGCACTCGAACTTATGAAACTTGTACCATGGAAAAAGTAAAACGATAATTACTTTCTTTGTTTTTAGATAAGGACCAACATAATTCACGTAGTTTTCCGCTTCAATAGTTTTTACGTAGGGTTCACCACAAATTAAATTGCTACGTCTTTGATGTTTGTTATTTAATTGTTTCTTTAAGGTTTACGAACGTGATGTAAAATTTCATTTTGATGATTAATACTGATGGAAATCTAAATTAAAAGTTAATTAGGGCCAGCAGAAGTGGTTATTGATATTTAATGTAGCCAAATATATATATATATATATATATATATATATATATATATATATATATATATATATATATATATAAAACTGATGCAAGCATTGTAAATTAATAAAATATAAACAAGTTTTCGGCTGACATGAAAGCTATAAAACTAATACTTTGCAGATGTTTTGACTAAAAGAAAGGGGAAAAATGTAATAAAACAATATCAATCAATCAGTCAAAGAAAACCACTTTTCGAAACTGCGGATTACTTTAAAGAAACGATTATAAATGGTTATTTGGAGAATATTCGAAGAGGAACTTTTTCTTATTTACAAAAAAAAAATAACTATCAACAATTATTATCGAAACATATTTTGTTTTTTAACTTTTAAACTATTTAAATAATAATAATTTTTCAGTAGATACGAAGGTAGTTCCATATTCATTAAAATTATCACCACAATAGACAAAACTGTGTGTGTGTGATATGTACAAAAAATCATAATATAAAATCAAAAATTAAGAAACAGTCAGTATATTATTATTGTATAAATATTATATGTTATTATTTTTTAAAATAATATTTTTTGGTTCGTTTTTTAGCAGTACAGGAAGAAAATCAATAACACTGTATTCCAAGTTATGCTTAATAGAACATTCACATTTTTCACACCTCATTTGTGGGTAGGCTTCTTTTTGTTATTGATCACCAGTTTATTTTTGCTCTTATTTTACTCTTTAGCAGTTCTTTTGTTGCATATTTAAATCGTTTTCAATGAATGAACCTAGTTACGTTAAAGATGATATAGGTTTTAAAATATCTTACAGCACTGAGCGATTATTGTCACTGTAGTAAGTAATTTTTTTTTTGTATACATTATATTTAATATATACATATATATATATATATATATATATATATATATATATATATATATATATATATATATATATATATATATATGTATATATATATGTATATACCGGGTTTCTCACTGCAATCGTTCGTTAGAAGTTTTCGTGGTTAAAAAAAACTTAGAATTCTGAATTTTTGAACTTGGAACACATATAATACAGCTACAATTTATTATGGAGAATAATGAAGAATATTCCAATACTGATTTAATAAATTTGTTTTATACGCATGGTGAATGTAGACGAATTGTCAGACATGCAGATTATTTAACGAAAGATATCCGGAAAATTCGCAAGAATCAAAGCTCGGTTTTTGGTAACTGGGAGTGTAAGGGCAACAGGAAATCACATAAAGCCCGTAATAGATAATGAAGATAACGAGGTGAATGTGTTGGCTTATTTTCAAGCTTATCCACTGAATTCAACTATAGCAACAGCGCTGGATTTGATTATTTCAAGACCATCAATCCACTGAATATTAAGAAAACATAAAATGCATCCATTTTCTGAAATAATTGTGCACGGATTGCGTCTTGGTGATGAGGCAGGACGAGTCAACTTTTGTGAGTTCATGTGCATAAAAATGACCGAAGATCCAAGATTTCTTCATAAGATTATGTGGACTGATGAATCAAAATTCAGCAGCCAAGGAATTATAAATCGCCCAAACTGGGCACAAAACAATCCATATGTCATAAGGGAATATAATCACCAGGGCCACTTTAGTTTTAATGTTTTTTGTTTCATTTATGTTTAATTTTTTGTTTAATTATGGACAATAGAGGGGTATTAGCTGGATGGTGCTCCACCACATTTCACTATAGCTGTACACCAGCAGTTGACCTTGATTTTCAGATCACCTGATTTGACGCCCTTGGATTTTCACCTCTGGGGTCGTATAAAAGGACTACTGTACTCTAGACCTGTACAAACTAGAGATGAATTATTCAACTGTGTTCACGATGCGTTCACTAATCTAAGTCCAGACGAAATTCGGAGGTCTGTTTCGCGAGGAGTATATGACAGAGTTATCCAGTGTTTGAACCAAAATGACAGTCATATAGAACAATTATTGTACTTTTACATTCATTTATTATTTTTTGTAATTATGTTCCAATTTTTTATTTTTTTCATTTGTTTTCACGTTCTAAATTTGTTATGTTTCTGTTTTGTTTTCATATTCTAATTATAGTGAACTTCTGCAGTTTCAGTCATGTTCATTTTGTTTCGAAAACCAAACGGTGTCGATGTAGCGATTCTGCCAAAAATCACATTAAAATAGAAAATATGGATTAACAAGAAAACCGTTGGAAATAGGTATAAGGAAAGTTATAGCGAATCGATGCAGAATCAAATCCTGCATCCGACCATACAATAATATATAGAGTATCACATTTGAAAGAACGAACTTTTTCCACTTTAAAAATAATGTAATTGGTCATCAAATTTTGGATACTCTGTATGCGATAAATTAATTGTCAATCTGGATTTCGAACCATTCTTGTGTTTCCGTTTACCCTAGAAGCGCTGAGCGCCAGACGAAAATGGGTAACAAGCGCAGTGTTGAAAATAAAGTAACATCTTTCAAAATTTGCAAAAGAATCAAGATATTTAAAATCCATACAGATATTTAAGTTCCATTTAAAATAAAGAAGTTACTGGCAACTTCCGGGATAACTGGAAGTGCTATCTTGAAAATATATTAAAATAAATGAATGAATCAATCATCATCATCATCATTCAGCCAGCGTACTTCCAACTCGCGCGGTCCTGAGCTTTCCTATGCCATTCGGGTCCATTATACTTAATGATGTCGTCAATCCATCGTGTTTTAGGTCTTCTTTGTGAACGCTTATGAGAAAGCGGTATCCATCCCAGGATTGCTTTGGTCCATCTGTCGTCACATCGCCTTGCTACATGGCCTGCCTACCTCCATTTCAATTCCTTCACCTTTGCAATGATGTCACATCTCAATCACGTCTCAATGATGTCTATTCTCTGATCCATGTATATTCATTCCATCCATTCACAGGAAATATTCATTTATAGGAAATATATAGAACTATATAGAAGAATATACTAAACACATAATTTATATTGTTAGAAAGCAAATGGTAGCAAATTTTAATTATTTCAGCACCATTGCAACAAAAAATACAGCTGTCAAATACTAAATACTAGATTATTCGTCAAAAAGAAACCCTTTGTTGAAAGACCAGTATCAGATTTTTAGGGCCAACTTTTTTTTTGTGTATGCAATACGAGAAAAATTGAAATAAAAACTGAGGACGAATTTAAATAAAAAAATTGTGTTTCGTTTTTTTGAAAGAGATTTTTTTTATTTCCAGTATTTGAATATACTTTGTGTTGTTTTCTTTGGATTTTATGTGGGTTTTAGTTCTTATTAGATATTCAAACAGGTTGTTGAAAGATAAACCTTTTATTACAATACACCGATAGAATTATTATAATATAAAAGTTTTATTTTTAGAACAGCATAATTTACATTATCTTTTAAAATATTTTTTTGCAGTTTTTCTTCACAGGTAATAATGAAAAAAAAATTCTTGTTGATCACCAGTTTATCCTTGTGATTCTAGTTGAGTTGCATCCAGGAAAGATAAATGCCAACCCAACTACAAGTGGATGATATTTTATGTCGAAACCCACCACAATTGTTTCACCATACATCTTAGCTCAAAAGTGTTAGCTCATCCAGCTTTCATCCGCCACATCGTTTCAAATTCTGTTTAACTGCAAACAGTTCAAATATATGGAGTTTTTCAAAACGCACCTGGTTTAGAACATATATTATTACATATTTGCAAATTAAATCTTGCACGAATCTGAATATAAATTCGAAATAGCTTAAGTTTTTTGATCCTTACTGCGAACCGTATATATAAAATAAGTAAAAACATGTTAATTGCTTTTAAACAAACAAATGTTGCACATTCTGCAACATCAAACCAGTAATTATTTTATTTTAAAATTAGACACGATATAAATAAACAGAATCAGTCATGTCATTAATATCAATTTGATATGGAATAGCAGTGTAGCTATCCGAATAATTTGCTGTAAGAGCATCCGAAACCAAAATAAAATCATCTGTCAATCCTTTTAATTATATTTCATCCAAAAGTATATAAACGATAAACCCAAACGTCAGACCAGAAGCAGAGGGTTGTTGTCGGCCCTTGTCGGTCAGCTCTGTCCGTCTCTCTCTAGCCCGTTCGGTTTCGTTGTGTCGTGTTCTATCTCAGTGCCATCTCCAGACAACATTCAGCATTACACCACAAAAACACCCCAATATGTAGCTTTTAAATTAATGATCCTGGCAATTGCTTCCTGCCTGTCTCGGCTTTTCTCTTGAACTAATAATATTCAGCGGGACGAGAGACCATTTATATTTATTTTGAAATTTGCTTTAAAGCTGACCGCAAAACCACCATATACTCACTGTCACGCTCTGCCTTATCGTTTTATTTTTCCCGCCATTTTAACACCCAAGCTCCGCGCATTTTCCCTACGTTTCATTTTTGAATTCTGCTAATTCCACAACAGCGTCATATCTATGAAAATTTTCGATATTTGTTTTACAAAAAGAGAATAAATTAATTAAGAAATAAATAAATAAAATACATTTTAAATATGCAATAGTATAAAATAATCATAATATTAATATATTCTTCTAAAATATAAATGAATTATGATAATATTACAACAGAAACTAGGCTGATTTTATAGTTCGACTATTATTTAGCAAAAGTATTCAAAAGCTTTGTGTTTCAAAAAATAAAATAAAACTACTCTTAACAATCTGATGCAGTTCAAAATTACAGTGAAGTTGGGAAAAAAGTAGTAGATCACTGAACTTTATTGTGAAAGTTTTTTTTTAATCTAACAATTCATGGAAAGAAGGGATAGCTAAAGCGATGGATACCAGAGACCTAAGAGAAGATAAGCAGTCGATATGTACACACACACACACACATATATATATATATATATATATATATATATATATATATATATATATATATATATATATATATATATATATATATATATATATATATATATAAAAGCACAGGAACTGATCCCATTGAAAAAGAACACAAAACACCCTTGGTAGGACTCGAAATGAGAAAATGCATTGTAGCAACACAAACGAGCATTTCAGGAGAACATCACTAAAAAATCCCCAGAAAGTCAACAGCTTTTTGACGTGACTAAAAAACAGACCTCAAAGGTTATCAGGCAAACTAAGAGGAAGTACATGAAGGAACAACTAGACTCTATAGAAGAGAATTTCCGCAATTATAACACGAGAGACTTTTATAGGACTTTCGCAAGAGAAATCCGTGGATACACATCACAAAATCTTTGCTTCAGAAAGCGGAATGGGAGATTAGCGCTAACCAACCAGGAGAATTGTCGGGAGCTGGCACACCATTTCTCTAATCTGCTCAATTGCCCTGAACGCGACAGAAGATTCCCCAAGGAAAATTGTATCTATACCCACTCAGAATCACCGCCGTCAATACAGAAAGAAATCCACAAGCACATACGCAAACTAAAGAATAACAGAACATCCGGTGATTTACACATTTATTGAAACTTACGCAAATTATCACGAACATCTGCCAAACAGAAAAATTACCAAATGAATGGAAATGTGCTCTTATCCAACCGCTGCGCAAGAAGTGAAACAGAATAGATGCGAACAACTACAGAGGAATCTCCTTACTACAAGTCACTTACAAAATCCTCTCAGCATGCCTTCTTCAGAGAACACAATAACAATTAGAACACAAAATTGGCGAGTACCAGGTAGGCATTCACCCTGGTTGCTTATGCACTGAACAAATATTTAACTTAAAAACAATGCTTAACTTAAAAACAATACAAAGCTATCAGGAACGTCCCAATCATCTGCACGTTCGTGGACTTCAAGAAAGCATACGACTGCATCGTCCGAAAATCTCTGTTCAACATCCTAGAAGAACAAGGACTCGATCCCAAAACACTACGATTGATTAAGCAGACACTGACCGACACAGCCTCAAAAGTGAAATTTATGGGAGAAATTTCCGAATCCTTCCCGATTAAAACCGGAGTACGAAAAGGAGATGGGTTATACCCACTCCTCTTCAATCTGGTCCTGGACAAAGTCATAAGGGAATGGGAAAAAGAACTGAAAAATCAAGGACACTGGAAACCAATACGACTTGGACGACCCAAAAACAACATAGAAACATCATGCCTAACCTTCGCAGACGACCTAACCATACTCGCAGACAATGAAAAAAGGGCAACCAAAGAAGAAGTCCTCAAGGAATGTGCATCGAAAGTCAGCTTACAAATCTCCTTTCAGAAAACAGAATTCTTGTGATCAAAATTAGATGTCCAAAATTATAACACCAAATACGGCAAAATAGGTATCCTCGGACCCACAGGAGGCGAGAAGATAGCATAGAAGACTCAAGAAGACAGAAGATGAAGTGGGCATACGGCAAGACACACACACTATCTGCAATAAGAAATACATATCCACACACGCAAAAATAATACACTACAAACCTAGGGTTTACACACAATAATCAAACCAGAGGTACTATACGCAAGCAAGACACTTACATTGACACAAAAAGCGGATAGAAAATATACTAAAAGAAGAACGCAAAATTATGAGGGAAATTTTCAGCCTAAAACTGAGAGAGGAAGGACACAGACTACATTCTATAAAGATCACAGACACAACGTCCAACGTAGCGGCGGATATAAGAAAAATAAGGTTAAAATTCTATGGACATATCAGTAGACTCCCGCCAACAAGACTCACCAACAGAATTCTTACATACATACAAGGAGTCAAGTCAACAGTACAATGGATCGCACAAGTTAGAGCTGATCTGGGAAAGGCACAAATGGGCCCGACAGAGATTGAGGATAGAAGGACGTACAGAAATAAAATGCATATGTGGAACGTTGCATCAGGAAGCTAAGTTTCGAGGAGATCGGAGACAAGGTGGACGAAGAAGAGAAAGAGAAACCACGGACAAAGGATGAGAGAGGTGTGGAGGATCAGAAAGAATACTCGAAAATGAGTCAGAATGCTTTGCGTGATCCAACTAGATCTATACGCACATAATAATTATATATATATAACTATAAAATTATATATATATATATATATATATATATATATATATATATATATATATATATATATATATATATATATATGCATATATATAAATATATACAATTCAATTATAAAAAAATTATAAATGGTTTAAGATTTTATAATTTTTTTGAATTAGACCTTTACGCATACATTTTACTAACTACTAATTTATAAAATGTAATAATTACATTTTTGTAAATTAACATTATAGTAATATAAATAATTGTTTTAATCACTAAACAATAAATATCCCATAAAAAATGTGTTATAAGAATCACACTGTATCTTCAATCACTTCAGTATTGTATTGAAAGAAATCCTTATACTGACATATAAAATGTAATATTTGGAAACAGATTGCATTACAGAAATGAAATGATGAAAATTCATCAGTTTAAAAACATCTCAATCAGAAAGAGAATATAAAGAACATTAAAAAGTATATCTCGTACAATATTAATTTCATAATACGTATATTTTTTTCATTATAATGGAATGTATATGAATATTTATTTATATACGTATGTATATGAATAGAACAATTTTAAGTAAAAGTTAGATCTATTTGGTTGAGTCTCTTCAACGCTCGTGCTTGTGTCTCTGCAAGCCCCGACCATCAGCCCAAAAGGAGCATTTTCAAAACTATCTCAAAACCCTAGGTTTGTACTTTATTTTTTTTTCGACAGCCTATCGACTGGCGAGTAATCAACGTTGAAGATCCATCAGGAAGTATCCGGTCTCACCCATCCTCGAACTGATATGTCTGAGAGGCGGTTCCTTGTCAGATTTTACACTCTTGCCTATAGAAAATCAGTATGCAAGTCGCCTAATCTATCCTCCCAGGATTATCTATCGAAATAGTAATTGCAGCGTCACACT
>JARFXV010000080.1:3905000-4230000 GCA_031761425.1 Cosmopolites sordidus | reverse complement strand
CATAACTTATCCGCCATAGAGATAGAGAAACTGGTGATAGTAGAGATCAAAATAAAAGGATTTAGTCAATAAATGTGTTGGCAAATCTTAGTCATTAAAAGGATACAGGGTTTTAAAAGTTAAACTAAATTTCCGAAAAATTAAGATAATTTAAAAACGGTTGAAGATATCAGGTTCAAAATCGGGGTAGTTGGTACGGTTTGGTACTAGCTTGAGCCTAGTTTCTTTGTGAATTGCAGATTTGTCAGCCATCGACAAGATGTGTAATGGAATATTCGAACACGAATATCTCACCAACGTCGTGATATATCTATATTGACCAAGGGTACCTTTTTTACGTGGAAGTGATGGCTCTTCTTTATTTTGAAATCAAAATATTTCCAACTTTATAAGGTAAAAAAATATCAGCGAGTTAATTCCTTACAAAGTAGTTAGCAAGCACCCTCTAGAAACCAGGTTTAAGCTAGTACAAATTCGGATTTGTCGCCTTTGAAAACCCAAGTTCCCCGATTTTGAACCTGATGTTTTCAACCGTTTTCAATTTTTCGGAAATCTATTTTCACTTTCAACACTCTGTATCTTTTGAATGACTAACTTTTGCCAACACATTTATTAACTAAACCCGCTTATTTTGATCTCTACTATCACTAGTTGCTCTGTGGCAGATAAGTTATGGGACACTCTGTATATTTACATTGCATTGAACAAACATTGTTTTTTTACATTGTCTTGAACAAAAAGTTTCTTTACAACATGTATCCAAAATGCAACAATTTCTTGTTGCAAGGAATTTTTTTCTTTGAAATGATGTGAAGAATTGTCGGTTAAATTTACGAAAGATATTTTCCTGTCCGATCGCCCGATCTATCCTCCATAGAACATGTCTGGCATATCACTAGTCGAAGAGTTGGTATACGGCCAAGTAGTGAAAAAACTGTACAAAAATTGTGTGATGTATTAAAATTTACTGAGGTGAACTTTCTCACTATTCATTGATAATTGTTCTTAAATTAGAAACATCCACAAAAATGACATTCAAAAATATATAGTTTTACAGGGTGTCTTAATCATATAATCTGAATAGCTTGTTCAAAATAAAACTGGAACGAAAATTATTTTATAGATAGTTTTTATGTTGAGTTTATTAGTGCGCGGCCAGTGCAATTCTATATTAGATAATGTAGTACGCCACTGGCAAAGAGGGTAACGCCTGGAAGACAGTAAACAATAAAGGCGTCTTGAAAGATCTTAAAATTGCAATTTCGTCATTGCAAGCTGCAGCTCGAATATAGGTACTAGTAAGGTGCAGTGCAGTGGCAATTTGGCAGTAACAAATCAGCAGATTTTCACAAACAATTTCGATATGATCTCATCTATTTGTTTTCCAAAACGATGCCCTTGCCCAATCTCATATAACAAATCGTTTAGTCGGAATATAGAAGGATCTCTTGAATGTATAAGTTAGTTGAACGTATAAAAATGTTTACATAACTATTTTGCGATCGTAAAACATGATTCAAATAAAATGCAAACAGTAAGTTTTTATTATTAAACTTGTCTTACTGATATTTTTTTCATTTAAAACTGTTCGTTATAAAGTAATATTTCAAATTCATTGTGCCTTGTCAAATGTCTCTTAATAGTCGAGGCCTTTAAAGCTAGGTCCACATCAATACAAATTTGCGTTGTACGTGCTGTATGTGTTGTATCTAATGTGCCTGCGCGGCAACATAGACGCTCTGACTCACAAAGTCACACACAAATATTGTCGGCGCACAGCACGCACACGAACCATCTGTGGTCGACCAGATAATTCAAACAAATTGTTCCAGTAAATTTAAAACACATCCAAATTTTATTGGTGTGGACCCAGCTTAACGCTGTGTGCACTGTAAAAAAACAACATAACCTACATGTTAGTGAAAAGACTTCACATCAGATGACAATTTAAAATATTTAACTTGGAAAGTCTTTTTTGTTGAAGATCACAAGTATTTCAAAAGTAGACGTAAAATTGCCTGAAAGCTGATAAAGGAAAACTAAACAAATTGGCAAATAAAATTGTTTTATTACTTTAAAAATATTATTTTGAAGGTAAAAATCCAAATGGACTTATCATTGTCATTAACAATTGAACATAATTGAAGATTTAAGCTTATTTAACATCAGCTTGTCAGACGTTTATCATTCGGAACGTCTCAACAGACGAAATATGGATGTAATGTATAATACAGTAATTTAGTTAGTTCTGTAGATATGTTTTTCCAATCATGTAAATAATATTTGTACCGTTTAGCTAAAGCAATATAGTAGTGAGAACAATATTTGGACCGGATATAACACACAACGGGAAAGCGAGACTGAAAAGAAACAAACCGATAGAAGAGAAGCTCGGAGACGAGAATATTTTAAGATAGACAAAAGCATTAAAATAGATAAAAGCAAAGGACTAAAATTACCAAAAAGACACAGTGGATTTCAATGTGGTCCATGCGTAGAAGAAAACCCAGAAATAATAGAGAAGTGCATTGGAGAGAGATGTAAGAAAAATGGGAAGACGGACAGTCTGGAAGTCAAAACTCACGGGGAAAAATAACAGACTTTAAATAAAGGAGAAACGAAGAGAGAATAAAAGAAAAGCAAGAAAGAAAAAGAGAAAATTAAAAAAAAGAGAAAAAACGATAAAACAAAACAATAAATATCAGCATTACTCCACCTTAATATATGATACTTATATAATATAAACATTTTCACTTATTTTCAATAGATCATATTTTTAACTAAGCAGTACTGTCAAGTAAAATATTTTACTTCATTATAGTTAAATATTCCTCATATATTTTGTGTGACGCCTATGATTTCAGTAGAAAAATGTTGAGAAGGAAAATGGGATATTTAACTAACTTTTTTCTTCAGTTCATAATCTGATCACATTCTTTATTATATGGAAACCAGAAACTTTTATTTATTTCATTTTAGAGAGCTTCAACGTAATTTTCATATCTATAGTGTTCAATAATAAAATAACTTAAACGCCTTTGTGTGGTTTTTAGACTTTAGGTATGTGCAACTTTATTTCACACTATGAAGGAATATCTTATGCGGACGATTTACATTTATGTTTGTCTTTTAATCCCGATAATGTCACTCTAGCTTCAGATCTGCTTAAAACCGATCTCTGGGCTATTTCAAAGTATTCCAAACGAAATAATCTTGTCTTTAATACGAATATGTTTTTGGTAATTGGAATATGTTGTTTTGTCTTCAACGAAAATGTGATTATTTTATTATCCGTTTAAATATTACTTGTCTATATTAATACTTGCTATATAACGTCCTGCAATCTATGGATTTTGAAATACATATATTGCCTATTGGAAAACCATGTATATCGATTAACATATACAAAAGTTTATGGATTAATACACTTTTCGTTTGATAAATGATATTGTTATTACCAATTAAATTTGATATTCTATGATTTTAGATTGGTTAAACTGTTGAGTACTGTAATAATGCAGTGGCATCAGTTCTAACGATTACTGTTAGTCATTACTTAACAATATAAAACGCGGCCTTAGAATTTATTTTCTAAAAAGACGCTCTTACCCAGTGCGATCTAACGAATCGTTCATTTCAAATAGAGGAGAGTCTGTTCGATGCATAAGTTGCTCGAAAATATAAAAATGTTTACTCTAATATTTTGTCCTCGTAAAACATAATTCAGCTGAAAAGTAAACAATTTTTACATATGTAGAATTCACAGAAAACTGTTTAAATAGAAATATCGAGATAATTAAGAAATTTTTATTCTTCAGCTCATAATCAAATCAAACCATTGATTATATGGAAATAATCTTCTAATATTCTTGTACAAAACTATAGGAAAATATAACATTCCTTAAAAGGTAATGTTCATCAATATTCACAGAACATTTTGTTTTTTTTTAATATCTGGATATTAACTCATTTAAAATGACTGTATCTAGAAAAGCTTAGTTTATATTTATTATTTTATATATTATCTTATTTACTTCTCTGCAAAAAATATTAATTGATGTACTTACTGGTATAAAGTCCAAATTCCTTTAATTGATGATATTTATTCAGTATTAGTACTTAAGTCGAAAAGTGTCTGGAATGGGGTATTTAAATAAAATATATCGACCAATCTTTTGTTGATTTAGATTGACTGAACTGTTACCGGAAATACTACTATAAAGCACTGGTGTAAATTCTAACCCTTATAGCTAACCACTAAAACTCGAAATTGTTTTCCAAAAGGATACTCTTACCCACTCATTTAATGAATTGTTCAATCTAAATAGAAGACAATCTATATTTTTAATGCATGCCTTACCCGAAAAAAAAAAATGTTTACTCAGAAATTTTTCTTTCCAAGAAAATAACTCAGCTGAAATAAAAACAAAATGATTTTTTTTTGATCGCCTATGACCCAAGTATATTAATAATAAAAAATTAAGCGAGAAAAACGTGGGATTTAAGTAAGTTTTTTCCTCAGGACAATGATCATCACATTTTTTATTATATGGAAACTACAATATTTTAAACGTCAATATATATCCATCCTCAAGTCTCACTCCAAATAACAAACGGTTTATATCGAATAGAGGAGAATATTTTTAGTGCATAATTTACTCAAAAATATAAAATGTTTACTCAACTATTTTTCGCTACAAAATATATCTCAGCTGGAATGTAAACAAAAGATTTTTTTTGGTCCGCCTATGACCTAAATAGAACAAAAATGTAAGGGCGAATATCGAGGTATTTAAGTAACTTTTTTCTTCAGCTCATAATCTTATCACATTCTTTATTATATGGAAACCAGAACGTTTTAAATGGTTCGTTTTAAACAGTATCAACTCAATTCTCATCTTTATCGCGGGCCTTTCTTCTAATAAATATATAAAAATACAATAGAAAAGAAACATAAATATATTTATCATAACGTTGAAATTTTTGTTAATAATTGCAAGTTAATATAATAATAATATAATAATAAGCTTGTCGTCAAATACAGTAATCTTGTAAGATGAACGTTTTTAATAATGTAAAGTTTACATTTTTTTATAACATTTAATAATGGGAAATGACTTTGTCGACTGACTTTATTCACTAAAAACAATTAATTGATGTTCTTTGTTATGTTAAATATGAATTCCGATAAAACTATTTAAGACAAAAAGCATAGAACGAATGGATGAAAGAAAAAGATTAAAGTGCGATAAACCTTATAAATAAGAATATGATCTTAATATACCAAGAAACTAGTTTACAATGACAGGTCTATCAATGGAAAAGGCACGAAAATATTGGTAAAACTGTAGAAAAACAGGCAAAATTATGCCTGTAATATAAAAAAAGAAGAAAAAAAGTCGAAAAGTGCTGATACTAATTCTTTTGAATAAAAGTATTTTCTTAATTGGCTTATTAATTTTTAGATTGGCTAGACTGTCACTGATATAATATGGGCATCGAAATAATTTTCCAAAAGGATATAATTTTATTATGTTATTTATTATACAGCAGTTATACATACATATATATATATATATATATATATATATATATATATATATATATATATATATATATATATATATATATATATATATATATATACATATAAACTTTATTGTATTAATAATAATTAAATATCTTTACTCAAAACTGTAATAATTTTTCTAAACCTAAGCCACTAATAAATTTGTTTAATTAAATTTCAAATCTACTTAAAGCCCTCATCCTTTTGTAGTAACATCAATCATCTGAAATGAGTTTGTCTAGAAATGCTTAGTCTATATTTATAGTCTTATCTTATTCACTCTATTTAAAAACCTTTAATTGATGTTGTTAGTGGTATAAAATAGAAATTCCGGTAATTACTCATGTTTGTTCAGTGACACAACACTACAGTTAGGACACAAATTTAATTCTCACCGTTTTTTCTTGATAAAAAATTGATTTAAGTCATTAATCATAATAGTTTCACGTCTTTTTCAAATAAGTTTTTGGATGGGATTCCGCGACAAAAATGTAACTTATATTTAAAATTGTGTCTTAACACAAGATCGTGTTGCAGCATTCGAAAAAGATGGTAATCTGATGGCTTCTGGTATAAAGAAATAAACATTGGGGATAGTAGAACATTCCATTCGAGTTTGCATAGCACTTCTTTCCAAGTTTTACAACATGTGGTCTAACATTTTTATGTAGAAGAATCCTCCTCATAGTAGATAAATGCCATGAGGAAACTCTGTAGAAACAACCGTGACATTTAACATTTTTAAACATTTTGCGAGTATTTAATTAGCTTTTGGTGTACTCTAAGTTTTTCGGTTATCCATACTGTTATATCATCCATTGTAAATCCTTGCAACCACTATCTTTTCATTTTGACAGAGCTCGGTCACCATAAATTTCACACCATTTCTAAAACCAGGTGAAACAGTTAATAGCGTTTGCTGCTTTGAACAAATGTGAATGATGTGAACCATGCATTGATCAAAAAGCGACCAGAATGGGCTATATGACACAGACAAGTGATTTTGCAGTATGACAACGCCCCTTCACACACAGCGAAAGCGGTCAGAGACACCATTTCTGCACTTGGCTGGAAGCTCTTACTCTACCCGCCGTACTCGCTAGTCTTGGTCCCTTTCAACTACCACTTATTTTTATCTATGTCTCGCGTACTTTTCATGAAACACTTTAACAATTACGGAGATGTCGAAACTCAAAAGAAGTACGGGTTTTCTGGAAGGGCATCCACAAATAGCCAGAGAGATGGGAAAAATACAGCTAGCGATGGCGCATACTTTGAATAAACCACTTTTTACCTTTCTCCCAAATTAAATGATTTTTTTTTAAGAAAAAATAAGAAGTATTAACCGCCATAGCTGGTATAATTATATATTATTTTCAGAAATGAATAAAATACTAAAAAAATAATAAAATACTTAAAAAAATAATAATAAAACTAATTCATGGTATCTAAATTTCTGTCAGACAGTATATATCCTAGAGATATTATAATGTTATATAAATAATTCAAAACAAATTACAATATGATTTTGTTTGGCTTTATTTCAGAAAATTGACTAAGTGGAATGGTGTGAATGTTGGTCGCAATTGTATATCGATATAGGTCAAAATATAGATGCAAAATTAACTAGTTAAGGGAAGGGGTGCCAACCTGATAGACACTTCATTGTAAGGGAGGGTCCTTAAGCGGTCTTTGTTAACCATTAATCATAGTATAAGGCTAATGGAGCCACAAAACGGTCTAATCGGCTCTGTCCACGGCTTTTGATATCTTGAGGAGCAATAGTTCGAGATAGTGATTTGCACATTTCCTTTAACTATTTAATCTTCTTAAAACCCGAATTATTATTGACATATCCTTACAATTATCCCCTCAATCTCAATAAACAAAGACGCAATATGTGTCATTTATGTTTTTCAAATTGAAATATTTCACTTTTTCTGCTTAAAATAATGTAAAGATATACTAGGTGACAAAAAATTCTTCAACCAGAAAATGTAAACATTTTAAATCAAATTTGCGGGCATAGTTACAACATTAGAAAAAGAAACAAAGCGAAATTAACGAATTTGTTTATGAATTCAACTGATACAAATATGAATAACATTATAGGAAATACAGCTGAATAATGCTACGTTTTCACTTGATTGAACGTGTCTTAAATACTGATCGTCGAACTAACCTAATATTTTAATGAACTTACTGCATCTTTTTGATATCTTATTTGAGTATACTTCTTCAGGAATATATAGATTACAGATAATAGATTATAGATCTTTTTGATATCTTACTTGAGTATACTTCTTCAGGAATATATAGATTACAGATTATAGATTATAGATTACAGAAGAATCAGTAGAATGAATCTATCGAGACTGAGTGTCCATAACGGCTGCCAATAACGTTTGATTCTATGTCTATAAAACAACTTTCTATTCTCCTGATCGTGTTCCCAGCGATCATGTTTATAACGTAAGTTGAAAAAAAAAGTTATCATCGATTCTTTTGGAAATATTTTTTTTAGTTGCTCTTACTTAAAACACTATAAGGTTATTTAAATTGCGGTTTTAATTAAATATCTGTCTATAACAAAACAAGTGTTAATGATTGCTGGTATTTCTTAAAGAAAATTCATTCCTTTTAAAACTCGGCAGTCGCTTGATTTCCGGTCTTATCTCTATTTTGTGTGCTATTTGTTTTTTAACTCCAATACAAGCGATTAAAAACGAAATTGGCTCTTAAACATAGACGTAGATTATGTAGTATTACTATCATAGTTCGAGTTTATGTTGGTTTTAATTGAGAGAATAATTTATTGATGAGCTAAAGTCATATTATGTGTTATACGTATATTGGGGTAATTAACAAGAACCGAAAGCTTAGTAAGTGGAATTTTATATTCTAAACGATTTTTTGTTGTGCTTTTCAAGTAACAATTCAAAATAAAGAAACCCTATTATTTTTTATTTTAAATACAAGTATTTATTTACTGATAGTTTCTAAATCTATTAAAACTAGTCAAAAAGATTAACCATTACTTTTTTTTTAACAAATCTTAACCTATATATTTATCAACCAAAATTAATCCATCGATGTCCTTTAGATTATTTATGGTCATCTTGGAATTTCTTCCTATAAGCCAATAGTATGTTCTATATTTGGGATCAAACTCAGCTTTTTTCTTTTTTACATCCTCTTTCCACCTTAGTTTGGCATCAAGAGTGATGCCGAGGTATTTGGCATTCAGCACATACGGAACGGTTGTACCATTTATATCTAGAGGGAGCTGCTCTGTTATTTTCTTGTTGGTAAAGTTGACCTGTGTAGATTTCTGTTCATTGAGATTGATTTTCCATTTTTTGGTCCAATTTACTATTTCATCGCTCGCTGATTGTAGTTTTCTAGTTGAGGTTTCTATGTTTTGGTCCACTGTTAGTAGACTAGTATCGTCAACAAATGTAGCTATTGCAAAGTCTTTCAGACCTGGTAGATCGATAGTATATAATAGATAAAGGACGGGACCAAGAACGCTTCATTGAGGAACTCCCCTCTTATTTCTTGCAAGTCAGAGTATTCGTCTTCTTGCTTTATTCTGAAAAGTTTGTCCGATATATATGATGTCAGTATCTACATATTATTTAGCCAGCATTTTGTTTAACTTGTATATTAGGCACACTTTATCCACACACACACTGAGCCATGTCTAGGAAGACTGCAGAGTATATCTGTTTTTCTTCCAGTGCACGTTCTATTTTCTCAGTGATGCGGTGAACTTGATCAATGGTTGAATGTTTAGATCTGAAACCAAATTGATAATCTGATATCAACTTATTGTCTTCTAAGTGTGGTTTCAACCGTTTTAACAGCAGCTTTTCAAATAACTTTGAAATAATTGGCAACAATGAAATAAGCCTATAGGATTTGATACCGTTGGGTGTTTTGCCTGGCTTTAGTATCATGATTATTTCGGCTACTTTCCAGCTTGCGGGGATATCTCTCAGTCGGAAGGCTGCATTGAGTAGATATGTGAGCAGAATTATGCCTTTTCTGGACAGCTGTTTTAGTATTTCACCTGTGATTAAATCAAACCCACGGGCTATATTTTCAGTTCTTAGATTATCTATTGAAATTCAATTGAAATTCAATTGAAATTCAATGAAATTCAATTTTAAATTCACCCATGTACGTGTTTGGGCACCTCCAGGTCTTTTGTTTTGTTATTTTCTTCTTAAAATGGGTTGACATTATTTTTAGATTAAACTGCGAACATAGTTCAACCAATCTTCTACCATTATGGTTAGTCCATTTATGAGCGGGAAAACTGCCGACTGTTTTCCTGTACTTTTTTTCTTTCCCTAGTTGGGCGTTGAAATCACCCAATAGGATTTTTACATGGTTAGAGGGAATTTTAGAGATAGTCTTTTTCAGAATTTCCCAGGACTTATTTACTTTTTCAGGATTAGATTTATTTTCTTGGTTAACTGGGAGGTGTGCATTGATTAATGTTTAGTTTTTGTTAGCACACTTGAGGGATAGTGTCATAAGTCGATTATTTACTGGCTGGACATTTGTTATAGAACCAAGAATATTTCTTGAGACAGCGAGAGCAACACCGAG
The DNA here is from genome assembly GCA_031761425.1 of Cosmopolites sordidus. Taxonomy (NCBI): domain Eukaryota; kingdom Metazoa; phylum Arthropoda; class Insecta; order Coleoptera; family Curculionidae; genus Cosmopolites; species Cosmopolites sordidus. Next base: position 4,219,814 of record JARFXV010000080.1, on the reverse strand, counting down.
ATGTGGTGTATTTTTGAGTATTCTTTTGTCCGTTTTACTTTTAAAAAGTCTGTAGTTGCCGAATTCCAAGGTGTTATCATCTATCAATCTGGTTTTTTGCAAAGCTAAAATTTGGATTTTTTGCTGATTTAATGTTCGCCCCAATTCGTGTAGTTTTCCTGGACGCAGGAGAGAATTGATATTTACCGTTCCAAAGAAAGTTTTTATTTTCGGTTTCAGACGTTGGCCAGAGGTCTCCGACTCCCTCTGAAAGATTTTGCGTTTAAGCCCGGACGCCCCAGAATCCAAAAGTCCGGTTGTACCAGCAAAGCTGGCAGAGGATTGTCTACCTCCTGGGGTAATTTTGTAATTACTAGAACGCTTCATCTTGTACTTTGAATTAAAGGTTTGAACCATGACGGTTCAGAGGTTAAGACTGGAGGGGTTAGTTCCAGAATTTAAATATCAGCCGCACCACTGGTGAACAGACGCCGACCAATCAGCTTGATACAAGTCAGACGCTAAGTGGATTTAGTTTTCTTTATATTATATATTTTCGTATATATATATATATATATATATATATATATATATATATATATATATATATATATATATATATATATATATACATACAGAACCTTGTCGTATAATTAGGCTAATGATTTTAAACAAATCTCTTGTATTTATTGTGAAAAAGTTTCAAACAGAGAGTGTTTACATTAAAAAGAATATATGGGTAGGTATAACGTACCTATCTGGTTACGGTAGTTAAAACACAGAGAAAAATAGAGTAGGGCGCGAATAAATGAATGGATACGGAGGATACAAAAAAAACACTATAAAAACGAAGCAAGATATTGATTGATTTCTGTTTTCCGTAAAATGTTTTGTTTGTGCAAGTTGCTTTCAATTCAGTTATTATTCTATCTGGGAATATTTCATCCACAAATCGAATTTTACCACTACACGGGCATGGAAAATCAAACAACGCGAAACAATTTACGAATACCTTTGAGAATGGTTTCATTTGAGTCCGGAATTATTCCTCCGGAGTCTGTCTATTAAATTCACACAACCTTTAAGCACCATGTATTGATATGGCCGTATAAATAAACCTTTACTCCATTGCCAGCCATGAAAGAACACAATAAGTTGATAATATCGCATGGCCATAACTTATAATGGTTATAGACAGATACAATAGGGACTCTCTCAAAAGCGATAAAACTATTGATCAAAATAAAGATGTAAATAATGAATGGGCTAAGAATGAACATTATTCAAATTATTTTTCGATGTTACAAAGAAATCTTTTTTGCTTTAAATATTACTTTTGCTTCTAGTTTAATACATAGCAAAGATATAATCTCATTACCTTTTCTTGACGATGTAGTTCTTGAACAATGCTGTTCTCATTAAAAAGAAATAAAAACTCTTTTTCTGTTGGTAGGTGAATACAGACTCATTAGTGACAATTACTAACAGTAATTTTCCTACTTTATAACAATAAATTCCCTTTGGTTTTGCCTTTTTTTTCCAGTTAAGAATTAAAGTGAGAAATATACACAAACATTTGTTTATATTTTTGTTTTATTTTTTCCTAATGTTATATATAAATATATAAAATAATAAACCAATTTGATGTTGTGGGGATCAGTTGCAAGGATAGTTGAAAATGTAGCTAATTTTTTGCTGTAGGAACAAGCAGCATTTCTCTGTTCATAAGAATATTTTATGTTGCGTAAACCATAAACATTGTTTCGTTAGCCGAGTCAAGTAATAGCTTGGTAACAACCTCTTCGTGATCCTGAACAGAACCTTTCACTAAATGGGAATATTGTCAATCAATCTGCTGGTTCTAATCTATATCATTTGATTATTTCGTTTTTAACTGATTACATTGTTTACTACTACTACTTATTTTAATGTCTACTTTTTTCTAATTTTTTTCTGGCTCTCCTGTTAATTGGGTATCAAACATTATTATTATTAATTTGTGTATGCTCTGTTGTTTTTAAAAATTCCAAGATTTTTTAAATAGTTTCCTAAACTTGTTTTCTAATTAATATATCTACAATATTCTTATTTTAACCATTCACTTTGGCTACCTTCCTAAGTAATTTTGTTTCTTGGTTATAACTATCTTTGTTTCGAGAAAAACTAATTCTATCTACCATAGAGTTAAAACTGTTATGATTGTGGAAGTAGTGATTTGGTGTTTAGTGATAATTCTCTTTGAGTTTAGTGTTTCACACCAAAAGTTCCAACAGAGGAATTGATCCAAATTTTTAATCAAAATTTTAAAATAATAGAATCATTCCTGTCAAAATTTTGCATGTAGATTCGCAAAATTTAGTAACTGTAAGGTTATTAAAAAGTTTAACAATACCCCTCGTATTATGTGGTTGTACTACGCTTGATGTAAATTGGTTTAATAACGAGATTTTATATATATTTTTAGTGCCAAATAAAACCATAAATAATAAAACGTTTATCTAAACCATATTTTATACCTGTTCAATATTTAAAAAAGTCTATATATTGTAGTTATAAAATAAGAGATAATTTATATCGATATAATATCAAATGAATTGTTGGAAAGCATCGCAATTACAAACTATGTTGATATGCATTGCCCCTGACGTAAAAGATTAATTTTTTTGAACCTACATGATGCCATTTGCAAACTTTTTCAATTATTTATGCTGGTAGCCGGAACCATACAATTTGTCAAGGACTATCCTTAATATTTCTGCGTTTTTATTTCAAAAAAAGCAAATTATAAAGTGGACCAGTTAAAGTCAGCGGCTATTGTCAGACTAAATATTTTTATTCAATTGAATTGAATGAATGACGTCCAAATAACAACAGACAGGCGAGGGAAGGCCAGCGCGAGAAGCAACCAGTTCTAAACCTTCAGTCCGACACAGATAAATAGACATCATTCAACAAATACCATCTTTAATCACACGAAATTTCAACCAAATGCCAACTAAACACATCATTTTTTACTTGTCCGCTATTCCATTTTAATGAATATTAAATACACCAAAGAATATATTTAAAATTTACCTAATATTGGGTACATTTAAATATTCTCCCTAATACTAATGTTGTGTTTGTTTGAAGAAACAATAATAAGACATCACTTAAAAACTTCAAAACTACATGCAATTTTTCGATTACTTTTTTCTACTTCTGGACGCACGTTTCGCTAACGATGTTAACATCATTAAAACATCTTCAATCTAATTCTAAAACCAAACTGTATTCTATTTATTTGACAACCGTACCTAATGGAGCGTGTAAAAATCATAAAGCCTCAAGTAAACCAAACGTTAGATTAATAACTGAAAAAGTTAGCTGAATGGAATAGCTCCTTTATCCTGTTTCGTGGTTTTCTTACATTTTGTTATTTGAGTTATTTCAAATGCATCCAAAGCAGTATTATTATTTATATTTTTAATAAGTCTTAAGTTACTAATATTTATAGTTTGGCCATGCTCGAGTGCATGTTGGGCAACACAGGTTTCTCATTTCTTCCATATTAAATGTGGGCGATATGTTCTTTATCTGGTTAATATGGATCTTATAATTTGCCCAATATTTCTTCGATCATGATCTTGACAACTTATTTCGTATATTCCCAATTGTTTATGTCCACCTACTTTAGACTTTAAATTGTCCAGGACCTCTCTTAACTTATTATATAGTTTGTAGTTTACTTTAATGTCCATTTATTCAAGATTTTGCCTAACCCTCGTGTTATATTAATGTATTATTTATCAATGTTCTTATTATAATCATTCAATTCGGTTACCTCCCTAATCAAGGTTGGTTCTTTCTTATAACTATCTTGATTTAAAGAAAAATTAATTAATTTATCTACTGTAAACATTAAACCAGCTATTTTTTTTTATGGAAGCTTGTTCTGGAAAAAGGTTTTTACACGCTTCGATAGGTGCGATTGTCATATATTGTTTTCCTTTATTTGGGTTTTTCGCCACTATCTGAAACTCAAAAAATATCAAAAATATCTGTTCTTATGTAAAGAAAGAATCACTGGATAAAAACAAAAAACCAAACGGAGACAAATTTCTCAGTGATTCATTTTTTGTAATAAATTTGCCTAACGAACAAAATTTTAAAGATATAAAAATGTTATAAAACATTTTACAAACTTTTAGCGTTAACGTTTCGGAGGGTACTCTCCCCCTGTTTTCAAAACTAAACTAAAAAATAAATTATATTAATTTGTAATATATATTTGTTTTTACCCAGTGATTCTTTATTTACATAAGAACACATATTTTTGATATTTTTTGAGTTTTAGATAGTGGCGAAAAACCCTAATAAAGGAAAAAAAATATAAAAACACGCCACAATCATTCAGACATTACTTACGATTGTCATAAATAGAACACAGTTTAGTTTTAGAAGTAGACTGAATTATCTCCTGATGATGCTGACATGGTTAACGAAACGTGCGTCGAAAAGTTAAACAAAGTGATTTGGTGTTTAGTGGTAAATCTCTTCGAGTTTAGTATTTCGAACTGAAGGTTCGAATAGAAGCTTTGAGTACTCGAAATAGTTAAAAAAGAAACAATTCCAGCGTTCGTTGATAAATGCTTTCAAAGAAAATTAATTAAATTAAAATTAAATTAATGTATAGTAAGCACAGTGAAGCACACTGAAGCACACTGAAGTAAGCAGAAAACGCATTGCTCTGGGAGTTGGGGAAGGCAAGTTCACCGTTTGCAAAATTTTTCACGACAAGGGACGTATCCGTTTCACTTCACACCTGTGCAGAATCTACTGGAAGCTGATCTGCCAGCCAGACTGGAATTTGCCCATTTCTGTCGTACGAATTACCTCCTAATTTAAAGGGCAAACTGTATCTTAATTTTAGTCAAACTCAATTACCCCAATATTTAGGTAACATTCCTCTAGAACTAAGACGAAACATGTTGTCCATGCAGGATGGAGCCCCGGCACACGTTTCTAGACTTGTCAGAGACTACCTGAATACCCGTTTTTCTAATTGCTGGATAGGCCATGGGAGTCAGATGTCTTCGCTTTCTCGGAGTCCCGACTTCAACCTACTTGATTTTTGTTTGTGGGGATATGTGGAATCATTAATATAAGAGGAAGTAGCGAATATTCGAGAATAATTATGGCATAAAATTGAGAATAGTAGAAATTGAACCAGTTCCAAGCCTGAATAAAGTATGAAAAAAGCAAAAACAAATGTTATGTTTCAAAAGCGTAATTAAAACCGGTACAATGAACAATTTAAACGCAGATATTTAGAAAACAGTAATTCGGATCGATATTTGCAAAGTATACATTATTTACGCAAAAAAATGTGGACAAAATAATATTTTCATTAAAAATGGGAATACACAAAGGCGCAAAAAAGTTGTGACCTTCCAAACGCAGAAAAGTGTCGCCGACAGCGCCCTCTACAATCTACATACAAATTTTCAAGAAATTTAAATTTCTTATCTTAACAAACCACTCACCATCTTTCTTGAACGAAATTTGGTAGTGAGGGCTCTTTAAGATTATAAATTATTATTTATTATTTATTATTATTCACGTATGGGCCCTGGTGGACCACGCGATGTACAGTTAGAGGCGTTTGTTGTTGTTGGCCTTCCTTTGCGCCCATTCTAATATCATTCTTTCGCTATGAGCTTTTTTCCTTTCGTCAGACCAAGTTGTTACAGTCTTTCTACATTTTTCTCTCTGGCCAACCCTCCAAACGTTAACGTTGTGTCTGAAACAGCCTCTATCCTGAATTTCACTTTATGTAATATTTGCTGATCTTAGATCCTCTTTAATTGCAGTAATCCATTAAATTATTTCTAATTTACCTCTACTCCTATTTTCATAAAATTCGACTATTTGTCTAGTTAGCCTACTCGGATTCATCCGTTTTATGTGTCCGTAAAACTTAAGTCTTCTTTTTCTCATATTAATATGTATGTATGTGTATTGTTTTTATTTCTTGGTTTTCTCGAAGTCGGTATGTTGTGCTATTTATTTGTTTGGGGCCTAAGATTTTTCTTATGATTTTTCTTTCTTTCCTTTCAATATCTTCGATGTCTCTCTTTCTATTCAAAATGAACGTTTCTGCCCCATATAGACATTCTGGCTTAATAACTGTGTTGTAATGTCTCAGTTTTGTGTTTTTTGATATGCATTTTTTGTTGTAAGTCTCAATGCCGTTTCCATTTTTTGACATTTTTTCCTTATTGGCCGGTTTTTCCAACCCAATTTCTATGATTATTTCACCCAAATATTTAAATTGAGAGACTCGTCTGATGTTACCAAATTTTATTTTTAGAAATGGTGTTCTTAGTCTGTTGCAGGTCGTATTGTGTCTTTTTAAAGGAAATTTAGAGTCCTACATTTTCTGCTGTTTCTTTTAGGATTTCAATCTGTTTTTGTTCCGTTAATATATCTTGAGTCAAAATTGCTAGATCATAAGCAAACGCCAGACAATCAATTTTGATGCTGGTTCTCCCCAGTTTAATGGGCTGATCAATATTCAGGGCCGACTTTTTTTCACGCCACTTCTGTATTACTTTTTATAGAACACAGTTGAATAAGAGAGGCGAGAGTCCATCCCCTGTTGAAAATGGATTTATTCTTATCTTCTTACTTTATTTTGCAAGATGTTAGCTAAGTATGGCCACATTACAAAAACAGTTATCCACTTGTGCCGTCTATATAAATCCTCTTTTCATTTAAAGCATCACTTAAACAGATAATTTGTTATTGATTGATCTCCGCAGTGATAGTGTGGCTACGATTCAACAACTTATAATGTACAGTATCATGTTCAGCAAGAATTTACAGTATAGACTACATGTTCTCTTGAATCATGTCAGCAAAGACATTTTTGTGTCGTTTGTTCGATCCTTGTTATCATTCCTTCAGTTGAGGTTGTGTGGAATCAATCTACCCTTAGAGATATTGTCTTGAGAAGACTTCTGTTCTATATATCGTAAGCAACCAATTAACACCCCAGAAAGCGCTAATTAAACTTTATGCTTGTATGGAATGTATTTACTATTAATGATATATTAATGGCTCGCATAGAGTGGCATGGCTTGCTATCTTATCAAAATCCTTGCACAATTGTTCTGCAGGATCCTCCAATCTCTGTATAGTAAACTCAGCGGGGTGAACCAGTACTTTCAAAAACCCTAAAACGGAATTTTCAAAACCGTTTTTGACACTGGAGGTTTCTTTCTTTTTCAATTTTTTTGAAATAATGAAAGAAGGTGTATTACCTAACCTAACCGTTCAGAATACCCCTAATGAAGATATTATGTTGCCTTAATCCTGACAAACTTAAATTATCAAGCTAATGAGATAATAACAGATTGCTAAACTTGTCATGAATATTGATATCCTGGTGCAACTAAATTAAATGCCCGCAAATTCCTAATAAAACAAAACAAATTAAATTAATTAAACGAAACAATTTCAGTTAGTTTTGTTCACATAAAAGTAGGTTGGCGAACTGCATAACCCGCACAGAATTAATAAAAGCCATCGCTTCACGATAAAAACAAAGTTTAAAAAAAAACCGACTATACAAACCACAAATAGATCCATCTTAAAAAATCTCCGAGGTTTGCTTTTTCTTTATTGTTACCCTTTTTATTTTGTCCTTTAACAGGACTTTATTGTGAAAGAATGAGTGTGTACGGCTGGATTTGTAAAGAAATTAAACTCTCTTTATCTGTTTTAATTAATTTTCTTTTTTAATCACATTAATTTTATTACAAGGAGTTTTGTGAACAATTTTATTTTCTTGTCTTTCGTTTAATTAAAGTAGTAAGCGGACATTAAATTCCAAAATGGGTTTATCAGTGAACTATCGATAGCGAATTAATTAGTTGAGTTATCTCTTCACATCATTTAATGCTTCAGTTAATATTTCCTTTAACCAATTAACAACACTATACGAATATTGTTGCATAAAATTGAATTTGTTTTCGATGCAATTTTATGTATTTCGATGCAATTTTAATCACATCTAATCAACGATTTTACGTCTCTTTTAGTAGGTTTTAGAGGACGGTACTGTTTGAGGCAACTTCTTTCCTTGATCTTAGACATAGCCTCATCGATACCCTAAAATGTACTCTCACGTCTTGCTTGTGAAAAAGTTTGCTTCAAGCATGAAAGCACTTTTTCCATATAATATATTTTATGGGCGCCATCTGGTTTTTGGGGGGAATTAAAATATAGTTTGGAAGACAGTAACAGGAATCTGTTCCTAGAAATTGTTTGTTTGATCATTGAGTTGCCAAGTGAAGTTTTAGTGGACCAGTAGTGTCGCTGTACAGTTACATTATTATAGGACATTACGAGAAAACATCCAATGACAATCATTATTTCATACCGATCAGTTTTGAGTATAAATAATTTTTTTCTTACTTGAAGTATCTCCAATCTTTCGTTTGTTTTTCGAGAAATTTATAGAAAAAGGGGTTTTGGGAAACAGTTTGAAAAAAAAAACACCTAACTCGGTATATGACCTGTCGAGTTTTGCGAGAATTGTATCGGGTTTTTCGGTTGGGATATGTAATCTTGGTAAAAAATTGGTTATCTACAGATTTCCATTGGTCCAAAAATATTGAAGGCGGATCGACGGTTTTGTCATTCTCACTTTCTTCAAAAGAAGAACATTCCGTGGACGATAATTTTTTATTTAGTTCGACTTTCCTTTTTAGTTTGCTTCTAGATGGTCGCTAAAATTCATCACTTGAACCCACTGAGGATGACTGGACATATTCTAAACCACTATCAATAAGCGGTTTATTTTCCATATCGGAAATATTGTCTTCCCACTCCATGTGTTCCTGAGACAATGGTTTATTTCTGAAATAAAAAATCACATTTTATTTGTAGTAATATCACTGGTACAAATTTACACAACAGCGGAATTTCCCTGCGACATATATATCCCGTCAACAAATTTTAGACAAAATTCTCTGTATGCGCAATATTTAAACGCAAAACACGCTTTCTATAAGTAATATACAAACATAAACACACTTACTTACAAACATAAACACAAACATAAGACATTTTTTTCATAAATTATTCAAATAAACGCCAAATACACCAATACAAAAGTATATCATGTGGTCTATGTATAGCAAACAGATTCACTAATCCGCCATATTGAAAAAATACAAAAACATTTTTGAGTATTTTTGACAAACATATTAGAAACCAGTGGGGCATCGGCCTGGGAGTTATAATATTATTTGTAAATAAAATGTAATATTTTTAAGGTCATTTATTCCATACGTTTCAACATAAATTTGATTTGTTTTGATACAAAAAAGGCAAACTTACACATTATTGTCGTTTAATGGCAAAGTTGAAATTACCAGCACTAACTTTTCACACTATAATACGTTTTAAACGATTCACAACATATATTTCATTGTTATATGAAATTAAATGTTCAAAATGTTCAGTATTTGAGTCCATGCAAGCCTGGCATCGTTTTAACCAGTTTTCCTGAACACGTTGAAAAAGTCCTGACATACTTCTAGTCTAATCGGCTTCTCCGTAAATAAGAAGGATATGGTGATATTCGCGCTCAAAATACATTTTGGATTTAAATGGATGCACTGAAATAATTTTTGTCGCGTTAACATTGGCTCATATATGAGCTGATTCTTAATTTAAAATAATAGTCCTAACAATGTTCATTAGTTTATTTATCGTTTATATATTATAAATAGTTATAAATTAATATATTAATTCTTATTATAACTTTTCCATTGGTTATTTAATAATTTCTAATCAATCCACCAATTCTAAGGAAAAGGAGCGATTTCGTTTTCGGCTAAAATATTTAGTTCTTTGAAAAACCTTTTTGGATTATCGGTTATAATATAACAAATTGGATTACTGATTCGTTTTTAATAAATACTTTTTGATATTTAATTTAATTTTTAAATCTTCAACACTGAATGAAACAATTTAAAGTAATATTGTAGAGCAGTAATTTTTAAAAGGCGAAATCCTTCAACGTTAAAAGGGCAACCCCTGGTTTTACCACGAAAAATCGAAGAAATTTATTGGATTAACAGACAGGGACTATTTCACTTTACATTCGAAAAGAATTCAATATATACCATTTGCCTGACACATTTTCTATTTTCTTGACAATAAAACCCCCATGAGTGTACGCATGTTAAAATGAAAATAAAGAAAAATACACAGGCAATTTACATCGGTGCTAAGCGCTACAAAACGGAGCAGAAAAAGCCAAATGGTTGTTCGTTAAAAATATCTTTTGGCACCATAACAGGGTTTAAAATTGTTTTTGATGTCTAATAGACTGAATTTAATTTAATCTATTATATTTAACCAGACACTAAAAAAATAGTTTTAGATAAATATACTGAGGAATAAAAGAAATCTGTCCCATTATACGTATTTCGATCAAATTAAACATATAATTTGAAACATGCCAGCACAAAAACTAATACATTTTTAGCTTGTTTATCATTATGTTTCTTTCTGCGATAGCTAAAAATGTGGCTATATATATATATATATATATATATATATATATATATATATATATATATATATATATATATATATATATATATATATATATATATATCATCATCATCATCAGCTCGTATCGATCCACTGCAGGATGAAGGCCTCTTCAGCATGCTTCCAACCTTCACGATCCTGGGCTTTCCTCTGCCACTCGGGTCCAATATACTTAACGATGTCATCAGTCCATCGTGCTTTCGGTCTTCTTCGCGGACGTTTGCGATCAAGCGGTATCCACTCCAGGATTGCCTTGGTCCATCTGTCGTCCCATCGCCTCGCTATATGGCCTGCCCATCTCCATTTCAACTGTTTTACTCTTCCAATGATGTCACAGACTTTTGTTTGTTCCCTGATCCATGCGCAGGACTTTCTGTCCCGCCTTCTAATGCCAAGCATACATCTTTCCATTCCCCTCTGTGCTACCCGAAGTTTTTGAATTGATTGCGATGTGAGTGTCCAGGTTTCACTTCCGTATGTCATAACGGGTGGAACGCACTGATCGAATACTTTTCTTTTCAGGCAAAGTGGGAGTCTGCTCTTAAACACTATGTTGAGCCTACCAAATACCTGCCAGCCACATTTAACACGCCGTTCCACCTCCCGGGCGGTATTCCCCTCCATGGAAATCCTCTGCCCAAGATATATAAAGCTGTCCACAATCTCTAAATCCCTTCCTAGAACTGAAATTCTTCTGTCCTGAGCGAAGTTATTGAACATAACCTGACTCTTTTTCAGGTTTATTTTCAAGCCAAATGGTTCGCCAGCCCTTTGCAGTTCTTGTATGCGTCTTTGCAGCTCCTCTGGGTCTTGTGAAATGAGAATAATATCATCTGCAAATCTAAGATGGTTTAAGTTTGCACCATTGATCTTTACCCCATCCTGTTCCCAATCCAGTTTACGGAGTACTTCTTCAAGGCCAGCCGAGAAAAGAATAGGCGATAATGCGTCACCCTGCCGTACACCTCGTTCTATATTAATTCCCACTTCAAGATCATCGAGGTGAATTGTGGCTGTAGCTCCATCATATATCGATTCTAATAAGTTTACATAGGCTCTCTCTACACCTTGGCTAAGCAGTGCATCCATTATCGCATGCTTTGAGATGGAATCAAATGCTTTTTCGTAGTCGATAAAAGCCAAGCACAGTGGCATGGTGTATTCGTTGTGCCTTTCTATGACCTGCTGTACAACCTGGATGTGATCCATTGTACTGAATCCACTTCTGAATCCTGCTTGTTCTCTTGGTTGTGCGTCATTCAGTTTTTTTAATATTCTTTTAGAAATTATCTTAGTGAAAACTTTGTACAACACTGATAGGAGGCTTATTGGACGGTAGTTCTTTAAATCTTCCTGTGCTCTTTTTTTATGTAAAAGGATCACTTCTGCATTTTTCCATAAGTCAGGTACTTTTTGTTCTTTGAGGCATTTTGAGTATAATTTTGCCAGTGTTTTATGTAACGTCCGACGACCAGCTTTTAGCATTTCGACAGTTACACTATCCTTTCCTGGAGCCTTGCCGTTCTTCATCAATTCTATAGCATTTGTTACTTCCTCCACTAGAATATCTGGTATTATATATTGTTCTTTCGTGGGTATTGCTGTCCCTGACTGGCTCTGATCTTCATATAACTGGGAATAAAACCTTTTGACAATCTCTAACATTTGGTTACGCGTCCTGCACACTGTGCCATCCTCACGCTTTAAAGCATATATTTGCGTTCTTTTGTTTCTCAGCTTCTGTTTAGCTTTGTTAATTCCTTTGTTTTCTTCCAGGGTTTTTTGCACTAGCTGCATATTGAATCGGCGCGTGTCCTCTCTGATACGTTTTCTTATAGTTTTGCAGAGCTCAATGTACTCAACCCTGCCAAAAGGACTACCTGCATTTCTCATTGCTCGCCATTTCTTCATTAAATCAATGGTCTCACTGGAGATTTTTGTTTGTTTGAGACATTTTTCCTCTGGTGCTATTGAAGCAGCCGTTTGAAGTACATTGTTGGCGATTTCTTCATATTGAACTAATATTTCCACCTCCTCTGGATCTTGTAACGCAGCAAACCGGTTTGACAAAGCAATCTCAAAATCGCTTCCTCTCTCCAGCAGTTTTCCAGAATCCACCTTGCCCTTCTTTGATCTTACCATTTTTTCGCGCTCTTTTCGACAGTCAATCCGAACCCTTGCTCGTACAATTCGGTGGTCACTTCCAACATTAAAATTGTTAAGGACAGTATAATTGGTAAATATTGTTTTATCGTTGGTCATGATGTAGTCAATTTCGCTTGTGAGCCCAGATGGACTTTTCCATGTCCATTTTCTGCTGATATTTTTCTTATAGAATGAATTCATAATATACAGTTCTTGTCCTTCAGCAAAATCAACTAATCTGTCACCTCTATATATCTCTATATATATATATATATATATATATATATATATATATATATATATATATATATACAGTAGGGCCTCGTTAATCCCGACTCCCGCTTGTTCGGTGATCGCTGTAATCTAACCGGGCATTGGGGTTGGCAGAGGAGGCGGGTGTAGGTGCGGGCTGCCATGAGCCAATCCATCAGTCATTTGTTTATCGCCTTCCGTCTACAGTGTCAATTTAGCGCGCTCGCTAACATCATGGTGCCGCCATGTAAACATTCAACATTGCCATTAAAAGACAAATTGCGGATTATAGAAATGTTAGATAAAGGTGACAGCTACCATACCATTGCTCGGAAGTTTGGTATAAGCAGGTCAACTGTAGGCAACATAAAGAAGAATAAAGACAAAATCTTGAAGTTTGTTAGCCTAACAGAACGTGGTCCCGGTGTACGAAAAACACTGAAGAAATCGGAAAATCCCGTTTTAGAAGATGTTTTGTTTACGTGGTTTTTGCAACAAAGGCGATTGCATGTTCCTGTAGGTGGTGATATGATTTGTGAGAAAGCTCGTTTTTTTCATCGCCAGATTACAAACTCCAATATCAGGTTTAATGCAAGCCGGGAATGGTTAGACAAATTTAAAAAACGCCACGGAATAAGACATTTAAAAATGGTCATTCCAACTAGAATTACGAGAAAATTATTAGAGAAAAAAAATTAACAGCGGAACAGGTTTACAATGCTGACGAATCTGGTTTATACTGGCCATTATTGTCCGATCATACTTTAGTCTCTGGCAATAAGCAGTCGGCTTCTGGAACGAAAATGATGAAGATGAGAGTGACATTCATGCCTTGTGCAAATGCGGCTGGAACCCATAAACTTCAATTGCTTGTTGTCGGAAAATCCCGCGGACGTTTAAATGAACACTTCCTGTTTGTTATCGTGCACAAAAAAATGCTTGGGTTACGAAAGACTTGTTTCTTGAGTGGTTTAAAACGGAATTCGTTCCCGCGGTCCGTCGCCATCTTTTGTCTGTTAATTTGCCCCCTCAGGCACTGTTATTGTTGAATAATTTTCCTGGGCATCCATCAGCAGATGAACTTGTCTCTGAAGACGGCAACATTTTTGCAATGTTCCTGCCACCTAACACCACTGCGTGTATACAACCAATGGATTAGAACGTTATACAAAATGTGAAGTTAAATTACCGCAAATCACTTTGTGATTTGCGGTAATTGGTGCGGAAGTGATTCGGTGTTTAGTGGTAAATCTCTTTGATGTTTTTAGGGCCATCGCAAAACAGCTATTACTTCACGAATTATTACATGGAGAGCTATATGTTTGGGAGTCAAGTCACTCCTAATAACAATCAGAGGCAATTTAATATTACACCACAAACTTAAATCGTACTTGCAAACTCGTCTAAATCTCATCTTTCAATAAGAAAATCCCAGGCTGTATATAACAGTAATTTTTTTTTTAAATCTACGATGGTGACACTGGATTGATCAGCGAGATCTCCATATTTAGTGCCGATAGAACATGGATAGGATATAGGATTTGCGGCAGTGGGGTGATGAATTACGAGGCAAATGAAGAAACCAAAAGGGCACCCACGTGGAATATGGGTGGAAAAAATATGTGTTTCATTCACGACTTTAACTGAATCTCTAATTTATTTCGCATCCTAACGGGGAGAGGATACTATTCAGGGAGGATCTTGGGAGATACTGTTCACATTCTGGTTGCGGCTGAAGGAACCAAGAGAGAACCGATGTGGAATATGGGTGAAAAATTCTCTGTTTCAAATAGTTTAATCCATGAGTCTAACTGACTATTACATATACACATCTAGTATTTTGGATCTTTGCAAAAGGGAATATTACTAGAAAATCCGGCTGGGTTTATTGTACAAGAGACAAAAGGTTGAAGAAACAGAACAGAAACATGAGCTTTACGAATTGCAACTAATAGTTCTTTTATACGTTCTCAATAACAGTAGTTTTTTTTGTAATAATAACATAATAATAACTATTTACAGAACTAAAAATGTAGTTGAGAAAAAAGTTTCTACATAAAACATTTATTTTGTTTTGGTATGATCATGATTAACACACAAATTTTAATATTTTAATTCATAAACAAAGCAGCTTCAGTTCAGCTGTAGCGTAATTTACTGTTAATGAAAATCCACATGAGGGTTTTCGAGTTAATTTTGAGTAGAGACACATTTTCATTTAAACTCGTTAATATATCCAAATAAATTGTTCAAATAATCCACTTTCAAATTAGGTTCTTAGGATTTAATTTATTCTATAGGCCTTTTAAAAGTATTCAGAGCAACTTTGATTGGTGTATATTTAACTTATCATCGAAAATTGCGAATTATTCCAGTTGTATCAGATGTGAAAGTCAATAGAAAACCAGTGGTTAAGAAAATTTAATTGCTGTAATGGTGCGTTCGAAAAGATCAATATTTGAAAGGGGATCTTTTATTTAGTTGTAATTTGTTTCATTATTCACTTAATAAATTTACTGGGAAAGAACATAATTAATTAGAATATTAGATCTTAATATATTTTACCGTTATTATTCATGAATTTGGTTGAATTTTTGTTCTAATACTTAAATCAAAAATTGCCCGGACTAACCTAATAAAATGGACTTACTTACCAGGTGTGTCGGTATTTCCTTTCCGGTTTTTTCGCTAAAGAAAACACGTTATTTCCAATGGATAGTTAAAATGTATTTATTCAAAGTATTGGCCATTTGATTCTATATATATTTTGCTCATCTCTCAGACAATTTATGGATGCCATTTTAAAAGAACAGTTTCTCCTTTGAGCTAAACCATTCATCGAGCCATTTTTTAACTTCATCGAAATCGGCGAAGTGCTGCTCTGCAAACGCGTGCCTCATCGATGCGAAAAGGTGGTAGTCGGATGGAGCCATGTCTGGACAGTACGGCGATAAAACTTCCCATCCAAATGATTTTAATTGGCTGGTTTTGCTGTATGAGACGGCGCGTTGTCATGCTGCAAAATCACCTTATCATGTCTTTAAGCATATTGTAGACGTTTTTCGATCAATGCACAGTTCAAATGACAGCATTTCACTGACGATTTTTCGATTTTCTAATTGCCTGTCATTCAGTTTATGTGGCACCCATCTTCCCATTGTTTGGATCTTTTCCATCGCTTGTAATCGTTCACAAATTGCGACTCGGCTCCCATTCAACTTTTCTACCAATTGTTTTTGAGTTTGTGTTGGGTCTCCATCCAATAACTCCGTCAATTCCGCATCTTCAAACGTTTTCGGCCTACCAGTACGTTCTTTGTCTTGAACATTGAAATCACCACATTTGAATTGTCGAAACAACGTTTCACATGTTCTTATGGTTCGAGCATGCTCACCGTAAGTCTCTATCAGCAAACGATGACTTTCAGCGACTTTTTTCTTTTGATGAAACAAGAAAAGTAATGCCTGCCGCAAATGCACGTTTTCAGGCACAATACTCGACATTTTGGCGGAACGTAACTTGTGTAGTTTTGAGGTTAATGTCAGTAGAATAAACTGACATATGTATGAATCATAACATTTCATACTTATGGCTAATGAAATCTGTTACAAAAACCGGAAAGTAATTTCCGGTTACATACATTTTATCTGAATTTATTACATTTCTTTTAAAGTGCCCCGCCTCCACGGGAATCTACCCAATTAAACGTATTATCCAGTCTTCGTATCACTTTTGCAGTCGATTTATTGATTCGAAGTTGAATCTACGAAGTGGAAAATTTTGCAAAGAAAATAGGGGAATATCACAGGGTGTTATATCAGGCAAATATGGATGTTCGTTGAATTTTTATACAAAACTTGATTAAAATCACTATTGTACAAAGAATTGCGGGGAAGTGAAACAAGACAAAAGCAACAACTTTCATGGTAATAAACTAATGAATTATATTCAGCAGCGCTTATTTTGAACATTATTTTTTCAAATTTATTATCGCTATCATTAATGTCAAAAAGATAGTTCCTTAGTCTTCAAATTTTAGTCTTTAAAGTGATCATCATCAATATTAGTTCAACAACCCTATATGGGTCTTGGCCTGTTCAGGAGTTGGCGCCATTGGTTCCTATCTCTTGTCGTTCCAGTATCTCACGTGTAGTTCTTGTAGGTTAGGTAGGTCTAGGTAGGTTCTAGGTAGGTCTCTACCTAGTCCTTTAGTCTGTTATTTAATATTTAAAAGTCTTGATAAAATAACTTACTGAAAGATAAGTAGCTACCGTAGTCCTGCGATCTGATCAAATAGACTACTCTATTTTGGATTAGTCTAAAGAAAAAAAACAATCATCAGTTCAAAGTTCAATCAGATCAAACATATCAATAACATTCGATCTATCACTACTGAAATAAATCAACAATTTTGCGGAAATATCTACGTCCAAAAAAGCATTAGAAAGTTGAAACAGATAGTGGCCTACCTACATATGGCCATCTATATTAGTAGAAAGAAGAATATGAGGAATGTAGCGTAGAAGCTTAATAGTGAGAAGAAATTATACACCAAACTAAAGAACTACAAAAAAAACAAAAATAAATCGAATAACTTAATTCACTCAAGCATTGCTGTGAAAACACTACAAATAAAAACGTTTGAATTTATGGATATATCCTATTATTTATGAACAAAGTTTGTGTGTGAAGAGAGGTGCTTAATAATACAACTAACACTATTTTGAGTAATGACCTTATATAACTAAACGGATATATTATTGTAACAGATTGTAGCAAAAAGTAAAATACATACCGGAAAATTTTAAACCATAAAATAATAAAATATTTATTTTTAAAAGGCAAACAAAACTGCAAGTACGTTCCATGCTGTAACGTTAAGTTCAATAATTTATAGCATTAATAGCCGAATAGCAGAATAATTAACTGTGACAAAAACAAGGCAGATAATTTTATATATCCATTAACAATTATTTAAATTTTTGCTTTTTGAAATTATTTATTATAAAAATTAAAACATTCCTAACACGCACCAGCATACGTTTTAAATTAATTAGTTTAAAATGGCTTTTAATTTGATTCCCAATCTTGAATATTACGGATTTCTAAACGACATCCTTTGCAAATTATTAATTATATTATAATAATTACAAACTCATTTTTCCTTGATTCCTGCCTTAAATCCAAATAATCTATTATTTATACATCCAAATTTATTTTGTCTTCTTTAATATAATCCCCTCTTACTGCAATATACTTATTCCATTTTTTTTTCAATTTTCCAAACAGTTTTTATTCTCAACTTCTGTTGAATGGCTCCTAGAGACTCAAAACACGGTCCACGAAGTGGTTTGTTTAATCGAGGGAGCAGGAAAAAGTCAGATAGTGGCATATATGGTGAATAAGGTGCTCGTGGAACGGTATTTATTTGATTTTTTGGCGAAAAATTGACGAATAACACAGGTCGACATTATTTTTGCAACATTGATGAGAACGCTCTTTTTGCGGTAGGTAGTTACTAAAAAACCTTTACACAAAAATGGCCTAACACGTCCTATTTTCAAGTACCGGCTTCTACTTTTTATCATGGGCTCATTGAAATTATTTGTACCTGACTTTGGAGTACAAACGTAAGGAGAACTTTGGTACAAAGTATTACTGCTTTTTTGAGTCTATTGGACATGAGAGGAACAAAAGAATATTACAGTAAGAAAGATTGGCCTTATAGAACCTCTTTTAAATCCTGGTTCTTCAAATATAAAATATGCCCCCTTGTTAATTATAAGTATATATATTAAGTTCCCCTCTATATTAAGTTTGAACTAATGAAAAACTTTGTCAAAATCATGGAAAAAGAAGGTAATGGTTTCAAGTACCTAAAAGAAATATTTCCTCAGTTAAGTGATGCGAAACTAAAAGAAGTCATATTTATTCGGCCTCAACTAAGGAAGCTTCTAGGTGATTCTTCCGTTTTCAAGAAAAATTAAATGAAAAGAAATTGGCAGCTTGGAAGGGTTTAATAAGTGTAGTGAAAGGATTCTGGGCAACAAGAAAGATGAAAACTATAAAAATCTCATAGATGAACTCTTGAAAGCCCATGAAATGCTAAGGCGTCGCATGTCCTTAAAAATATATTTTTACACTCCCATTTGGATTTTTTCCGGAAAATTTGGTTACAATAAGCGACGAATAAGGAGAGTGGTTTCACCAGGACATTAGGACGACGGAAGCAAGATACCAGGGATGCTGAAACCCATCTATGTCGGGCGACTACTGCTGGTTTTAAAAAGAGATGATACTACAGAATCTTAAATCCATGCGTATGAGCCTGAAAGTAAACAGCAGTCTACTGTATGGGTCTTTCAAAATGAGCCAAACCCAATAAAAGTTGTTCGCGCAAGAAGCACTTCGAAGCAAATGGTCGCCTGTTTTTTTCAAGATAAGTGGGCATGTGGCCACTAGAGCATCCAGAAATCTTTGAATAAACCATGACAACGCAAGCTCTCATACAACGAATTAATGGGTCATCGGCCGTATAGTCCTGATTTAGTACCCAATGATTCCTTTTTGTTCCCATGCGTGAAGAATAAACTACGTAGTAACGATTTTCCACGCCAGAAGAAGCGGCTCATGCGTTAAAAATGCATGTTTTTAAGATACCTCAATCGGAATGGAAAAAATGCTATCAAAATGTGGAGAATATTTTGAAAAATAATAAAATCATTTTCAATAATAATTATTTAATTTTGTTTATTATTCCGGATACATAAATAGCAACCCTTGTAACTCGTACATATACATATTCCTTGATACAATCTAAAACCACCATGTGTAATGGGTGTTCTAGATTTTTCTGAAACCTCAGCGGCAGAGTTCGTGAAACAATGTTGTTTTGTTATTATTTACTGATGGAACCTGATATATCTACAGATACAGAATAATAGTGATAATGAATTGATAGTTATTTTTACACAATATACAACTATAAATCTGTATAAAATATATCAATGTATGTAAGCAAGTGTCGAAGAAATATATACTATAAAAATATCAAACGAAAAATTTTAAATTATAAACAGGATGCGTCTGAATTTAAAAATGATAAATACTGGGTCACAAATATAAAATATGCAACGATGGTAATGGCGGAAAAATCAGTCGTTTGCTTTAAATCGTTATGATTTGTTTTGGACAATATTTTATACGAAATTGTTATTTCGCTTGTCACGAATTTCGGATAAAAATTCTAACCCGATGTTAAATATTTAACAACTGATCGACAAACGCTAAAATATCGCTGTGTGTTTCTCGAACAAGATAACATACGGATGATTTTACGGACAAAACGACGAGCCCAGGTGTTATAGGTGGCTTCAATCAGTGAAGTGTATTTTGAGAAAATCGAGGAATAATACAGATTTGGCTTATATGCCCCTACAAACACATAACAAATTTTCTCGTATACATGCTTAGTAATTTACGCAATATGAATACGAATGTGTTGGGCTTATATAAAACAAAACGCGTTTAGAATTGCAGCACTAGTAAATTTGAACAGCGTATCAGGAATTACGGTTATTTTATAGCTTTGCACTTCGTGGCAAATGAAATTTGCCTACTCATGCAGCTGTGGCATGACAAAATTAAGCACACCATTTTTAACAAGGCCGCTAAAACACACGATAGTGTCCCTGATAAATATGACGTGTATCTGGCGAATCTCATTTTGATTTGCTTTTTCATCTCTTTGCCATTCAATAATGGATTTCGTTACGTTTCAAAACAGCTCTACTCGGTTATTTACCACACCGAACATATTTACTGGGCTTTAAAAAAACAATTTCACTCTAATTGTTAATTCTTAATTATATTTTTAACTGTTTATAAAAAGTGAGTTCAGTGTAGGTTTTTTTTAATACAATAAATTTATACTCATTTTGTATTAAAAATATTCTTCCGTCATTTTCGATGACTCTGGCCCATCTTTTGGTCAATTCATAATTGGTTTCGGGTAAGAAGTTTGACAATTTTGGGCAAAACCTTCAATGGTTTGATTGATCTCTGGAATAAGTTCTTGCTCATGAACCTTCGCAATAAAAATCTGGTTAGGCTGAACGTCATCATCATCATCATCAGCTAGTGGCCATCCACTGCAGGATGAAATCCTTTTCAGATGCTTTGAACTCTCGCGGTCCTTAGCTTTCCTCTGCTATTCAGGTCCAATATACTTAATGATGTCATCTGAGGACTCTGAGGACGTTTGGCGATCAAGCGTTATCCACTATCCACGTTATTTAATATATATATATATATATATATATATATATATATATATATATATATATATATATATATATATATATATATATATATATATAGCACCTAAAATTGGTGAACATCAAACAGGTTTTCGACCGGGCAGATCCTGCCCGGAACAGATCCTGAATCTAAAGTTGACCTAAAATCCTCAAAAGAAAAACTGTACAATCTCATCTCATCTGTACATTTGTAGATTTCAGAAAACCGTGAATCTCTATTCCAAATCTTGAAAGAACAAGGATTAGATCTGAAAAAGCTGGTAATTATTAAAGCAGCACTAATTAATACAAGGACAAAAGTTAAATTCATGGGTGGCATCTCAGAGCCCTACGAAATTAAAACTGGAGTGAGACAAGGGGATGGAATCTCGCCACTATTATTTGACTGTGTGCTAGAAAAAGTAATACAGGAGTGGCGGGTAAAAAAATCGGCTCTGAATATTGACCAGTCCGTTAAACGGGGGAGAATCAACATCAAAATATATTGTCTGGCGTTTGCTGATGATCTAGCAATTTTAGCTCAAGATATATTAACGGCACAAAAACAGATTGAAATCCTAAAAGAAACAGCAGAAAAGGAAGGACCCCAAATTTTCTTTGAAAAGACACAATACATGACCTGCAACAGACTAAGAACACCATTTCTAAAACAAACTATGGTAACATCAGACGAGTCCCTCAATTCAAATATTTGGGTGAAATAATCATGGAAAACGGGTTGGAAAAAGTGGTCAATAAGAGTAGATGTCAAAAAATGAAAACTGCATTGAGACAAAAAAAACTGATACATTACAATACAGTTATAAAGCCAGAATGTCTCTATGGCGGAGAAACGCTCATTTTTAATAGAAAGAAAGACATCGAGGAGATTGAAAAGAAGGAAATAAAAATCATAAGAAAAATCTTAGGCCCCAAACAACTAAATAGCACAACATACCGACTTGGAGAAAACCAAGAAATTAAACAATCCGCAGATATACATAGCGATATGAGAAAAAAAGACTTTTACGGACACATATAACGGATAAGGAGCAGGCTAGCTAGACAAATAGTTGAATTTTATGAACATAGGAGAGAGCTAAAGTAGAAATAATTAAATGGATTGCTGCAATTAAAGAGGACCTAAGATCTGCCAATGTTACACAAAGTGAACTTCAGCATAGAAACTGTTGCAGGCACAAGGTTAAAGTTTGGGAGGTTGGCCAGAGAGAAAAATGTAGGAAGACCGGAATAACTTGGTCTGACGATAGGAAAAAAGCTCATAGTGAAAAAATGAAATCAGTATGGGCGCAAAGGAAGGCTAACAATAAAAGCAACTGTACTTCGCGTATATATATATATATATATATATATATATATATATATATATATATATATATATATATATATATATATATATATATATGCGTTGGACTCTTCAAAGAACAAGCGAATTAATACCCAGAATAACTTAGAAACGTTCCGTGAAACCATCCGTACACCATCCGTGAAAATATTCGATGATCTAACGAATCATATATGTTACATATGATTCGTTAGATGGCGTTCTGCGCGTGTTTCAGACTCCTGCGTTTAGTTACTATTTAGAGTGATTGAGCAAAGCAAACAAATGTTAACATTTAACAAAAAAATTAATTAGATTGAAGTTTGAGTTGTAATAAAGTACTTTGTTATAGTGGGTCTAACTACAACAGACATACAAGAAGCGCTAGATTTCATATTAAAGGATTCTTCCTATTCGTTTTCGATATTAAAAAAGTGTAAAAATATAAATAAAAAAGGTTCCCATTAACAGATTAATAAATGAAACATATTGTTAAATTCAACATGAAAAAATATCCCTATATTTTTAATATTACGTTATTTTTAAAGGACAAATATTATATTTTGAAAATCAAATTTTACTCTCCCGAACCCAAAAGAATTTATAGTTAGGTTGTAATAGTCTTATTTCAGTAGCAATATGCTGCTGAAAGCAACTTCGTTCGCTCGAAAATCGTCGCTATTTCCTTTATTGCTCATTATTTTATTTTTCAAGTACTTTTCTCAAAGAACTTAAAGTTACAAAAGGGATCATCTTACTTTGAATGTGATCAGTAAGCAATATTTTAAGTTTAGATCAACGCATTCTAAGGTAAAACGTTCCACCGTTTTTTTTTGTAAAGTTTGGTTCTGCTTTATTATAGATATCTCTCGTGAAATGTTGTGAAAAATATCCAGTTTCCGGAGTTATTTACGTGGTTACGGCAGCAAAGTTTTGATTAACCCCAAAATAGTTTATTGAGTTTCGATATGGTAGATAAGTTTGAAAGCGCGGCTAGCTGATATGCGAAATTATTCCTGCTGAAACGCCTAAAATTTTCATAATACCTTTTTTCTTTCTATAACAATGAGTTTATAATAGATAGTTACAAAGACAAGCTTCATCCAAACTATTTTAATTTTGAACATTTTATTTCTCATTTTTAATAAAAGTAGAAGTATATTAACTAAACTACTGGTAGTTTTTAATTGCTTTAAGCTACCTTTGGATCAATTAGAACACTAACATATTGGTATAGTCCTAAGTTGTTCTAGATGAGTGACTAGTACTATTTGTAGAACAAACATTAGTATAATGCAAATTTCGAGCATAGTTGAATTAATTATATTTATCCAGGATGTAAGGGAAATAACTCTAACCAACGATTCTTCACGTCATTTGTAAGGAAAAGGTTATAACAACAAAAATCAAAAACCCAAGGGTTTCCGGGAAAAAAAAATGCAAAATTATTAAATCACTAATCGAAAAGCTGTATTGATAAATATTAATTGGTTATTATGTAACAAATAAACTACAAATAAACTAATGGACATGTTAAAAGTTTTTTTTTAATTGAGAATCACACCAAACATCAGCCAAAATGGAAGTGCCATCAGCCAACGTCACATTCTAATTAGTTATTTAGGAAGAAGATCGTATTAAGAAGAGCGCAGTTCTGCTGCTACCGACCAGACTAGAAATATGCCAAAACGTTTCCAACGTATTCGAGAAAACTAGTTAAACAGATTCCATACTATTTGAATATTGGACATTTTGAATATTTAATATAATAAAACAATTAATCATGTGTTTCTTAATGTTGATGGAAAAATAAGTGCTAGTAATTTAAACTCAATACGACAAAAATGTGTAAGATTTTTTTTTTGTAACTAAACAAACCAAATTTATGATGAAACATATGAAATAAATGGCTATAAAAATATTTCATTTTATTTTCAAATAATACCTCAAGAGAATAAGGAAAAAAAAACTGAATTGCGTTCGATGGAAATAAATACAATTATACCAATTTGCCAATTGTTGCCAATTGTTAAAAACATTTTTCAAAAGTTGTGACCTGTCTTCCGCAACACTAGTTGCATTCTGGATACAAATTTTAGTTTTAGATACAAACTTTATGATGTAAAGAATCGTTGGTTATAGTTATTGGACAGTTATTTCCCTTACACTCTGTATATAGCTATTAGACAACATAATATCGTAGGTACTTTTCAATATTTTCCAGTTCTATTAAAGATCTCATCAACCCATTGACGTTAAAGTAATAAGTATGTTAGATCTAATAAAGGACGCATTTTCATTAATCAATGTAAGCCTTGTAACTCGTAATTTAGCATAACTTTCAAGTTCTTCTGGACACTCACGAAAGAGATTTTGAATTATTATAGATATTCAGAGTCAAAGTTGATGAACAGTCAGGGTTTATCTGATTATTATTTCTTTTAATTTGTGTGTAATCGGAGAGCACTTGCATATATATATATATATATATATATATATATATATATATATATATATATATATATATATATATATATATATATATATATATATATATATACCTAAACAAGAATTCTGCACTCTCTCTGTGTACTCTCCTTGATCGAGACACGGTTCATACACTGCACCATCGTATTTAAAACCATGAAAGGACCAGAGAGTCCGTCAACTTGATTTTTATTGTAGTAGACAAAAAGTATCGATGTAGATATAGCTTGATGTGGATAATCTTTAAATTAGTATAGGCCTGCTTAACACACTTAATGATCTGTGGCCGAAACCTGAAATCTTTGTCAAAAATTAAACACAAATTTTTAGCTATGTCAAGTTTTTTTAGAATATTAATATGTATCGATGATACAAAATTATTTAAAACTGGATCTATAATTCTGAAAAAAGCATATAACAGGACTTGGCTATGATAACTTCTACTTGGTGTTTATGTGAAAATTCACACTGTCATTCCAAATGATCATTCACAGACTTTATAGCTTTATCAATATCATTGGGGTAAAAAGAGTTCAGAAGTTGGACATCATCATCGTACAGTTGTATAGAACAGTTATTGACCCAGTCAGATATCCAGCAAGTGTACATACTAAACAGAAGCGGACCCAGTACAGATCCTTGTGGTATACCATTAATAATCTCTTTGCTACGTGATTTCCCTTTATCAGTAACAACATATTGCTTTCGATTCTTTAAATAACTATGTAATAATTTGATTGATTGCTCAAAAAAGCCCAGATGATAAAACATTGAAATCAAAATACCACGATTTATTTTATCGAAAGCTTTTGTATAATCCAATAATATCATAACTGAAATTTTACCTACATCAAGTGCCCTAAAAATGTCGTCTGTTTTATTTAATAATGAAGCTGTACAACTAAATCCTTTACGAAATCCGGATCGATTATTTGGTAGTAAGTTGTATTAGTCTAAGTAATTAGACTTATTTTTAATACCAAGCGTCTATTGATATTTTTTTTTTATGCGACTTCTAAACTGTTCACACCATTGTTTATGGTTTGTTACCATTGCGTGGTACAACATATAAAATAAAAAGGCATCAAAATGTTATACCCTTCCTAAGTAATGTCTGCAAAAAAATATTGAATTAATAAATCGACAAAATTATTGCACCATACACTATGGTAAACTAAAATTCATCCCAATTTGGAGTAAATATATAATCTGCTCCCCTGTTTTGATTCAGTTTAGTGCCCAATTTAATATGCGTCGCAGAATTCTTAAAATTGTTCTGCTATTTATTCTCATTTTAATGTCCTCTTTTCAAAAATCAATACTAAAAAATTTTCTTATCAAATTTAAATTCTTCTTAATCAAAATACAAGATTCCTGGCTATTTTATTATCATAGGGAATCAAAAAGCTCGAAATAAGTGCGCCAGAATGTTATGGATGGAATATGTTAATTTGAAATTTTGATTAAAAGAAAAGAACCAATGTCATATGATGATGTTGATTGTTTTATGTTCGAAGCTCTTCGTCATCTATAGACCAAACATTTTAAACATTTAGGAGAGTAGGCCCCGCCCTATTCAAGAACGTGGAATAATAATTAACAAACTTCGGTTTCATAATCTCTACTCGTACTTAGGTATGCCTTTTAGATAACTAAATGCAGAAACAGAAATCAAATTATCATATTAACAAGTTTATTGCTACATGCATTGTCCTAATACACAGTGGACAGTAGACGGCTGCCTGTGCACAAATCTTTTAAATTCATTTGAAGCGAGCAAACTGGATAATTTATTGAAAAACAGAAACATTTTAAATTTTAGTAAATTTAAGAAATATATCTTGAAAGTTTGATCATATATTTTTCGTGTCTACCAGTGAGGTGGATTTTAATTTAAACATAATAGTAAACAAACAAAATTGTCACATATGCCATAAAAATCCCAGATATTATTACTACTATAAACTATTGTTTAATATAGCAAATACAGCAAGTGTATTTACTGTATTTTATGAACTGAAGAAGTCATTGGTTACTCTCTATGAATTTGAATAAAAAGGTTTTATTTTTTTAACATTTTATGAAGGGTATGACCTTTAAATGATATTAGTTCAATATGTTATATAGTTTTATTTTTAAATTATCTCCAAATATAATTAAAAATATTATTTAAGCCGTGTACCTAGTATTTTATTTAAAACATTTATTTGAGCACAGTTTAAAAACACTTTAAATCATGCTTTTATTATTATTATTTCATAGATATATCATCAAAAATATACAGTACAAAATATTGAAAAATCTCAGGTCCTTATTCATCCTTCAATTCTTCTATTGGAACCTTTGGTGTAAAACACTAAACTCGAAGAGATTTACCACTAAACACCAAATCACTGTTTTGAAACTCCTCGACGCAGAATTTACTATTAACATGGTTAGCGAAACGTGAGTCGAGAAGTTTCTCTTTAAGTTTAGTTATTCATCCTTGTTCATAAAAAAACTAACATTAACATAACAAAAAAATTACATACTTATATTAGAATAATTCATTTTAGAGGACTGTTTTTAATAATGTTTTTTTTTTCTAGGTTATATAATGCAATCAAGGTCCATCAGGACACATTGTAATGAAAAATGGCACCTTTAAATAGACACCACTCCCTTAGGCTTCAAGATATGACAGCAACGCAAGCGTTTTTTCTTTTTTGCACTCTATTGCAGCCCATTCTTACCGAAGGTAAGGCTCATAAATGTTTCCTTTACATATAGAATCTGATTTCAATAAAAAAATCGAGGATAGTGTCTGGCACCGTATTGAAAATATGACCTCTTAACCAAAAACTATGATTTGTCGCCTTCATTCATTCAGCAAATTGATTTTTTGCTTTTTTATTATTTACCGTAAATCATATATCCCTAGATTACATAAGCAAAACTCGGAAAATATATTACATAATCGTTATATTATTATGTATTATTACTTTTATAGGTCCATTCAAACTGAATACATAGAAGTAGTTTTAAATTGAACTTTATTAGAGATATTTTCTAAGTATGAGACTTTTAAAATATTTTTTAAATATATTGTTACGTCAGTTATTAGAACTATTACAGACAGTTTTCAATAAACGTTGATACGTTGATTTTTTAACTAAATTTAAAAAATATTACTTTTCTTTAGATAATATAGTAGTTTGTTACTCGCTTTATCATTTCCTATAGGTAAATTAGTCAACACATGATTATAATTTAAAAAAATATATATAATTGTACAACCGCGTCATGTGGTCCGACCCGCGCAGGGGCAATTGAACCAAAAGTATTAGAAACAAAAACAAACACTTTTAATAATTAATTTATTATATCTTAATACTATTATTACAGAGTTGTAAGGAACATATATTATTAAATTATTTATCTTCTTAAACTTTTATCATTAATTTTTTTTTTCTCTACTCTACTTTTTTTTAATTTTTCAGTTAAATTTATTGAAATTCATTGCACGTGCAAGACTTGTAGCTTCTGAAACTAATAGATATCTCCGGATGTCTTTTCATGATATCTTTATACCAATCTCTATTTCACTATATCACCAGCCTATTTATTATTATTCCATGATGAGCCATGATGAACTTTCTTAAATCAATCGTTGTTAATACATAATATAATTTAGCAGATGTTAAGCAACAGTCGACTTAATAAACGTTCTTGTACAGCCGTGAAGACCTTGTTGTGGGGATGGTACCGCATTCAAATCTTCACCTTTCTTAAATTTTATAAGATATTGCCGTAATGTCGTGTAAGAAAGATAAAATAATTTAGCAGCACTTCTTATTGTCTCTTTAGATTACAAAATGTTAAAAACTTTTGTATTTGAAATAAGTTAAACCCATAAAAAAAAATGGCAAGGTCTCAAAGCCTGATCAGGAGCTAAAAATTGACCACCATACAATTTATAATTGATTTTCGGGAAATAAAAAAATCACAAGGTAAAAAATCAGGACTATATCTGGTTTAAATAGTCGATTCTTTGAACAGCTATGCACATAAACTTGCTTTAAGGCATTTTGTTTTCAGGTGTATTGTTTAACGATTTTTTATTATTTCTTCAAATATGTTCACCTTTTTAAATTCCAAAATAGCTATATTATTAACAAACTGAGCTGGAATGACGTTTATGTTCATTCTATTAGATATGTATATTTAAATTGAGTAGTGAACTAAATTTGATATTGATTACAATTCTGTTGTCGCACTATCAGTACCTTTATTTTTAATAATAACAGCGACGCTTCGATCTTGGATTATTATTAGGCTGATTATAATTCTACGATAACTTAACAGCTGCTGACTTATATACTAAGATGTCTGCATTGGTGCATGAAGTATACGCCGAAGCGTAACAAAACGTATCTTTAGGGCAAATGTGAGATTTTGAAATTGCCAAATTTCATTATCTATTTATTGTGTTTAAGTTCCTACATTTCTAGTGACGTTCTTTTTGAAGGACATTTGAAATTAAACCACGAAATATGGTAGTCCTAAAGCAAGATCTTGATATTTTTGCTTGTATTTTTGGCGTTATTTACTTATAGCTTTCAGAATTATTTACTTATAGGTTTCATTTGTTTTTTTAAAGGTAGTATAACTGTCCTAACAGAAGATAACATGTCACTTCGCTTAGAAACTATCGTCTTTCACAATTGTTTGAACAAATTGCTAAAAGAATGTTTACCGGTGATTTGGATAAATTTGTCAAGCATGAAATGTTGCTTTAAAATGAAATTTCTTATGCTGATGCATTAATAATGTATCACAAAAACCTTTACAAATTTTACAAGGATGTCAGTGATGGTTGAGAAACAGTTGGAGATGAATCTCGTTCAGAAAGACCTTTAGTGCCAACCAGGGAAGAATACATTGCCACAACCAACCTTTTAATATTAAAGTCATTGTGTTTTTATATCTATATAAACCACCATTGCATAGAGCAAAAATTATTCGTCAATATTTCGCTAAAAACCAAACAAATACCATTCCACAAGCACTATATTTACCAGATATGGTATCATGTGATTTTTTCCTGTTCCCTCAATCGTCGAAAAACTTCGAGGATGCCGGTTTGTGTCCAAAGAAGCCAAACAAGAGAGTTCGTTGGCAGTTATAAATGAAATACTAGAAGTCGAATAAAAAAATGTTTCAAATACTGCAAAAACGTCAGAATAAGTGAATTGCAGCTAAATGAGATGATAAAGATTGTCGAGGTTCATTTAAGTACCTTTAATTTATCTCCGTGAGCTTGGTAACAATCGAATATTTTGTTAATCAAGATGTCGCTTTAATAATCAAAATTAAATATAACGAATGCCTGACACTGATGTTAGTGATGGTAGAGAAATAGTTGGAGATGAATCTCGTTCAGGAAGACCTTTAGTGTCAACCAGTGAAGAAAACATGCCGGTTTGTGTCCAAAGAAGCGATACAAGAGAGTTCGTTGGCACGTATGAATGAAATACTAGAAGTCGAATAAGAAACTGTTTCTAATACTGCAAAAACGTCGGAATAAGTGAATTGCAGGTAAAGGAGATGATAAAGATTGTCGAGCTCATTTAAGTACCTTTAATTTATATCCGTGAGCTTGGCAACAATCGAATATTTTGTTAATCAAGATTTCGCTATAATAATCAAAATTAAATATAACGAATGCCTGACACTAACATATTATATTCACCAGAAGTACTTGCTTTCATTTGCAAACTGAAAACTAACAGACGCTGGTAACTCATCTACTAATATAATGCAGTAAAATTCTTTCAACATAATTAAAGCGAAATACTTAAATGAACTAATAGGTTTTGATTTGACTAACATGAAATAAGTAAGTTGAAATAATTGTGCGTAAAAATCAAATATTTAAAATACTTTAATATTATCAAATTGATTATTCAATTATTTCTTTAAAATACTACATAATAACATCATCAGTTAACAATTACTTTAAAGAAAAAAATTAAGACAAACAAATATTTATTTCATAAAGTTTTTCCATTTGTTCAAAGCGTCGGCGCTTCTTTCTAGGCAATAAATTTTGACTGTTAATCAAAATGTACTGGATGTTCGAAAACAGCTTAGCTTAGCTTCTTAAATACTTTACATAATATATAGATAAAGTTTTGCAAGTTGCTTTAATCTTCCTCTAATAGTGGAT
This sequence comes from Cosmopolites sordidus, assembly GCA_031761425.1. NCBI lineage: Eukaryota > Metazoa > Arthropoda > Insecta > Coleoptera > Curculionidae > Cosmopolites > Cosmopolites sordidus. The sequence continues at coordinate 4,188,490 of JARFXV010000080.1, read as the reverse complement.
TAAGTACATTAATTTATTTCAAAATAATTTGACAGGCTACAGATAAACTTGGATATTATGTAAGTTAAATTTGCTTTCAGTTTGCCTGGATATTTAGTTTCTTGCAATCATTAAAGTACGCATACGCTATTGAAAAACACATCATTATGAAATAACGGATATCCACATTTTTTTTATAAAATCAATTTACACATCTAATTAAACAGACGATTAAAATTTCATATCAGGATTTATTAATGTCAAATTTTTTTATGGCAACAATATTATTGACAGCTGTTATATTTTGCAAATTATAAAAAGTGTAAATTAACTTTCAGATTCTGTAGGATGATGTACTACTATGATCAAAAAGTTAGGGACCTTTTCAAATAAGAAACAAATTATTTATTTATGCATCTACATTTGTTTTGTCCCCCTGTCACTGCAATACACTTATTCCAAAGTTTCTTCCAGTCTTCGAAACATATATATTTTTATATTCAAATTCTAGTATTTTCTTTAAAGTGGTCACTAGTGGTCAAACCAAACGATCACCCAAACTGTTCAGATTTTGAAAGAAAGGAAAGGAAAGTATTTACTGCTAAAGGCGCATCAGCATCTAAGGCTACCGACGGTCATCAGCTACCGACAAACCCAGGCCAGCACCCCCCTCAGGCTAACAAGCCTTGGTTATGTGCCTACCCATAAGTCTATCAAGAAGCCTACCGACTGGCGAGTGACCAACGCAGAACACTGCTCAGAAAGCATCCCGCCTTACCCAGCCTTTAACTGGCGTGACTGAGGAGTAATTCGTTGTCGGATTTTACACTCTTGCCTAGAAACACAGATATTAATCACACCTAATCACAGATATTAAGGTGTGGATATGTGTGGGCGTATGTGTGGGCGTATGTGTGTGTATGTAAGTGTATATAATTGTGTGTGTAGGGTAGGAAGTAAGACGGTCAGAAGAATTAAAGAAAAAGACCCATCCGAGCGTTGGAATAGAACCAATACCTTTGGATTGCCATACAGGCCACTAACCTACCAGACCACCGCGGCCGGCAGATTTTGAAAGAGTTTTGGTACTAAACTTCTTGCGAACTCTCTTGAATGGCTTCTATAGGCTCAAAACTGCGTCCACGAAGTAATTCCTTCAATAAAGGAAGCAGTAGAAAGTCACATGATGTCATATGTGGAGAAGATGGTGTTTGTGGAATGGTGTTTGTTTGATTTTTAGCGAAATAGTGACTAATAATAATTGTGGTGTGCGGATGGTACGTTTTACCACAGTAATATCTACATTTTGAATCAAAGGTTGGCGACCATCATGACTACCTTTACCCTGTCCACAGCTGCTCTAAATAGCTGATTTGATGTACAGTTCAACCAACTCTAAAATGTTGCAACCATGACATTCTTGGTCTTCCCACGCGTCTTTTCCCTTCTATCGTACTCTGCAGAATCAATTTCAATAGTTCGTAATATTGTCCTCTCATTATGTGTCCGAAGTATTCCAATTTGCGTGTCTTTGTGGTTGTTATTATACTTCTATCAGTGGTATTAATACTTAATCGACGATTTTATGAACAAAATCCTTTATTTTGGTGTTTGTTTTATTGGTTGACGTGCAAAATTGAACGAATTTCATCTTCAATTGCTCCTCTATCCTCAATGTAGTCCTTGTACCAGTTGTAAACATTTTTTGACATAGCTTCATCGCCATAACACTTTCTTAATATTTTTAAAGCATCAGCACACGAATTTTCGTTTTGTAGAAAAATTTTAATGGAAATTATTTGCTCCATAAATGTATCCATTTAAAAAAAAACGTCGACAAAACCTTTTAACAGTTATATGTGAAATGATATGAACCTTCTGTCAGATGTTAAGGACAGTCATATCAACTTAAAAAGCAAATGATTGTATGGATACATAAAGCACACAATAAGCACACAATTTTTAAACGAAAAATGAAATTTACTTTACTTTTGGTCATAGTACTAAAAGTGTTATATTTTATGTATATTTTTTTATTTATGTTTATGTATTCATTTTAGATAACACAGGTCTACAGTGGATTTGGTGCCGAAAAGACTAAAACTGTTTTCGAATATGCTCGTTATATGCTGGTTCTCACAGTACATATATTTTTTGAAACGTACGTATATTTTTCGAGATATGATAGGTGTCGAAAAAATACGATTATTTCATATTTCTTACCTTTTCTTACATCATTGAACATCGAGAAAGCTTCGTTTTCGTGATTTCGAAGTGCCTAGAAGAAATGTACTACATTCTGAATCTGAAAAATCAGGCTACGAAAAGTTAGAACAGGGACGTCTTCTGAATGACAAACAGGTCTTTTAGCAGACATAAATCGAGATAGGTCATTTTTTTTCTGTTAATACCATGTACCTTGACTAAGCAATAATAGCAGTCATCGTAGTGATTTTTTGATTCCCTCCAAATCATAGACACACCAAACATCAATTGAATTATCAATCAATTATCAATTGAATAAACATCTTTATCATTTGTGCATTGCCTTAAATGTTCACTACACATTTTGTAAACATTGTTTGGAATCCATGGTTTATCAACGTCTTTGATTTTCAAGTTAAATTAAGCGAAATAAGCATTTTGCACAAATTCAGATATAGGTTTTCGAAACTTGTTCACCGTATACTCGCCACAAACATAACAAAAAGTGTTCGGGTCGTTTAAACATGATCGTTTTGAGGGTGACTTCTTTCAGGATTAATTTACTAACTTTTTTAATTGAAGAAACATAAAAATAAACAAGTCAAATGGCTACCGAGAAGAAAATGTTATCAATGTGGGTACATTAAAAACTGTACGTACTTTTGATAATTTAATGTTACTGAGGGTGTTGCTAGATGCTATATCATACTTTAAAATTACGTCTCGGCAGCACCAATTTTTTTCTTCTGGACCCTATGTAATCTCTCACTGTTTCCTAATTCGGAGTATTATAATAACTGACATGATTTTAAACTTAACCTTGAAGAATATTTTGAAACTGGAAATCTTCCACATAATAATTCCAAGAAAAAAACACCTGATTTATTTTTAAATCTGTGTATAAAATTTAAACAGTGTTAATTTTATTTTAGAAAATCTGTATTCTTAGTTTACTTTTAGTGATTTAATAATTAAAAATTTAATTAAGGACCGGAATTTACTACGCAATAAAATATTGGTAGCTGTTGACATATTTTCCTAGACTAATAAGGAATTCCTAGAATATTACGTAGATCTAAAGAACAATTTTCCTCAAGTCAATTTTTAAAATAAATATGGTTGTGGTTGTATACTAATTTTAGGTGTATTAACATTGAATCTTTGTCAAATAAATTAGAATTTAACAAATGTCGTTATTGTTTCAATGGTGAAATATATATCTTTTTCAGTTAACACAGTTTAAGATTTCCTTTCTTTGCTGAATGCTGTTTTGGCATTAATCATAAAATAGTCCGTTATAACACAAAAATAATATGTTGTGAAACAATACTAACTCTTTCTTGTTTAGTTTGTTATTTCGTTCTATATATGTATATATATATATATATATATATATATATATATATATATATATATATATATATATATATATATATATATATATATATATTAAAAAAAAGGAACTGCATTAAGACTTACACAAAATATTTACAAAAAAAGCATATTTAAAAACACAAAACTGAGACATACAGTTATTAAGCCAGAATGTTTATATGGTGCAAAGACATCGAGGAGATTGAAAAAAAAAGAAAATCTTAAGAAAAATCTTAAGCCCCAAAAAAATAAATAACATTACATACCGACTTCGAGAAAACCAAGAAATCAAACCATACACAGGTATAAATAGCGATATGAGAAAAAGAAGACTTAAGTTTTTCGGACACCCAAAACAGATGAATCCGATTATACTAACTAGACAAATAGTTAAATTTTAAGAAAATAGGAGTAGAGCTAAAATAGGAACAACTAAATGGATTGCTGCAATTAAAGAGGACCTAAGATCAGCAAATATTACACAATGTGAAATTCATGATACGAACTGTTTCAAACATAAGGTTAACGTTTGGGAGGTTGGCCACAGAGAAAAATGTAGAAAAACTGGAACAACTTGGTCTGACGAAAGGAAAAAACTCATAGTGAAAGAATGAAATTAGAATCAATTAGAAATCAGTTTGGGCGCAGAGGAAGGCTAACAACAAAAAACGCCTCTAACTGTACTTCGCGTGGTTTATACGTGACTAAATAAATAGACAAATATATATATATATATATATATATATATATATATATATATATATATATATATATATATATATATATATATATATATATTGTTTATTCGGATCTCGGGTATGCAGCCTGTTGAATGAATATTAAGAATGAATTAATACTAAGATTTCATTCTTTGATAACACTCAATATATTTCGTCTGAACTTTTTCTAGCTTCTTCAGGAAGAATAACAGAATGTTTAAAATGCAGCTGAAATATTAAAATATATATAATAAAACAAACAGAAAATATAGAACAACACTAACACGTTGGAACAAACGTTTCTAATGAAAATATATACAGTTAAAATCAATGGTATTCTTTTTTCTCCACATATAATCAAATCAAATTGTTCTTAACCAAAACACAGAAGAAACCAACTACATTTTCGTTATTCAAAATAATCTAGTACATGAGATCTGGCGTTGATATATGATAAGGCCAATTGTTCTCATTTATAAAAATGTTATCGTATAGTACGTAACAACGTGTACAATTTGTTCACTCAATATAAAAATAGCGGAAAATGTTTTTCTCTCTAACAATGTGTAGCATTTTTATTTAAATAGGTAGCTAAACCTTTTTAAAGGTATACAATTTGTATAACTCTACAATTTTTCATAGATGTGAGTAAAGTAGTTGTCAAAGAGTTTTTATATAAAAAAAATAGTTTTCGATGTATAGAAAATATTGTACCAGTTACTCCAGATTTATTTGTTAAAAAGTAACTAGTACAAAGAACACCATAACATCCACATTCATTCCTGGACTCACTAATTTTTTTTTATTATTTCAATCCTAAAACCGATTAGATAAACCACTATATTCATTTTTGGGTATTTTTTTGTGAATCGTTTTTAAAATAATTTGATTGTAAAAAATTATAACAATCACATTAAATAGTTTCTATATTCGCAAAGTATGATGGAAAAAATTCTAATATACTCGAAATTGTCCCTGTGCAGATTTACTGTTGTTAAAGTTTGCCCGTTAAAAGAATTTTTTTTACAGAAATATTCTAACAGATTTAGAATCGAAATCGTTTCTTCAAATCGTTTTCTACATAAATAAAGCCACAACCTTTTAACCAGGAAGGATTAAGATATAATATCGACATTGAGATATGAATAAAGTAGTTACTACCAAAGGATTTTTAAATAAAACATTAGTTTTCTATGTGTACAAAATATTGTACCAGTTACTCAAGTCTTATTTTATAATAACTAGTACAAAGCACACATTCATTTCTAAACACACTAATCTATTTTTATTATTTCAATCCTAAAACTAATTAGACCAACTCGTATAATCATTTCAACATATTTTTTTTAAATCCTTTCGAAAATAATTTGAATGAAAAAATATAATGAGAATCACATTAAATATTTTCCATAGTCGCAAAGTATGATAGAAAAGTTCTAATATACTCGAAATTGTTCCTGTGCAAAGTTACTGTTATTAAAGTTTGCCCATTAAAATAAACATTTTTTACGGATATATTCTATCAGATTTAGAAATAAAATCGTTTCTTCAAAACGTTGTTATATGTCGTTTAAATACATAAATAAAGCGACAACCTTTTAACCAGGAAGGATTAAGATATAAGGTCTACATTAAGACTGTTATAAGCATAATTTTGGGGTGATTTTCTAAATACGGTAATTTAGAGCTTATCTTTAAGCAAACATATCTACTTTGTACAAGATTGCCAGGGCTTGAGACATGTTATGTTTAGACTAATTATAACTGTTGCAATTTCGGTAGTTCTCTAATTACAATTGCTCCATTTTGACAATTAATTTATCAAATTTAGCTCTGGTTACATATGCTGTTTACCAGATATATTATGGATGTATAAATCCATTTGCAGATATCATTTTAAATATATTAAACATGTCGTAATTCATTTCTTATTTAACTTGTAGGGCATTCTTACCGAATATACCACTATGGTTAAAAAGTAAAGTGATTTTAGTTTAAAAAAATCGCGGCCTTTACGTATCGATTAATTCATTTATTTTCTAAGTTGGCAACACTTCTCTTAACATCAGATAAGAGTTTCATATCACTGCGCTTCTTAAGTTAGATATATAACATGTTTTAAAATTGTTAAACATTTTTGACAATGCTTTTTTAAAATAGACAAATTTATGGAGCAAACGGTTGGCATTAAAATTAGTCTAAAAACGTATGTTAGGAAAGTGTTACGGTAATAACGCTATGCCACAAAAAAATTACAAGTAGTACAAGGGCTTCAGTGATGTGGAAAAGGAGCTGAAGATCTAGCTCGTTCCGGAAAACCTTCCATGTCAATTAATGAAGAAAACATTGCCAAAATCAAGGATGTTGTACTTTTTGATCATATTAGTCAAATCAAGGTCTTAAAACTTTTTTTGATTTCTTAAAAGTATGAAGTATTTTATTAAAGCCCTCTAACTGAAAGTTTAGGTTTACTTAACCTTTCTTAGTTTATATTTTGTCTGGTTTTGCAAAGCTACGAAATTAGAAGGAAATATCGTTTGTTATTGTCATATTTTGCATTATTATTATTACAAAAAAAAAAGCGAGCAGCAAGGATAGACACTAAGATATTACCAGAATGCATTTTCCACAGATAGTTCGCCAAATTCCAGTTTGAAGTGTTTTGGTGCTCGAGGTAATGATTGGCCTGAAACAACATTTGAAGATGTACTTCGTGAAGCCGAATTGAAAAAGTATTCTCTACTCAGGCGTATACATATATAATTGGGGCAGGCACTTAGGCACAAAACCTTTTCCCTATTTTAGTTGGGCATACAAAACTTTTGTGCATCATTATACGGAAACAAAACGATAATCTTAGCGGAGCACTAGTGGCGAATACAAACTTAGCACCGTTAGACTACCGCCTAAGTCCAGTGCTGAAAATATACCTAATATGCCAGGCATTTTCAACATATGACGCAATTAAAGCTAGTATGGATACCTAGGTTTTGGATAATTTCACCTTGTTGACTGTATAGGTACTCAGAACGCTTTCTCATATAGACACTATTTGTTTTTTTAGTGAGTTGAAAATTTCATCTCCGTCAAAAAAATGGAATTAACTCTTCTCACTAATGGAACTTTCGCAGGATCATTTACAACGAGTTTCGACATGGATTATCTCAATAACAGTGCATCGATCAACTTTCTTCGACTTTTGGCCATCAAGCACCATCTAAAAAAACTGTGTATCTTTGGTTTCGTGAATTCAATCGTAGCCATCCTTCACTCGAGAACGAATTTAAAGAAGGTCGTTCAAAATCGGTTATTGTACCAGAAAACATCGATTCTGTGCGCGAACTGTTAAAGCAAAGTCGTCATGTGACATACTGTGAGATTGAGAAATCCCTGGGCATTAGTATGACAATCATACACAAGATTTTACATAAACATTTAGCCGTGAAAAAGATTTGGATTGTTTCCGCATAATTTGACAATCATACACAATTTGTATAAATAAATGCTAAAAAAAAACAATCGTGGTGCGTCAAACGTCATGTATAACATCTACACAAGTGACGAATCTTGGATCTATGCGCATGAGCCCGAAAGTAAACAGCAGTGGACTGTATAGGTCTTTCAAAATGAGCCAAACCCTACAAAAATTGTTCGCGCAAGAAGCACTTCGAAGCAAATGGTGGCATGTTTTTTAAGGACAAATGTGGCTACAGTGCCACAAAAGAATCGTAGAACGATCAATTCTGAATGGTACACAACCATTTCTTTGCTAGAAATCATTGAAAAAATAAACAGCTACGCAGGATGATTCTTCACCATGACATCACGAGCTTTCAAACCGAACAACTCAATATCGTCCGGTCAATACATAGAAGTGGTGGGTCATCCGCCGTACAGACCTGATTTGGCGCCCAATGATTTGTTTTTGCTTCGGTCCGTGAAGAATAAACTACCTGGTCAACGATTTTCGACACCAAAAGAAGCGGTTGATGCGTTTAAAATGCATGTTTTGGAGATACTTCAATCGGAATGAAAAAAATGCAATGAAAATTGGTTTAAACGTATGCAACAGTGTAGCGATCGTCGCGGAGAATATTTTAAAACACATTTTCAATTATACATATTTATTTTTATTTATTATTCCGGATACATAAATAGCAACCCTCGTACAAGATGATTAAATCATCTCCTGATGGTGCTAACATGGTTAGGGAAACGTGCGTCGAGAACTTTAAAAAAAGTGATTGGTAGTTCAGTGGTAAATCTCTTTGAGTTTAGTGTTTCACACCGAAGGTTGCAATAGAAGAATTGATACATTATGCTATGTCAAAAAGTAAATACTATATAATTTCAAACCACTAATTCTGTGTTGTTTCAACATTTCGACCCTTTCTCGTATATTTGAATAAGCTTCGCAATTTTTACAAACTAAATGAACGAAAATATTCCGACAAATATGTAGTCGCTTGTGGTAATGCTTTTTTTACGAAAAATAAACTAGATTATATGAAAAAGATTTAAAATGACCTTTTTAGTAAGTTATTGAATTGTAGATTTCCTAAACGCAGAATTTTAAACTTCAAATTACTAAAAGTTTGCGAACTGCAAACAGGTTTCCGATAGTTAAAGCCTATGGTAACAGCTGGGTCTTATTCAATTTTATAGTTCTTTGTTCTGCATTTGAAGCAATAACCCCAAGTCCTACTTCTTATTTTTCTTAAAGACATATACTTCACTTAAAGAACATAATACTATTCTAGTAATCGATTATGCAGTAATTGAAACTGATACTATACAAGCTGAAAAAAAAATTAGGATAATTTTAAAGCGTTATTAAGCATTACAGAGTGGTGTTAAAAAATAGTGAACAACGAATTTGTTTAGAATTCAAGAAATAACACATAGGTCAATAAGTCTCCTGCCTGATACATAAAACATACTTTTTTTGCAAATTTTGACTTAATTATTCTCCTTGAAGAGCAATACAATCATTTCAACGATTTTCTAACATTTCTACACTTATTTTATAGAACGATTTCTCTTTGCGTTCAAAATACCCTTCAGTTTCGGCAATTACCTCTCCATTGGAACATATTTCTTTCCAGCGAGCATTTTTTCTAGGTTTGAGAACTGGAAATAGTCGCTGGGGACCACATCTGGAGAATACAGTGGATGAAGAAGCAATTGAAGTGCAATTCATGCAATTTAGCCATTTAGGTTTGTGATACGATACATTGTCTTGGTGAAACAACACTTTTTTGTGTTCAGTTAGGGCCTTTTTTGTGATCTCGTCCTTCAAACCCACCAATAACGCTAAGAAATATTCGTTATTGATGGTTTTACCTTTCTTGATATAATCAATGAACAATATCTCATGCGCATCCCAAAATACAGAGGCCATAACCTTGCCTGCCGATGATTTTTTTTGTCGCTTTCGACGGCTTTCACCGGCTGTCCAGTCAGCGGACTACTGATTTGACTCTGGAGTGCAGTGATGTTTCATCCATTGTCACATACCGCATGAAAAAATCCTTTTTATTCCGCTTAAACAGCTCCAAGCATTGCTCAGAATCATTAAAACGTTGTTATTTTTGGTCCCCTGTGAGCAAACGAGGTACCAATTTCGATAACAATATCCAAATCTTCACACTTCCAAATGTTTACACTTCCTTTCGATATCTTCATGATATCAGCTATGCCCTGCAGCTTTGCTTTAGGGTTTTGCGAAATCATTTTGTGAATTTTTCTGACTTTGTTTGGTAGAACCACCTGATTTGGACGTCTAGAGCGTTCAGCATCATCGGTGCTTACACGACCACGTTTGAATTCAGTTTACCAATCAATTATGGTTAATTTTCCTGCGGCAGAGTCCGGGTAATGTTTATCAAGTCAATTTTGACACATGACGCTTGAAGGTTGATACAATTGACCACTGGTAAGTGGTCGTAATTTTTCGTAAGTAAGGCCATTTATATATCAGACCGGGGATTTATTGAGCGATGTGTTACTTGAAATATAAAGGGTTGTCCAATAAATATTTTTAAAATGAGACACAATGATTACTACAAGTTATAATCTGGTAATGTTTACAACAACAAATTATGGCAATATGTTTAAGGTCAATAATTGTTTGGTGTTTGTTTCTGTAAACCAAGGAAATCCCATGGGGCGTGAGATCGCATGATCTTGGTGGCTAGTTGACATTACCATTTCCCAAGAAACTTTTCTTATAAGAAATCGATTGCTTGGCGAGATATGTGACAAGTCACATTGTCTTGTTGAAAGAAAACATTGTATATATTTACATTTATCACTTCAAGCCAAATATATTCTGCTAACATATTCCAATAGCGTTCACCATTAACAAAAATTTTTTATAAAATTTCAAAAATATGGTCATATCACTTCTTCATTCTAAATAGTGCACCAAACAGTGACTTTCTGAAGAGGCAGAGGTAACTCCTGAATCACTTGAGAATTTTCATCGGCCGAAATCCTACAATTATGTTTGTTCACAAGCCCACTAAGCCAGGAGTCAACTGAGGGTCTCCTTCCAACTGCTCTAGAATCTAGAAGTTGAATAATGTATCCTTCCACAATGTACTGGATACATGAATGACATTTACAAATGTCATTTTTCAAACAGTGAATGACATTTTTCAAACAGTGTTGCCATTATTACGTTTCAAAATTTTGACAACCTTACTGGAAGATTCTTGAAATGACACTTCATGAATTATTATAAAATTATATTAAATAATTAAAGTTTCAATTTAATTACACATTAAGTTGCAACAAGACAGAAATAGACATAGTAAAACATATGGTTGAAATAAACAGATTTTTGATATTTTCTATTAAACAAATCGCGATTTTATACTCTAAATCAAATCATTGATATACAAATCTCGCTACTTTCTCAGATATTCTAATACTGCATTTGTCCCACACCATTCTATATAGGGATAATGGGTATTATTATGTATCTGCACTGAGGAATTTCTCGATCTATTAATCGAACAATGTATATACCGACAGACACTTCTCCGATTACGAACGCCTAGCTAAAATATTTACAACTTGTATTTATTAAACAGTCCTTGTATAGAATATTTGTTTAATTCAAATGTTATTTAGTACAAAGAACCGTACTGATAAATTTGTTTGTTTGTTCAAATACGCGTACACAAGGATCAATCTGAATTTTTTTAAATACAGGGAAAAATACATATTAGTGAAATCAAGGTCTAAAACTTTTTTTGATTTCTTAAAAGTATGACGTATTTTATTAAAAACCTCTAACTGAAAGTTTAGGTTTATTTAACCTTTCTTAGTTTATATTTTGTCTGGTTTTGCAAAGCTACGAAATTAGAAGGAAATATCGTTTATTATTGTCATATTTTGCATTATTATTACAAAAAAAAAGGAAGCGAACATAGACACTAAGATATTACCAGAACACAAGGATCAATCTGAATTTTTTTAAATACAGGAAAAAATACATTTTTGAAAAAGAATTTTATGTAATCACACTGGTATGATGAGCATATCAAGAGGATATGACATGACCTAATTTCATATATATATATATATATATATATATATATATATATATATATATATATATATATATATATATATATAACTTTGCAAATGGAATACCATGGAAACGATTGAGTTGGCAACTATGTATGTATGTAAAATGATTCAACCCTTCGCTACAAAAGCATAATAATTTTAACCCGATATCCGATGACGTGTGTAGTTTGGTATTGTTATGATGGAAAATGACATCTTTACGATGTCATACCTGCTCGATTCTAGCGAATAGATTTGTCTAGATCTGTTAGCCGCTAATAATATACGTCGGAATTAACTGTCGTGTCCAGTGATGATAACTTGTAGAAGAGCACGCTCTTGTAAACCAAAACACTGACAATATATATATATATATATATATATATATATATATATATATATATATATATATATATATATATATATATATGTATATCTTGCATGATTTACGTATCAATACAACTATTTATTTATTAGGTTGATAAGACTATCCTTGACATTTGGAGAAAGTTAAAAAAAAGAAAAAGAAAAAACATTTTAAAAAAATGAAACAAAAATAAAGAAAATTTAAAGTGGTACAATAACTCAGTGACCGTAGAGAAGCAGTTGAAGATGAACCTCGTTCATAAAACCCTTCCATCTCTACCAGTAAAGAAAATATTACTAAAATCTTGTACAGATATGCCATAATCACCAGACCGAACATCCGAATATTTATATATTCCCGTCATGATGAAATATATACGAAATTCAGTGGGACTCATGCAGGAAGACTATTTATAAACAGAGAATTTTATCACTTAACTTTAACAAGTATCTCTCAAGACTGGTTTCTGGCCTTATATCCTTCGTCAGTCAGACTTGAGTCGAAAATCTGTCGAATAATTTTCGCTATATATATATATATATATATATATATATATATATATATATATATATATATATATATATATATATATATATATATATATTTATATAGGTCTATAATAGAAACTGGATCTATAATAGTAATCTGGATTGGGAACAGGATGTTGTAAAGATGATTGGTGGAAACTTAAACCATCTTAGATTTACAGATGATATGATTGTCCTATCATAAGATCCAGAGGAGCTGCAAAGACGCATACAAGACCTGCAAAGGGCCGGCGAACCATTTGGCTTAAAAATAAACCTGAAAAAGGGTCAAGTTATTCAATAAATTCGCCAAGGACAGAAGAATTTGAGTTTTAGCAAGGGATTTGGAGATTGTAGACCACTTTATATATCTTGGGCAGATGATTTCAATGGGAAGTGGAACGGCGTGTTAAATGTGGCTGGCAGGCATTTGGCAGGCTCAATATAGTGTTTAAGGGCAAACTCCCACTTTGCCTGAAAAGAAAAGTCTTCGATCAGTACGCCCTGCCCGTGATGACCTACAGAAGTGAAACTTGGACACTCACTTCGCAATCAATTCAAAAACGTCGGGTAGCACAGAGGGGAATTCAAAGATGTATGCTTGGTATTGCAAGATGAGTCAGAAAGCCCTGCACATGGATCAGGGAACAAACGAAAATGTGTGAACACATTGGAAGAGTAAAGCAATGAAATGGAGATGGGCAGGCCATATAGCGAGGCGATGGGACGACAGATGGACCAAGGCAATCCTGGAGTGGATACCGCTTGATACCGCGGGAAGAAGAGCGAAAGCACGATGGACTGATGAAATCGTTAAGTATATTGGACCCTAGTGGCAGAGGAGAGCCCAGGACCGTGAAAGTTGAAAGCATGCTAAAGAGGCCTTATTAAGAGGCGTATTAATTTTTAAATTTAATATTTTATTACTAAAAAAAAAAGAACGAACTTTGCTAAGCAGATATTTTGTTTATGATATAACAAAATATTGAAATTAATTTTGAATTGATTGCAAATCGCTATCTCCAACTTTATCTAGAGATAAATAAGCTAACTCTTAAACGGAAGGAACTTGCCTGAGTACGTTATAATTAAAAATTGCTATATTATCTAGAAAAAATAAAAGATTTATCCGAAAGCTACACTGGAACAAATGTAGGTCACTTTGGCGAAGAGAGGATCATTTATAAGGCATTACGCAAGACGGTAAATGATATGGCCACTGGTTTAATAATCGCCGGATAGTTGAGACGGTCTCCATAGCTGTGGTTTATGCTAAAGCTCTGGTTAATCCCAGATTAGCGATGTCGGCGTAACTACAATACTAATTTGTTGATTCGGGTACAACGACAGTGAAATATTGCTCGAAGCACTCACATATGCCACTAACGCATAGTTAACAATATTGAGCATTGAATCAGTCTAGTAGCCGAATATACAACTCCCTGTTTGTTAAGCTATTTTATTTAAAACACTGCGTTTCTATTGAAATTTATGACCTATGCAACTTTGTAAATGGGCCTGTCGAGTTCTGTATTCGAGATATTTTACCACCTTTCAGTATTTCATTATTGTACTCACGGCGTAAGTTTGTTACATACTTTTTAAATTATTTAAAATTACAGGTCTACAGTTTGCTTAATAATTTAATTAGTTTTCTACTTTGCAGGATAATTACCTGCATATAATATTATGTTTTATCAATATTTAAATTAGTACATTTAATTATCATATATATTCTCGTTTGGGATTTATTAATTTACAATATTTATTATTAAAAAGGGCAATAAAATTGCCCCGTACACCGATTAGTCGTGGCCCCTAGACATGATTGAATCAACATATCAGGTCTGTACATATGAAACCGGAATTTGCCCCTAGATGGCCCTAACTGTCAATGTAGTTACCGTCAAACTACGTCATTGGCACCATTTCCTTGTTCATATCTGAGAAAAATTTTCAACTCATAACAATACAAGTTTTATACAACAGCATAGTTTGTAATAGCATTAAACATGTCGAATTGTGTGCATGGAAACTACGATTTGCGGACAGCATTGATTTTCTGTTACCATTTGAAGAAAACTGCTGCAGAATCGCATCGAATGTTTGTTGAAGCTTACGGTGAGCATGCTGTTGGTAAATCACAATACTTTGAGTCGTTTAAAAAATTTAAAAGTGGCGACAAATGATCGATTTGAATCCAGCTTTGCGTGAAAAACGACCAGAATATCAAAAAAGGTACCACAAAGTGATTGTGCTTCATGATAATGCACCATCACACAGCAAAACTGGTCAACGAAACGATTGAAGTGTTTAGTTGGGAAATATTTTTGCATACGGCTTATTCAGCAGACTTAGTTCCATTTGGTTACTACTTATTTCTAGCGATGGGGCATGCACTTGCTGAGTAGCGCTTGACTTCTTGCGAATATGTACGAAAATGGCTATATGACTGGTTTGGCCCAAACGAGCAACAGTTTTTTGGCGTGACATCCACAAATTGTCAGACAGGTTGGAAAAATGTATAGCTAGCCATGGGCAATACTTCGAATAAAATATTTTATATCATTTTCATACAATAGACGTTTATTTTCTATACAAAACGTCTGGTTTTATATTTACTTTTAACATTTAATCCTGCAACCACGTGACTAGTGATTTATTTAAATTTAGGGACTTTCATCTTTTTGGATTATTTGTCATCAAAAATATTACTAAAATATGCCCTAGATCTGTCATTGAGATTTGTTTGTAAGATTTTTATTAGTTTCTATGCTTAGAACATCGTAAAAACATTTGATTATTTAAAATAAATATTTTTTGCTATTTGCATTTCATCAACAATATTTTCCTAAAAATCTACGACATGGGCTTCTCTTCTTCTTTTTTCCTTTCATGGCATTTGCCCAATGGCGATATTTTAACATGTTTTTTACTTCGGGATTAGTGTTAAACTGTGTATATATTTTAAAGAAAAAGATCATTTATAGATATCCAAAAAAACCCAATAAACGTATGTAGTAGTTTAAGAAAATTAGTCATTTCGTGTTAACGATTACCAACTTGTCATATTAGTTGTCCGCGTGAGATTCGAAATTAAATGAAGACTATGTAGAAAACAAACTCAAAAGTCTCTCGTCGTACAATTTTTTCTTTCAAAATATTTTCTACATACTACAGGGTTAATTCCAATTGTTGAAATAAATAAGTAAATTCCACAATTGCAGACTTAAAATCATCATCCCAGTCTCTTCTTGATCGTCATCTTCTTTTTTTATTGATATCTCTTGATTTATTGGTTTGTCTCGTCAATATGTCTTCAAACATGCTTCATGCATGTTTAAGCTCTCTGTGGATGTTATTTCAAATTACTCCCTAAATATTTGATTTTGTTTCTCTATTATTTTATTTTAACTACCAGGAAGCTCAATTACATACCATTTAAGTTATTTTTTGTCTTATGTTTGAATTCGATGATTCGAAAGGAGAACCCAAAGTCAGTTTAACTACTTTCTCTAAATTTCGGTCTTTGTATTTGAGAAGATGTGTTTCTTAGCCTGGAAATTTTCCCTTATAACGTCAATTGGTCTAACAATATATCACATAGCGTAGCCCCTAGATATTTAAATGTGTTATCTTTTTCTAACACATCGGTCAATAAGTCTCCGGTCTGACATATAGATGGCGTCACTTACGAAAAATCCAAAACTTTCAAACGTCATGTGTGAAAACTTCATGACAATATGTCTACTGGTTTGTGAGTGTGCTTTAAGTGACGCTACTTTTGTTATATTCAAAACAATGGGAAAGAAAAAGAATTTAGTGTGTTGATTACATTGTTTTTTAATGAAGAAATATACAGATGAAGCAAAACAATGTCTTAATAAAAATTATCAGGACTTTGCTCCAGGAAAATCAGTCATAATTGATTGATATGCTGAATTCATTGGTATGATGCTGAACACTCTGGATATCCAAATGAGTTGGTTACACCAGACAACATCACAAAAATTCACAAAATTATTTCGCAAAACCGTAAAGTAAAGCTGCAGGAAATAAAGAGCTGAGCTGATATCATAAGTGTTTACACCATTTTACGTGAACATTTGGGAATGCGTAAGTTGCTAACGGAATGGGGTTTTTGCCCACACCTGACCAAAAACAACAACGTGTTGATAATTCTGAGCAATGTTTGTAGCTGTTTAAGCGAAATAAAAAAAAATTCATACGGTATATGACAATGGATGAAAGATAGATCCATCACTGCACTTCAGCAGTCGGCAGTCAGCTCCAGTTCAGTGCAGTCAGCAGTGCAATTTGATAAAGAATTGTATTTTATTTGTCAGACCGGCGGTTTATTGACCGATGTGTTATTTTAAGATTTTTTAACTTTATCTTATAGTATATTATTTATTTTACAATTATCATTGTTCTCCAATTATATTAAAGATCATCTGCTGTTTCTCTTTTCAGGACAATAAAATTATAAGAGTAAAAACCATACCAAGACTTTTACAAAAGAACTAACAAGATTTTTTAGCTTCAATTTATATGATGTTTAAATCAATATTCTTATTTATAAAATGGCATAGTTACAAGACAATTTCTAAGTTAACAAGCGAAATGATATGAAACTTCTTTTTTGCCCACACCTGACCTTTTTGGTGTGGGCAAACGTGTAAAAACTTATCAACAACGTGTTGATAATTCTGAGCAATGTTTGTAACTGTTTAAGCGAAATAAAAAAAAATGTATGCGGTATATGACAATGGATTAAACAATGGAAGCAATTTTTTGCAAAAAAATACAAATTCTGCCTCGAAATTTACTAAATATATCATTTTTTTTCACTCAGTGCAAATGCATGCATTCTGTTTTACATGCCTCAAGTTATTTTAAGTTTTTTTGCTCATTTATTTATTTTCTCTAAACAACTTTACAGATTATAAGCGAAATTATTTAAGGAATTCCTTTTTCGTTTGCCATGAAACACTCGCCGATTTTGAATACAAACTGCTTAATATGTAAGAGAATTATTTTAGCTCGGAGATAAAAGCCCCGTGTTTTTATTAAGGGTGTTTTAGGTATTTCGTCTATTTTCCCTATTAATTTTGTTTTTGTTAAAAAGATAATCTCTTTGATTTTATAATTAATCGGTTGAATATAATAACCTTTATAATTATGTAAACCAAAATGATGTATTTAAAAGGCATTACGTTTAAAAGTATTATAAAACATAATTTTAATTTTTATCAAGTGATATAGTAATTTTTAGAGTGAATTCAAAATATGTTAATAATTTCCACTCTGCTTCTTTTTGATAAACATTCTGTCACTACACCTTCTCACGTCTTCCTCGGCCTTCCTCTAGGACTTTTCCATGTATTTTTGTTCGCCATGGTCGTTTCAGTTTTCTCTGATCGCTCATTCCTCTGATGTGATCAAACTATTTTACATGCCGCCTTTCTATACTTTCAATGATTGGTACCATCTTTAATCGCTCTTAGGTCCTTCAATTCCGCCGCTTGCACTTGCGCTTACTCTTATGTTGAGCTGATATTAGGAGATGGTGATGGTTATTGTAGATGGCCGTAAGAGAGAGATTGCCAACTCAAATTCTCAAAAAAGCTAAGTTTGAGAACGGAATGCCTCCTGGATCGAAGATTTTTATGTCTCAGACATCTGCATACATCACTTCAACCATATTTTTGGGATGGTTGAAAACACACTTCGTTCCAAGGAAGCCTGCAAGGAAAGATCTTCTGTTGTTGGATGACCATTCGACTCACTGCAATTCTGTTGAAATAAAATACGCAGAACAAAATGACATAGTTTTGCTTTCAATGCCAAATCACATATCTCACTACCTTCAACTGTTGGATCATGCGGCGTTCAAGTCACTGAAAATTTCTATGAATAATGTCGACTGTGGTTGAAACAAAATCCTGTTCATCGTATTTCAACACTGTCATTCGGAACGAACATTGCTTAACAAAGAGTGGGGAAAAGCTTCTGCAGAAAAGGGTATTACATGATTTAAAGCTACAGGAGTCAGTCCTTAACCCAAGCACAATCCCAGATTATGCTTTTCCACAAGAAAATGAAATGTAAAGAAGATATGAAAAATGCTAAAATGCAAAAAGGTATTGCTAAGAAGAACGTAAAAAAAGACTGAGAAAAAAGGAAACAAGACTGACACAGACAAAAAACAGCAGTGAGAAGTGCCCCACGAAAGAAAAAAATCTTTAAGAAGGATATCTGACAGTAGCGACGATGACGAGTAGTCAGTTTTATGCGATGCATTAGATGAAGAGGGTGAAGGGAGAGAAGAAGATAACTGTGTGGGCTGTGAAGAGAATTATTTCGGAGCACGTCTTCTCGAAGACTGGCTTCAGTATATTAGCTTCTCCGATAGACTAGTTAAAAAAAATCTTCAGTGTCAAATAACGGAATCTTGATAACCAAACTTTGTTAAAGGAAGATCACGTTCAGGAAATATGGTGTACCACTTTTATTAAAACAAAAATGTTCATATCATTTTTTTATATCGTAGTTCTTTGACTGTACTGACCGCACTATTAACCTACCAAATGCACTTGATTCTATAATAAAGTAGTTTTCCTGGACACGCTAATCTGATTAATCTCAGTTATATTAGTTTTATGGAAGATAGTTGTTAATATAGCAGTTTCAAGTACACAATAAACAGCTTTATAAACAGCCGAAAACATAATAATTAAAAGCTCTTTGAGTTTGGAAGCATTTAAGCGCAGGTTCAAAAAGTTATTTTAACTTTTCACTTCATTATTAAAACCCATTTATAATAAAGCTGATGGCCGTTAAGTTCAGAAAATGTTAATTATATTGGTTTTATTATAAAACTTTTCTAGAGGAACAAGCAACGGTTCAGGAATTACATTGAAACTGTACAATATGTGAATGCAGAAAACTTTCTAGTCTACGTAAGCTTCATTTTTCTTTATTTTCAATTAAGCCATAAAGAATGTTTTGTCAATTAAAAATGCCCCTAGATATAGGGCAGTGTGATAAAAATACGAAGGTAATTCATTGATTATTCTCCCAAAGATTGTGGGTATTATTTGATCCAACGTTGGAAAAAACAGTGTGGTTGTCACATTTGACCGGTTATTCCTTGTCGGATTTTATATTTTTGCCTAGCAAGCCCTGGTAATTAGGATATATTAACATGTTTCATCGCTCTTACTGAGCAAGAGAACAAATAAATAAACAAATGCAATCATCTAGCTCATAAGTTCTTTTAAATAATGCACTTGTCGACTCAAAATCATCCAGTTCTTTTCTGAAACAAAAACAAAAAAGCCCAGGACTGGAGAATATATCAGCAGAAATGTTCAAGGCAGACTCTTAGTCGTGTTCCGAAATGCTAGGAAGAAATACCCGGAAAACAATTATACGCCTTATTCGGAAAATTTATTGGAACGTTCAGTGCTATGTAGCTCACGGTGGATATGGTAATTAGACATTTTTACGGTTGTGAGGTAGGGGTGTATCTTGTCTCCTGTTCTCTTCAATGTTCTACTAGATTATGTCCTTAAAAATATCAACGAAGGTCAATCCCCTATCCAGTGGACCCTCAACTCTAGCTTGACGAACCTTGAATGCACTGATTACATATGCTTTATGTGGCATCAATTCTACAATATAATCCATATGATAAACATACTTGCAACGTAAGCCTGGCAAGTTTGCTGAGAATTAATGTAACAAAAAGTAAGTCGCTGAGAATCTACACTAGAAATTTTACTCCTTTCGTCATCAACGGATCACCCATGGAAGATGTGGGAAGCTCTATATGCTTGAGCAGTATTTTCACACAAATAATGGAGGTGAAGATTATGATGTCGGAACCAGAATAGGTAAAGCTCAAGGAGTTTTTGGAGAGCTGGCTCCTGCGTGGAGATCAACACAATCTTGCTCTATGGATATGAAACGTAGAAAATAACGAGGCAATAACAAATAAGCTTCAGGTCTTCACAAATAAATGAATGGAAAATATTTCGCATATTCTGGCCAGACAAGATTCGAAACGAAAACTTGCTTCATCTCATAAACCTAAGTGGGCATACACTCAGAAAGCAAAGCAAATGTATATTTCGATTTTGGAGAAGAACTGTCCTGGCAAGAAGTTAATGCTCTGGCGCAAAATAGAACCAAATGGAACAATACTTTTATTAAAGCCCTATGTTCCGCTTAGGATTTGAAGGACCATAAATATAGTTCCTTTCTTGAATGAAATATGAGGTAAATTCATCGAAAATAAGGAAGTTTATTTATAATACTAAATTTATACTTGTGTTCTTTCTGAATAAATAATGAATGATTTAAAAAAGGCGCTGAATTAATTTGTACACCTAACAATTTTACTGAAATGTTTATCATATATTTTACGGCATATTACAACATTCTTTGAGAACCGCTGCATCGAATTTCATATTATATACCAACCAAAATTTGAGAAATCTATTTTATGAAAAATGAAAATTCCTCAGCGTTACAGAACCTGTGCTAAGTATTGGAATTTTAGGAATTTTTTTACAA
The DNA here is from genome assembly GCA_031761425.1 of Cosmopolites sordidus. NCBI lineage: Eukaryota > Metazoa > Arthropoda > Insecta > Coleoptera > Curculionidae > Cosmopolites > Cosmopolites sordidus. The sequence goes on along the minus strand of JARFXV010000080.1, from coordinate 4,167,161 downwards.
CCACTGTTTTCACACTAATTAAATTTAGTCCCACGTACTGTCCGTTCGGCAATTAAAAATAAATTATAGGTGAATTCTGATTAGTAAAATAGACAAATTAATTGAAAATATTACGGTAATATTGTATTTAACGTTATTAATAAAAAGCTTAATGCAAATACGTTGAAATATGTTTATTTGTTACAAACTGAATTCATTTTAAATTTGTCAATGAAAATACACTGCAAGAATTAATGTTTTACTAATTAATAATATTTAAATGTTCATTAATACTAATACGCATTAAAAGCATTAGCGGGAATTGTTAATATATTAGATAGTCATTTTATCAATAAGTTATTTATTTTCAAAATTACATACCTGTTATATTGTTGCTGCTATATATATAAATATTGCTATAATCAAAAAGTCAAGTTACTTTTGTTTAAAAAGTTCGCGCGCTATACTTATCGATATATATATTTTGGAGGTTATCCTCTTTGTTAGGCGAAATTGTATAGCATTCGTGAAAAATAGTGACTTTCATCACTATGACACGACACACGAACCTCTGATGAACTTGTTTTACCAATAAATTCATGTAAAATAGTTAAACATAATGTTTACTACAGGGGTGTGAATGTATATAATAAGTTGCCACAATAATGTGCAAGCGTGTTCAGAGTGACAACGAATTTAAAAAGTCAAAGTTTTTATAGTTTAGAAGAATATATGTCTTATCAATAATTAGATTCAATACTTATTTATGTATAGAATGTTTGTGTATGATTATCATATAATGTATTGTGTCTGTGGTCGTGTCACTGAACATTCTGTCAATTCTGTCAGTCCGACTTAATCATGGATATTTTATATTGCTGTGGGGATTGAATAAATACATTATTAAATTATATACCCTATCAAGAATATTTATACGTAGGTTTAATTGTTATGTATTCTTTGTATGAACAACAAAGGGGTATTCTATGAATATATATATATATATATATATATATATATATATATATATATATATATATATATATATATATATATATATATATAATATTTGACTTATATAAATTACGAATAATGCGCCTGGCGATGTAGAACTCTAATAGCTAATGATGTTCTCCAAAAGGAATTGAAACAACACTAAACTCAAAGAGATTTACTACAAAACACAAAGTCACTTGTTTTCCATTTTTCGGTCCATTTTAAGCTAACCATATTAGCATCATCATGAGAAGATTCACACATTCAAAACATAATTTTGAGATTGAATCGTCTCCTGGTGATGTTAACAAGATTACCGAAACGCGCGTCGAGAAAATTGAAAGCAAGTGACTTGGTGTTATGTAGTAAATCTCTTTGAGTTTAGTGTTTCATTATTTAGTGTGAGATCATCAAAACACAGTTGAAGCTTCAGATAATAATAAAATGCTGTTAAAACAATCAATAAAACAGGTATATTACAATTTGCAAGAAAAAAACAATTAATTTTTATGTCGTATATTGGTTTTTAATCATTAATGAAATTAAAATCGAACATTTTAAAATCCCTTACGAAAAGTTTATATTTAATAATAAATCTTTATTTTTCGATTTCGCTTTTAGCTTTTATTATACTTTAAAGCTAAGTTAATTGAGCGAAGTAGTATATTCTATTGAAATCGAGACCCCCATTAATAGTTTCCAATTCCCTTATCACACAAAAGCAACTACAGTGAATTTGGCAACTGATATTCACAATCGGGACCTTTGTTCCGATTGACTTTATTCACCGATGGATGTAAATTAAACATGCTTTTAATAACGTCTACAAATATCAATTGCCTCTTTTCGATGTTTTAATATTTAATAGATAATACAAAAAGAAAATTATGCAATTACTTTTAGCGATTTTCGTTGGTTGCATCAAATATTTTGTAGAGAAACATTTCAAAAAGCTTCGATATATTTTAGGCGTCTTACGAAAAAAATTTATTTGTACGATATAAAATGTGAACAAAGAATCATTCTGATAGACGAATCTATCCTTTACATTTCACGGCCATCAGTGATATATCTCTAAACAGACAATCCGAAGCAGAATATCCAGCATATGGTACAGAGATTGCGCTATATAATATTTAGTTTTTTTCCTCGTTGACATACGGAACTTCTATTCATTGAAAGAAGTCAACTGACCATGCTAATGTCAGCTAGCCCCAAAGATCACGCGATCTCACGTCCTTAAATTATTTTTTGCGAATAATCCTTGAACTTAAACGAAATATTTACGCCATCATTAAAATATTTCACTCGGTATGTGTTAAAGAGTAATCGAAAACTGGGTCTCCTGAATGAATTCTACCAGACGAAGCCAAAAGGGACATTGTTCTTCAAGATAAAATAAAAATTGCCGGATTATCACTTGTAGTTATCACTGTGCATCATTTTATGAAGTTCTGACACTCATCGACAACCTTTATATATTTATAGTGGTTGTGCATTTTTTTTGTTCTTCAGTATAATAACGTCGACAAGTACCACTTTCCTCTTTCGAGCGTTTTAATAATTAATCGATAATATCAAAAGAGACTTTATACTGTGTACGAAAATACCACAATAGCCTTTTAAAAATATAACAATTACAGTAAACTAGCGGGAAATTTACAAATTTAATCAAATAGCGCGCCGGCTAAATGTAACCCATCTCCTACTAACCAAATTAAAATTCTCCACTTTGCACTAAAAGCAACTTTACATTGCAGCCAACCTTTCTTTATTCTAGATCTAGCTTAACTCCCCCGGGATAAAATGTTTAAAGTTTATAAAAGCATATTCTGTTTCCCATTTCATTCCTTAAATATTCTCTGTGTTTTTAAAACAACGATATGCATCGACCCAAATTTTAATGTCACAATAGTATTCGTTTCCAGAGTCAAACTATTATGGACACAATAAACACGATTCTCTTAAATACTACCAACAGTTAATTTGGATTTTCTCTTCTATTTCGTGAATGTTTTCGGCTTTTTAATTTTTGAAAATATTTAAAATAACAAGGGCAATTTTTTTCGTGCTCCTCAGACGTCAGCAAGTTTCTCCCGAGACCGGTTTTAAGACGTCATCAAGCGGACTCGAGCTGAAAGTTCAGAAAGCTGCTAAAGAAATGACCAAAACGGTGGGTTAATGAAGAATCCAGTTCTCTTCTTCGCAAACGGGCCTTGGATAAGGGCCCGAATTCCGCGGATAAGGTACGTGAAAATCGCGTAACTTGTTGGTGTTAGACGTGGAATAAGCGTGGTCGTTAAAATCTTGCAGATTTCTCCGTCTGCTTTATTCGATGATGTTTTATTGAATTCGTTGAATGAGGGATGAGTCTAGTTCCGATAGGAACAGATACATCGCTTGTTATAGCTTTGTTGCAAGTTCAGCCATCTGTTTCTTTTGAGTCTCCACTCTAACGGGCTGAAAGTGGAAACTCTTTATATTTAGAATGTTTTTCTCATTTCGAGGTACGGTTATTTGTACAATAGCAATGAGTTTTTTATTCTTGTTGTGCTATCTCGTGATGGAGAGTGGATGGAAACCTAGCTGTTGTAGCTCGGTTTTAATATCGTCAGTTGATATGGATTCCACCATGCCCATGTATAGGACGCGTAGTTTCCTGACGCTTGAGATTGGTGTTGAATATGGATATTTTCTCTCGTCGAAAAGTTCTATGATGGCTTTTCGATCTGATTCTGATTCAGGAGCTAGAAGAACTCCGTCAGGTTTTACTGGCCCGACAGCTATTTTGAATTTCTTCAGGGTGCGCATGGCGTAGAAGAAGAATGTTTTGTCCTTTAGGACAATCGATTTGGGTTTGGTCTTCGCAGCGGGTGGTGATGCTACTGTCTTCTTGATTATTAGCTTGATTATTTATATTGATTATTGTGCCTTTAAGGGTACGTCATTTTTGGTAGGCGACGTGGACGGAAGCAGAACAGTCGTTTCCTCCATGGGCTGGCTAGCCTTGGGAGCCGACGTCCTCTTCTTTCTGCGCCCTTTTTGAACGAGACGATATCTGCTGATATCCCTCTGTGTCGGAGACATGGTTGTCTTCTTCTTCGAGGCTCATCTGGGTCTCGATGATTGGGGTTGGAGTTTCGAACACTGAAGTTTGTGTTTCGGCTACTGATGTTGGTAGTTTACACCCTTTGGTTTGTGTTCCGGCCACTGATGTTGGAGTTTTGGACACGTTTTTTGTTTGTGTCTCGGCCACTGATGTTGGTGTTTTGGACACATTTTTTATTTGTGTTCCAATAAATGCAGTTTTTGGGGCGATTTTTGGTTTAGACTCTTTCTTCTTTGCTAAGGCATCAGCTGATGCTTTGCGATCTTCGTAGCATTTTGTTAGACGCTTTATTTCTTTCGCTGCTTTCGCAGCCTCTTTTCGAAGTTTCTTGATATCGATCTTTTGGAATTCGATTTCTTTGAGTTAGTTCTCGATAGTATCGAGATGTTCCTCTTGGCATTCCCTATATAACGTTAGCAAATCGCCATTATAAGAATTAGCCCTTAGGCTTCTGGGTCGTATTCGTCGTAATCACTCAACGCCGTAATTAGGATCACTTACACAAGGATTACTTTTCACAACACACATGGATCACTGACTTGAATCACACCTTAAACTTGCTAGCAGACAGCTCAAGAAACAGGTCTTTACCCTCTGAGAGCTTAAGTTCAAGTCCAAAATTATTTTTAATGTAACAATTCTTTCGTCAAAACGAATACACCAACCAGTATTTCTTCAGTACCTTTTTTAGGATCACTTACACAAGGATTACTTTTCACAACACACATGGATCACTGACTTGAATCACACCTTAAACTTGCTAGCAGACAGCTCAAGAAACAGGTCTTTACCCTCTGAGAGCTTAAGTTCAAGTCCAAAATTATTTTTAGTGTAACAATTCTTTCGTCAAAACGAATACACCAACCAGTATTCGCATATTATTTGTTAAGCTCAAAATTCTATAACATAGATCAACAAATTTAAACTTTTTAAAGGTAACATTGATGAAAACAGGTGTGAAGTATTTTGTAGTTCTAAATCCGAAAATGATAAGCTAATTAATGTAACAGGTTCAGTTTGTTTTGTTACAGGGGTCGGTGGTGGAAAAAAAGGAGACGACATGTTTTTACAATCTAATATTTATTTAATATAAACATGTTAAACGTGTTAAATCATAGTAAAGACATTACTGAGGATTATGTGATGATGACCTGCCTTGTGTTCTCTGTAGTATCTTGCTTCCATCATCCTAATGTCATGTCATAGTGAAACCTCTCCCCTTGTTTGTCCCTTACTGCGCTCACATTTTCTAGAAAAAATCGAAATGGGAGTGTAAAAAATGCATTTTTAAGGATATTCGATACCTTAGTATTTTATATGCTTTCGAGAGTTCATCTATGAGGTTTTTACAGTTTTCATCTTTTTTGTTGCCCAGAAATCCTTTCACTGCACTTACTTTGGTAGTTATTTAATTAACAATTATTTTTTCTTGAACACGGAAATCACCTAGAAGCTTCCTTATTTGACGTCCAATAAATATGATTTCTTTTAGTTTTGCATCACTTAGGAGAGAAAATATTTCTTTTAGATACTTGAAGCTATTACCTTCTTTGTCCATATGGAGAGGCGGAAGAAGCACCATTTTTTGGGTTAATAAGGGGGAATATTTTATATTTCCTGTACCGGTACCAGGTTCAAAAGAAGTTCAATGAGGCCAATCTTTCTTACTCTAATGTTCTTTTGTTGCCCTACTGTCCTACTGCCGTAGAATACTGCGGAAATACAGGTATTTGAAAATGGGACGTGTTAGGCCATTTCTGTAAAAAAGTGTTTTAATAACTACCTAAATTAAACGCAAAAAAAGCATTCTAATCAATGTTACAACAAATATGTTGATCTTTGTAATTAGCTATGATCCGAGAGCCTTTTTTGACCAACAAATGCTATTGATGATGGAATGACTTCAATCTCACTCACAGATGATTTTAAGCTTTTATTTTCAAAATGTAATATCTAAAGTTGTCGCAAAACAAGAAAAAAATCTAATATATTAAAAAAATATTCTTATAAATAAGTCAAATTCTTCGACTAAAGGATATCCTTTGCAAAACATGTTCACCATTGTATAATAATAAATATAAAAAACCAATTTTCTGTTAATGGAAACCGTATTTAAAAATTGGAAGGTTAAAAAAAATACCGTAAATTCCATTTAAATAACCAAAAATAATATCAGCGTAATGCCTACTGATTTTAAATTTTTTTCTAGAGGTCAATACAATATGAGATATTTTTCAAAATGGTTTTTTGGAAGCATAGAGAACTGTAGAACAATTTCATATCAACCAGGTTATCAAAGGTATAAATATTAAAAGAACATTGAAAAAAGTTATTATTGGAAAGTGTCATAGCAGAAATTCACGATAAAATTATCCAAATCATCTTATTCTTTATTATTTCTTTTTTTTACCCCATTTTCTGGTTCTATCTCACCTGTGAAAGCATTTTTTCTATGTAGTTTTATTTTTGTTATAAACATTCTAGTTCTTTAACAACTAATTTTATCCCACATATTTTATTACTTTTTGAAACCCGAGAGTATCATCTCCAGATGGAGAAACATAGCAGTGAGATCACAGCTGAGGTCCAATGTTTCAAATTATCTATTTTAATTTTCCTCATATTAAAAACGATCACCATTTTTTGTTAACTTTTTCCATTATATTTCAAAGTTAAGGATATTAGTGGTTAGTTGGTGGGACTTGTACCATTACTGTATTTGCCGTTTCGAGGCTTTGTTATAATGTCATATTGTGCATCGTTGATCTGAATCTAAATAGCTGATTTTAAACTAAACAATGGATGCATTTATTGAACAAAGAATTTGCATTAAATTTTGTCTGAAAGACAAAACTTTTTGTAGTAATGCATTAAACATGTTAAGAAAGTATTACAGGAACAGGGCTCTGACAAAAAAATACATTTACAAGTGGTATAAGAACTTTAGTGATGACAGAGAAGCAGTTGAAGATGAAACTCGTTCAAGAAAACATTCCAAGGAAAACAATGAGGCAAAGATTACAAAAATCAAGGATCTTGTACTCAGTAATCACTGATTATGTATTGAAAACATTATAGATATTACTTGAATATATTTTATATTAATATAGATATATTGCAATCTATTTTGAAGAACAGTTAAGGCCAGTCTTAATATTTAGACAATATAATTATCAACCTAACTTTTCCACAAGTTCTGCTTTATTTCCATGTTAGGGACCCCAATCGCATTTTCGCCATCGTTGCAATCGAATACAGTGACATGCTGCTATTGTGGGATGTACTAAATCAAGCACCATCAATTAATTTTTCGTTTAATAGCAGTGATAATAAGGGTAATGATCCTTGTTATCCAGCCATATTTATAAAAAGTGCCTGAAACTTCCATATTAACGTCTCGTTAACATGGCGGACGCGCTTGCGCGCAACTAGTCCTGAAAAGGTCTATTACCGGGGTGTTTTGGAAATTTAGTTGGCCATTTGTGGTTATTATATGAGCATTTTCAAAGGATTTTCTTATTTCCAATATTTCTAGCAAGTCTAATTCTTTAGTGTAACAATTAAGCTGTGTTAAGAATTAAGTCATACCCTACCAAAATTATTCAATTTTCAGTCACTATATGCAATTAAAAATTAATTACAATTTATACAAAAAACTAAAACCATTACATTAATAAATAATGCAAAATTAGTCTCTTTGGATGTAAAAAGCTTCTTTACTTCTATACCAGTAAATGATTTAACTAAAATTTTAAAAAGACATATGACAATACAGACATAGAAGACAAATTAAAAATAAAACTAAAAACAGCAATCCTAGTTTGCCTAGAATAAAATTATTTTCAATATAACAATGAGATTTATCAACAAAAATACGGGCTTCCAATGGGCTCACATATCTCACCTTTGTTATCAAAATTTTTATGGTTGATTTCGAAAATGTTATTTTTAATTCTAAAAATCCATCAATCAACAATATATCACACTGGCATAGATACGTGGACGATGTTTTTGGCATTTGGAATGGTACGGAAAGACATTTACATACTTTTTTTAGGCCATTTGAATTCCATAAAAAAACATTCAATTCACTATGGAGATTGGACTTAATAATGATCAAGATATACACTTCTAAATTGAGTAATACTATGTGTAAAAGATTAAATAAACTAGGTTGTTAGACTATTTGTGTAAATAAACTTAATGTAGGTAGAATATTAGTTAATAATAATAAGGATAAAACGGATACTTTAGATAAATCGGGTGTATATAAAATTAACTGCAAGGATTGTGAAGCGATATACATATATCGGTCAAAGTGGTAGAAGTATAAGTTGTAGAATAGAAGAAAACAACACAAACAAGATATCTTAAATAATATAAAAAACACCGGAATGTCTACACATTGTATTGAAAAAATCATTTTATACATATAAACAATGTTAAATTATTACACTCAGAAAAGGAAAGTAAAAACTTAGACCTACTAGAAATATTGGAAATAAAATATTTTTTAAGAGATAGTCAATAACCACGAATGACCAACTAAATTTCCGAAACACCCCGGTAATAGATAAGATTATATTGTAATTGAACAGCCCGGTTTTTACCAGCCGGTATTTAGGATAATTAGACTAGACGTTAAAAAAACAAGAAATTAAAAAAAAAGAAATAATTTTACCTGTATACTTGGAAACACTGTGATTGACAATAATAAACGTTTGAAACATTAAAAAGCCACAATTTATGGTTTTTGCATCCCGATAAAGCAACATCGCATACCGCAATAATTATTTGTTAGTTCTTGGCTAAAATTCAATAAATATGGTTCAACAAGCCCCTTATTCACCAGATATGGCATCATGCCGTTTTGAATGCATATAAATATTCAAAATAGTTCGCTGGGCGCTTTGAAGGAAACACCAAAGGAAAACAGTTTCAAATACTGAAGAAAACAGTGGAAATGGTGTATTGCAGTGAGAAGGGATTGCTTTGAAGGAGGAATAATAAATTCAAGTGAATAAATAAATACTTGTATAATTTAAAGGGTCGCCTTACTTTTTGATCATAGTGTTGTCACTACTAAGCACACAGAAAAATAAATTGAAAATATATTTTGTCTCAGTGCGTTTGATAAACTTGAGACAGGAATTCGAGATTGACAAGCAACGTTGCAAAAAAGGTTTGACTTAATCTGAATCGGAAATATAAAAAGCACATTTAAAAAAGAATTGAGTATTATTAGAGGGAGCGGCTAGAAGTAAATCGCAACGCAATTTACTGGCGGATTAAGACACTCAGGGCGATTTAGTAACCCCTTTAGAACAAGCGATGTAACGGTTCTTAATAAACGAAAACTATGTCATTATTTCGCATCATTAAACTTCAACGTTCGGCGCAGAAGCTACAAAGCTTAGGTAATAGCTGTTTTTGAATTAACCGGAATTGCTAGACAAATATCTAACTGCGGAATTAAACAAATAAAGGGCAGTAAAATTTAAAATCAAAACCGCTATTTGGGCTACGTATACAACTTCTTCGAGGCACTAAAACTCGGTTTTATTGTTCGTTGCATATGTATAAAATTGACGAAAATAGTTTATGTCTGGAAAGTTATTTAATCTTGGTCGAAACCCACTACTTTTCATTGCATTTCCTGCTGAGTTTAATTAAAATCAAATTGAATATCTCCAATAACCATCCACTTATTGATATTACTATTACTTAACTGTTACTGACCATCAGGTACAACTTTGCAGTTTGAACAAGATATTACAAGGTCTAAGTTCAATATTAAGTTCAAATATTTTAATGAGTTTTCTAAAATGATTGGAAAAGAATCAATATCATTATTAGTCAGTTTTCTCATTTGTTCTTCTTTATGTTGTTTTTATTATAATATTATGTTCAAATAATTGTTTTAAAAATTTGCGCGCTTTATAAATCGATACAATTATTTGTTTTTTAAGTTGTTACTACTCTTGATATCTGATAGAAGTTCCATATCGTGTCCAATTTTTCTCTAAAAATCAACCAAACACCACACAACAAACTCCATATTTATCAGATATGACGCCGTGTGACTTTTTACCCTTCCCTCGACTGAAGAGGCCATTTTGGGCCTATTAAAGTCATTGAGGTATCTCCAAAACATGCATATTGTAAGCATAAACCACTTCTGGCGTCGAAAATTGTTGGTTACGTGGTTTATTCTTCACGGAGGAGAACAAAAAGAAATCATCGGGCACAAAATGAGGACTGTACGGCGGATGACCCATCAATTTGATGTTTTGACCGGTCAAATATTGACTTCTGGCAAATAAATGGTCGTGTACCATTTAGAATTGACCGTTCTACAATTCTCTAGTCGCACTGTGGCTACATGCCCATTTATCCCAAAAAAATAGGTGACCATTTGCTTCGATGTGCTTCTTGTGCGAGCAACTTTTGTTGGGTTTGGCTTATTTAAAAATCCATACAGTCGACTGCTGCGCATGGGTCCAAGATTTGTCACCTGTGTAGATATTATACACGACTTTTGACGCATCACAATTGTATTTTTGGTCATTTCTTTGCACCACACGAGTTGCTCGACACGAGCCTTTTTTTGGGCGATTGTCAAATTAAGCGGGATCCAACACACACAAATATGTGTCATACTAACATGTCATACTAATACCCAGGGATGTCTCAATCTCACGGTATGTCACATGGCGATCTTGCTTTATCAGTTCGCCCCCAGTATTGATCTTTTCTGGCATATCAACCGATTTTGGACGACCATCATTAAATTCGTCAGTAAGCGAATGATGGCCATGATTGAATTTATCAATTGATATTTTTTACACAATATTTTTTTAATATCAGATGAAATATTCAAAGCTTATTCATTCAAATAAATAGCACATTAGAATTATGGAATAGGTTCGAATTAGCAAAGGCCGTTGCATGTTGGTCATGGTCAAAGAAAATGTTGATTGGGCCCATGACAGTACTCAATAACAAGAGTTATTAATATATTAAAATATATTCAAAGTAATATTGTATATTCCTCCATGGCACGACTTTATTAGGTTTCATACCAGAAAACTGGTATGGTCTCAGCAACCTGGTCAGTGTTAATTATATAGAAGAATATACATTTTGTGGTCATTAGAATGCACACAGTTTATTTCATGGAGAATCTTAAATGCTTAAATATTCACGAAAATAGTAGCGCCATCTGTCAATGAGTTCACGTACTAACATCTGGTATTTCTTGTTCACTCCTAATGATATAAAGCGTGACAGTGCCTTTTGGAGATAGTGAGGCAATGACATTGACAAAAAGAACGTTTATTTTGCATTTAGTGTGCTAGATTTCATGATGGAGAGAGCATTAAAGATGCTCCACAGCCAGTTCCATCAATAACAGTCTGTCAAAATTCTCTCAAACTTTTCGAAACGATCATTATATGTCTTAAAATTTATCAGAAAACCCAAAGATTTTCCTAGATCTACTATAAAGCAAGATTTCTTGGTTAAAAACTAAAGTGGTATGCGACCATCCCCCATGATCGCCTGATTTAGCTTCGTGTGATTTCTACCTTTTTTGCCAGATGTGTTGTAATTTCCAATGATAAGTCCTGTAAAGTATTTTATTGCCACTACCAATGTTATATTGCCTTATCAGCTCCTTTGAACCAAATACATTTCTTTTTAAACTATATGAAAATTTTACAGATCTGCTAATACTAAAAGCTAGAGAACACTTATTATTAAACTCCATTAAGCTTCATTAATTTTTAAAATAAAAGCCATTAATTATGTATATTAAATACACAAAAAATAAATACAAGATTAAATACAAAATCAACCTCAAAAACTGTGAATAATTAATTCATCAAAAACAGTTTACATAAAAATCCTTTTGGTTTGGTTGTATTTGTCAAGTCTGATATACATGTACATGCCGCATCCATGAATTGAGTTGCATCTATTGTCTAATTTTAATGCCTTGATGACAGTTGCGGACAGACCAGTTTCAGCTGCAATTTCATGGAATTGCACTTTAGGACGTTTATATACAAAGCGACCCACATTTCGAGAGAGGAATGGTTTTTTTCAATATATGTAATCATAATTATATCAAAAATTTTTCTTTCTTCCAGGCTCATAAAAATGTTTCTTTATTTAATAAAAATATTGTACGAAAAAGTTTTTGAAAATTTGATTAATCAATTTTTTTGCCAGTAGTACTATAACCTCTTAACTAGTAGTAGTAAACATCTCATCTTAACTGTAGTAAATAAAGTAAGTATTACTGAATATTACAGAATATCACATGCATTTAAGTATGCTAGACTTCACAGATAGCTACTGTTAAACAAAGAAGTAAGGTAACTTTTTAAATAAAGTATTTATCCAAATACTCCATCCAAATACTTATCCAAATACAAATTCATTTTGCCTCCTTCAAACATTTTTTTCTAATCTAATAATCTAAAAAAAATTAATAATCTAAAACGGCATCCATGTTGTGGCCCTTCAATTGAGGGAACAGGGAAAATCACACAATGCCATATCGGAAAAATATGGTGCATTTGCAACGATATTTGATTTATTTTAAGGAAAAATTATCAAGGTTGAAACCATCGTCCTGAGGAGAAACTAATTTCGATTTTTTTCCATACGCTTCCGAAAGTGGTTTTCCATTAAGTAAACCCTGTATATTGGAGAAGCAAATACTATTGTTAAAAAGTTTACTTCCTTTCTGATATTTAGTAGAGAAACTAGACTAAACGGAAAATATTAATATATTTTCTGCAAATTAGTATCAAAGTTCTGAATGTTGTTTTTATATAGAATTGGGAAAATATTTTTTATGTATATTTATATATATGTGTGTATGTAAAAAGGTTTTCTATAGGGTTTGCCCACTCGCAAAGTCTGACATAGTATCCAAATTCATTGCAGATTTCCAGCTTGTCGAGTCTAGAGAATGGCGAAGTTGAGTGCCCCGCTATTCGCCGAGAATGATGATAGAGTTAAAGAAATAATAGGGATTTTCTCTTTACCCGATTCTAAAATCAATACACCCAAAATAGCCGTAGTTCTCACCGAAAATACCGCACCTGACTAAAATTCTTTACATTTTAATGCTGCTTTTTTGCCATAATTTTGAATATTTTTAACGTTCTTGAATGAGAAACGATGTTAATTGCCCTAACGGAAGTAGATATTTTACCCAAAACATTTTCAAAACAGAAACTAACGTACAGAAATACTGTGGAAGTATCCCAGAATATAAGCGTCTACAATTATCACCTAATAATATTAGCTTGATCCAGCTTTACCATTTTCTCACTTCTGAACTGCTTTTTGAATAGTATATTAGTAATTATTAAACAGCTGAAAAATCACGCTTTAGTAAGAATTTTTATCTGGTTACTATTTGCTCAGGTTGTTATGTGAAAAGTCGGTGGACTTTTATAATCCTGAAAAGCAACTTTAACCATGGCAAAATCAGGAAAAATCTCTAGGAAGTTGTTGCTGTCTATTTGATAGAATTTCCAGAATACTTTGCACTAGTTCCAGGCCTCGTTTGTGCAATATTTTTAAGAAAAGCAATCAAAAGCTAAACTATAACTAATATAAACATTATAGAACATAATTCTATTTGCAGGGATATGGCATCTCCTGTAATTTGACAAATGCAAAAGTAATTGTTGCGTTAATACATCGATGGGCGGTCTTCCCAGGAAAGACAAAACCTGGAACCTGCATTTCACCAGGCGAGAGTGTAATCCAACAAGAAATTGTCACTCAAACAAACTTATAGCCGGGCTATATAAGTTCAAATGCCTTTGAAAGATTCTTTTATGTTGGTTATTCGCCAATCTTTTCGGGACACTCAAAAGTTAAGCACAAATATGTTAAACTGTAGCTGATGTTCGTAACTTACAGCCCAGATTATCAACTGTACTAGTTATATTTCTTAAATAACTATATACTCTAATCTCAATTCAACTGAGACTATGACGACTATGAGACTGATGAGGCCTCAGTTCCATGCAAGTCAGGTACAATCATTTTCTGAGACTCCAAAAGATATGCATTCAATAGTTTGGCCATATTTAAAGAAATATCTTTCAAGAGATTGTGGTGAAAGTGTTCAGATATTTATTCAAGCTACACGATTTTCAAAAACGTTCATCATACGGCGAGGAGGAATCTGATGTAGGAATTAACAAAAATTGAGAATTACATGAACTATAAGGGAATAATTAATATATACCTATAACCACTATGATAAACAAATTAATATTTATATCTAAATTGACAATAGTTCAAGACCTTCCTGTTTGTCCAACATAAACTCTTTTTTTTTCATTAGGCTCACTAAACTTAAAAGAAGTTATATTAGGGAAATTAAATAATTAAACAAAATAATTATCATTATGCTAACCACATAATGTCAAAAAATCACACTAATCAACGCTAATGTTTAAATATTACACAATGAAAACAAGTCTGAAATTTAAACCTCTTAGAGTGCTTAGAAATTAATAAAAGAAAAAATTGGAAATTTGCTAGTTTTGCTTGCGTATCTAGACATTGAAAAAATAATGGAATTTCCCACCATCATCGTTTATGGTATTATTAAATCAATGGACAGTTTAGGTTGTAACTACGTTTCTTACTGTTAGTTTAATATAGTTCGTATTTGAAAAAGGCACTGTGGGTCGAAACAATTATAATACATACACGTTTTAAATATACTAAAAAAATTTGATTTAAATCTTAATTTGTTTATTTAAAATGAATTTCCATCAGTATCGGCTACCTCAATTAAACATATAACCATTATGGCTTACATACATCTTGTATGTAATTTTCTATACTTTGAATGTAATATTTGTTATCTATATTGTGTACGAAGTGGTAACATTATTATTATTATTATCATTATTATTACAATTTTCATTTATTTTAAACTTACACCAAAGTTATTCCCCATGTACACTCTCAGGAGTAAAATTTTAAGATTTTTCAGAAATAGATATAGCGAATGCCTCTATAAACGGCTGTTCTGTCAATACAGAAAAGACAGTGTTCTGTTAGTAGAGTGAAGTTTATAGTGTTTTATAGATTTCCCCTTTTTGATTAATAAACATTTATTTTAAAAATCGATAATTTTACAGGTTTACAGATAAGAATAAGATGATAACAATAATAACAGAAGTAGATTTTTATTACAAAATATTTTCATATCATTTACATGTCCATATTCTTCCGAAACAGAATTACTCTCCCTCATTTTAATAATTTTTCGGGCCACATTCTACGGTTCCTTTCAGAGAGTTTTTTTTTAGAATAAAAAAGGACATGACCACACCATTTGTAGTATAAGAACGTACAAGAATTCATAAATAATAAAATAAACCACGGCCAAAACTTAATCGGTATTTAAACCCCAAATATTTTGTAATTAATTTTTTGTGTATATTAAATTTTATTTGCATTGGCTCAAATAAAATATTTCATTATGGGTTGTTAAATTTTACTGTCTTTTTATAATAATATCGGTAATTTTAATAATGGTAATATAATAGCATTATATTACCTTTAATAAAATAATAGAATAATAAAATATCATATATATATATATATATATATATATATATATATATATATATATATATATATATATATATATATATATATATATATATATCTATGGGGTTATCCCCACTCCTCTTCAACCTGGTCCTGGACAAAGTCTTAAGCGAATGGGATACTGGAAACTAATACGACTCGGACGATCCAAAGACAGCATAGAAATATCATGCCTGGCTTTCGCAGATGACCTAGCCATACTCGCAGATAATGAAAAAAGAGCAACCAAACAGATCGAAGTCCTCAAGGAATGTGCAGAGAAAGTTGGCCTACAACTCTCCTTTCAAAAAACCGAATTCTTCTGCTCAAAATTAGATGTTCAAAATTTGAACACCAAATACGGCAAAATAAATAGAGTCACTCACTTCAAATACCTGGGCGAGATCCTCGAACTCACAGGAGGAAAGAAGATAGCACAGAAGACTCGATTACAGAAGATGAAGAGGGCATTTTGCAAGAGACACAATATCTACAATAAGAAATGCCTATCCACACACGCAAAAATAAGACACTACAACACAGTAATCAAACCAGAAGTACTATGCGCAAGCGAGACACTTACACTTCATACAAAAAGCGGCATAGAAAACATACTAAAAGAAGAACGCAAAATTATGAGGGAAATTCTAGGTCCAAAAGTGACAGAAGAAGGATACAGACTACGTTCTCGAAAGACCACAGAGAGAATGTCCAACGTAGCGGCGGACATAAGAAAAAGAAGGTTGAAATTCGATGGACATATCAGTAGACTCCCACCGACAAGACTCACCAACAGAATTCTTACATACATACAAGGCATCAAGTCAACAGTACCATGGATCACACAACCCAGAGCTGATCTGGAAAAGGCACAAATGGATCCGACAGAGATTGAGGATAGAAGAACGTACAGAAACAAAATACATATGTGGAACATTGCATCAGAGAGCGAAGTTTCGAGGAGATCGGGAACAAAGTGGACGGAGGAAAGAAAGAGAATCCACGGAGAAAGGATGAGAGAGATGTGGAGGATCAGAAAGAACACTCGAAAATGAGTCAGAATGCTTTGCGTGATCCAACCGGGTCTATAAGCACCTATTAATAATAATATATGTTTGTGCGTACTGTTTCACGGATGGAAAAACATGTATGGGTTTTTTCCGGGAGTACATTCGGTTGTCGAGTTGGTCCCTGTCGGGAGCTTGCAGACGTTTCGCCAGAATCTCATTTCGCATCTTCGGTGCTTACTGTCGCGAGTTTCGTGACTGGCTGAGAGAGATCGGTTTGCCGTGTAATATTTATGTCTTCTGGCCTCGGTCTTAGTCGATAGCGATTGGCTGGCACTGGCGCTATGTCACGAACCTCGCGACAGTAAGCACCAAATGAGATTTTGGCGAAACGTCTGCAAACTCCCGACAGGGACCAACTCGACTACTGGATGTACTACCCGGAAAAATCCCAATACATATATATATATATATATATATATATATATATATATATATATATATATATATATATATATATATATATATATATATATATATATATATATATATATATATTATCTCGCCATGTTTCTCTATTCTTAATTTTCCTGTTTCAGTCATCAATTTTAATTTTCTTTAAATCTTTATCTGTTCCATATCCTCATTTTGACATTGGCCTGATTCTTCTCTTCTTGCCCCCTTTGCTACTTTTCAGCATATTTTGTCAGCGATTCCATTCTTTAAATATATTCCCTAGCCACTGGATGTCAATTGAGGATTTCAATTTCTATGATATCTGATTCTTCAACACTTGTCTTCAACTCTTTTATATACCTTAGTACTTTTCTCTCCGATACTCCCAACATGCTTACCTCTGCCACTCTCAAAGTTCATACTCTTGTTGAGAATGGACCTATGGGTAACTCTATATAATAATCCGTAAGGAGTGCGTCGTTCGATTTCATGCCCTTATCCATGCTTGTATTTTTTCCCTCTCGCATGATTCAGTTCCGGTTTTATGATGAGAGTCGCGAAACAAGCGTTACATTGTTCACTATGTAACAAATTGTTATAAACTAACAGAAATTCTATTGTGTAGAATTGATAATGTAAGGTTCGGAATAAGTAATTCTGGCTGTTAAAACTAGATGTCTTGTTCGATAAATTTTTAGATAGTTCGTGAATTTTAAAATGAATTTCCAACATATATTATTTTATGTGCATTATATTAAAAAAGAAAGAATCTCTCTATATGGATTTTTTTCATATTCATGTTTATATAAAGGGCACACATCACTGCTATATACATACGTACGTGTGATTAAAATTATCTGTCTAAAAACACTCATCAAATATTCGACAGCTTTCAATCTCTTTTATACGTCATTTTTGGCACAATAAATCTCCGGAACTATTGAGTGAAAGGCTTGTGAAAAGCCTTCAATTTTTCCTTTTTATGTCGCTTTGTTTGCCCGTTTACAGTGTTAAGTAAATTTATATTTTATTTTATGTTATATCCATAAAATATCGTTGATAGTGGGACTGATAAAAATGTTTTAAAATTATGCGGTCATATATTTGCAACATTACGTATCACCAAAAATGTTAAATGCTAATTGGGCAATTTACACGTTCTTCAGTGACCAAATAGCGACGATAAATTAGTATTATGGTGAAAAGCCGTGAATTTTCTGTAATTAATTGATTTGATTGTTTCATTGGAATTCCATATGGTTTAAATAAGCTCGAAAAATATTACATTTTCGAACTAAGAAGCTATATCAATTTTTTTTTATTTGTATCTGACGGAAATTCATTTTAAATGAATGAAAAAACTTCCACTATATTTAAATGCAGTGTCTTATTTCTTTTTTTTTTTTTTTTTATAAATGTTAGGTTATTCTATAACATAAAGTTAAATAATGAGTTAATACATATTTATGTATGGTTCCAAAAAAATTATGGGAATTAGTAGCATAGTATACATATATATGGCACTATGTATACATATATCCCGCAAACCTTTAAGACCTTTTAAATAGTATTTCAAAATATTGAAATATCAATAATACATTGTTTTTCTAAAGGAGTGTTTGGTCTTCTCTCACCAGTATCTATCTAGTATAATCTTTCACCAGTATGATACGTACAATATGGCCTCCTCCTGGCGTAACAGTTCTGACCATTATTTAAAAAATAGCCGGCATAAATGTTAAATATGTTGTTTAATGTTGTCGTAATAATGTCGTTTTATTTCTCACATACCTATCTATACCTTAAGGTCCGTTCTCATGAGTCAGGTTTAATTGGCCGATTTTAGTTGATCAATAAAAGTTGAATGCGACTTGAATCAGTTTTAGTTCAAACGTTTCAACTGAAACCGATAAAACAGTTTTAGTTTTATAATGGCTTTGAAGATAGCGGTACGCGAAGTGCTGCATGTTATAACAGCTATGTTACAAGAAGAGCTGCAAACAATATTATCAAGTATCAACCTTTGTCAAAAGTGCCGTTTTTGGATTAGACAGTGGATCTTGAGATGAAACCGATAGGGAGCAGCGGAGACGTTGCTGAAGGAACTAGCGTTAGAGGATAGTGAAGGATACAGGAATCATTTGAGAATGTCGGAAGAAAAATTTGAGGAATTGCTATTGAAAGTTTAGTATCGCATAAAGGGACGTGACATAGTAATGCGACATGCTATTTCACAAAATAAGTGCTGCAAATACCTTTAAGGTATTTAGCTACAGGAGATTTGTTTTTAACGCTTGCTTTCTTATACCATGTACCTAAAAATACCATAATAATACCATAAAATACCATAATACTATAATAAAAATAAAAAATAATATCAAATTTTTTGAAGGAAGTTTGTGCAGCTGTAAACGAGAATTTAGAAGAGTTTATTAAAGTAGGTACAATCTGTTTTAACAAAGTAGTAAATGTAAAATGCTTGACAACATTTTATTTTTTTACTGTAAAATATTATTAAGGCTTTAGCAATTATAGCAGATGGCTGGTTCGAATCCTCTCTGCATTATTTTTTGTTGCTGGAATCAGTTGCAACTGAGGACGACCAATATTTTCTATACATGCAATTTCAAAACGCTGATGATGGAGTAGTACTTAGAGAAGGTGATGGAGTTGCGTCATACTGGGACTGTTTTGTTTTAAGTTTCAATCGTTTTTGTCTTAATAGAGTTTGAATTTGTTCCTGGCAGATAATAGCATGGTAAGAGGCAACTGTTGTAGCTGAACAGCAAAATATTTAGCAAATATGTTAAATTCATCTTCTGTCTCATTTCTATTACTTTGCACTACTTTATCGAGTTTATCAATCATTGCGCTTATGTCATGAACCATTTTCCGTTTACGACTCTGAGGAGCACGAAATACATTTGTCGGTTTGGATTGTTGTGGAGTAGACCGAATGGCAGATTATGTGTCCTCCACATGTATTATTTCTTCCTGAGTATCAGCATTTTTGGTAGTAACAGATGCAGATGCAGAAAATCCACTTAATTCAACGTTTTCATCTGTATTTTCGTTCATTTCGCTTTCGGCTCGGATAAACATATCGCTATACGAAATTTCCCTTATAGTGGATCTGAGTATTTTAATTACAAAGGCTCATACAGCGTAATTTGCTTGCATGTGTTGACGCAAACTATTGCTTCCGCTATTTTGACGTAAGTACAAATGGACGATAAAAACTGGTGCTGCCGTTTCTGGAAAATCATCTTTGAATGCAGCGTTAGAAGATTTCAGCAATATATTACATTTTCCAAATAATGCATTAATATTAGCTGACAATGCTTTCCCCTTACGAACGAACCTTATAAAACCAGAAGTACCTTATAAAACCTTAAAAAACCAGGCAGAAGTACTAATTTATCGAGAAAACAAAAAATCTTCAACTACCGCTTCTCAAGAGCTCGTCTCGTTGAAAATGCATTAGGAATGTTGCTTTCTAGATTCAGAGTTTTTGAGCGATCTATAGCTATATAAGTGACCTATAAGTTAATTTAGGGTGTCGTAGCTACACCAGATCAGCGTCTACTGATTACTTCAAATATCCAAAGACAATTCATAAATTCCCCCTTAAATATTCAATACATAGCATGGTATCTAAACTACTGAATAAATTTTCAAGTAGACTAATAAATAACGAAATTTTTTAAATAACTTTTTTTGAAATTGTTAAACAATTCTATTTCAACCTCCTGTCGTCCATCGCCGGAAATAGGTCTCCACTCTTTTCATTCACTGTATCCTGTTCTTTGGTTCAGCTTTGTGATTTAATTGCTTTCGTACCACCTTTCTTATGTCATCCAGCCAGCTTAGAGATGATCTTCTTATGCCTCTTCTTCCGTCTCTAGATCTCCACTTGATTACATGCCGCTTTCATTTATCATCTGTTGTTCTTACTCTATGTCTGGCTCAAATCCATTTTATTTATGCGTTCAATTCATTCATTAAATGAGTGCAACTCATTTATTTATGAGTTCAATTATGTATTATTCTATACATCTTGCCTTTCCTCCTACTGTGCGTGATGAATACGCAGAATATTTTTCCGGAGAAGTTAAAGTAAAGTTACTTTAAAAAATAAAGAGTATACTTACTAAATTTGATGACGTGTCTTTTGTATTTGTAACAGCATTCAGAAATGTATCGGCTCTTTTATACCAAAACAGTTTGGGTACGTATAATTCCTCCGTTCCCATTCTACTTTTTTGGATTTGCACACTAATGAATGTTCTTTCTTGTACATAGTTAATAAAAATTTAAATATCATGCTTTCGGACCATATGACGCTCATTAGCACACGGACAAAACATCTGCACTCGATACCAGTTGATAGCGAACTGAGAGGCCAATTGAAATAGAGGGTTCACACGTTTCAACGCCGGATTCAACTTGAAAGCAAACGGCGAATGATAAAATTTGACTCGGTCAAACTTTTCATGATCCTCTAAAAAGTTTCACTAAAGTTCCACTAGGTTTTTTATTGAACTTTTTTGGATCAATTATAATCGGTCAATTAAACTTGACTCGTGAGACCGCGCCTTTACTTAGCTTAAACATTTCCTTCCAATAACCAATTCTTCGGGAAAGACGCTTTGCCACAGATCCAACATTACGTTTCATCACACATTCGTCGCGTGCCATTATCTGTGCCACGTTGTTTAGAAATGTTTTCTTCGATATTCTCAAAAATATATGTAGATAAATTATTTTATCGTAAATATCAAATGAAACTACTGTATATATTTCATTTTAGACGAGTCCAAGTTACCTTTAAGCTAGTAAAGGTTATACCGCCGTATTGCTCTCGTTTTAACTTTATTACTCTTACATATTTATTTTATAACTGATAAAATACTAGCGAAATGCATCTTCTGTCTACACATTTATTATGTGTCAAAATTCAATGCATATAAATAAACATAAGTGCTATTTGTCACATTATTTCTCATATATTGTTCTTAAGTTTTTCGTAAAAATTTTAGCATTAGGGATCGGCACCCGGAATAATTTAGAAACATTATCTACCGTGAAAATATTAGATGTAATATATATATATATATATATATATATATATATATATATATATATATATATATATATATATATATATATATATATATATATACAGGGTGATTCCTAAGTTCAGACTTTTTCAAACGCGTATAATAAAACTCGATAAAATAAACATTTTTTTAATTCCATTATATATATATATATATATATATATATATATATATATATATATATATATATATATATATATATATATATATATATATATATATATATATCTCTAAAATTAGCCCTCTCTAGCCTTAAATAAATTTTCAAAAATATAAGTTGTACCCATTTCATTTGCAACGAGTTCAAGCCTTAAAGCCTCTAGAACACCCTAACAGAGTTCAGTGGTTGCGAGTGGCTCTTACACCAACATGAGACAAATCAAAACTTTACCAAAGACATTTTGGTTATGGACGAGGCTTTGTTTACCCAAAATGGAGTTCACAATTCCCACAATACTCATTTTTGGTCAGTTGATAATTCTCATGTTTCTATGCAAACAAATTTTGAACATAGGTTGTCGGGTAAAGTGTGGGGGGCAATTGTCAACGGTATTCTTGGTGGGCCTTTTATCTTGCCGGATCGTTTAACGGAGGAAAACTATCTCGAGTTTTTACAAAATCATCTTCCCAGTCTTTTAGAAGATATGCCTTTGAATGTCTGGCAGAACATGTGGTTCTAACACGATAAGCGCCAATCCATTTCAGGCGTGAAGTGCGGGAGTTCTTAGACATAACTTTTTCTAATAAGTGGGTAGGTCGTGTTGTGTGGCCGCCTAGGTCACCAGATCTTAACCATTGTGATTCCTTTTTATGGGGTTACATGAAAATCATAGTTTTTAAAAGGTCAATTAATACAAGGAAAGAACTTGTTGATCGCATAGAAGAAGCTGGTGAGACGATTAGGGGAAGATCTTTATCACTATTACGCACATGCATCGACTCTGGGTACATCACGCCCAACTTTGCGTGGAACGAATAAACGATGATTTGAAACCTTTTCTTTAACCACAAGGCGCAGGACCGGAATGAATGTTGTTTTTAAAATTAATTTGGTAAATTTTTTATCTTTCAGGTTTTTGAACATCATTATTATTATTCACCTATGGGCCCTGGTGGACCAGGCGAAGTACAATTAGAGGCATTTGTTGTTGTTAGCCTTCCTTTGCGCCCATACTAATTTCATTCTTTCGCTATGAGCTTTTTTCCTTTCGTCAGACCAAGTTGTTCCAGTCTTCCTACATTTTTCTCTTTGGCCAACCTTCCAAATGTTAACCTTGTGTCTGAAACAGCCTCTATCCTGAATTTCACTTTGTGTAATATTTGCTGATCGTAGATCCCCTTTAATTGCAGCAATCCATTTCATTATTTCTACTTTAGCTCTACTATTATTTTCATAAAATTCGACTATTTGTCTAGTTAGCCTACTCGGATTCATCCGTTCTATGTGTCCGTAAAACTGAAGTCTTCTTTTTCTCTTATCGCTATGTATATCTGTGTATTGCTTGATTTCTTGGTTTTCTGGAAATTAGTATGTTGCGCTATTTATTGGTTTGGGGCCTAAGATTTTTCTTTCCTTCTTTTTCAATGTCCTCGATGTCTCTCTTTCTATTCAAAATGAGCGTTTCTGCCCCATATAGACATTCTGGCGTAATAACTGTCTTGTAATGTCTCAGTTTTGTTTGTTTTTAGATATGCATTTTTTCGTAAATATTTTGTGTCAATATATATATATATACAATATATATATATATATATATATATATATATATATATATATATATATATATATATATAATACAATATATATATATATATATATATATATATATATATATATATATATATATATATATATATATATATATATATATATATATATATATATTGTATAGTATAGTTACGAATTTGTTGGCTGACTGTGTTATTAAAATTTTGCGAAATATAATTGATCCGCTTTTGTAAATCAAATTGAAATATAATTCCAAATCTAAGAATAAACTTTTTTCAGAAATAATTTTATTTAGTTAAGTAATCAGCAATATTTTCAGCAAAATTTAATAAAACATTGTACCCTTTGGGCCGAGATATCTTCCGGCCCCTTTTACAATTTCCATTTTCTGATAAAAAAAAATGTATCTCTTATATAATTATCTACTTTCAAAAAAAAAAGGTGATAATCGGTTGAAAAAATGCCGAGAGAATAAGAAGAGTGAGGTGGAATTTTCACCCGAACGCACCAATTTTTCCAGATCTGAATTGCAGCTTGAGATTTTGCTTATCTTGGAAAAATAAAGCTTCCTTCCGATTAATTAACCTTGGCTATATTTGTAGTATCAAGCATACAGCTCGTTTCTGTGGTGTGCCATATGACCAGGATTTTATAGTAAAAAACAAAGAATTGTACTAAAGAAATTGCTATTAACGCGTTAATTGTATACAGTTTATATAATAATTATCTCATCTAAAATAATATTTTCAATATTCCTTAAAAATATATATTTTTTAATTTTCGTTTAGTAAAAACAAGCAAAGTTAAAAAGAAAAACGAGTCCTACAACAAATAACCAGCTGACCACTTTGGAAATTTTTCTAGACCGTTCATTACACAAGCTTAATGGTATATGAGAGGAAAATGCTACCGAAAATATCTAAACTCGGCGTTGATGTCTAATTCAGTTTACTAATTGTGTTCTGCTTTTGACTTTCGGAAATATTAAACGTTTTCTGTTCTGCTTTGTACACCGTTTTTTCAACGATGTTTCTATTAGAGACATGCTTTAAATTTATCTCATTCTATTGTTGGTCTATTCGGGATGTTACGAAGATATTTTAAGTCTTTTTTGTTCATTTTGCAACCCCTATTTTGTAAATTTTGGTATATAATTGAAGGAATTCCTGTAGAACGTAAGAGAGTTTGTTTGAAAAAAGTTTCATTTATTCGTATTTTTATATAGTTTTGGTTCATTGATGTGATCATACGATATTTTTTCTTGATCATACGAATTTTTTTAGCTTTAAAAAATGTTGATGTTTGATCATTTGATTGATTTCACTACGTAGAACTTTTAACTGTTAAAAAGTTTCGATATTTTGAACAGAATACACCGGTACGATTTTTGGGTCTGGCTTCTGCATGTGAAATTTTGGTTTCTCCTACATTACAAATAAAGGAAAAAAATGTTTTTTAATCAAAGTTTGCTTTTGTAGAAGCTATAAGAGTTTTTCGAATTTTCAAGAAAAATGAATGATTTTTATATTTTTTTATAATTTTATTTTAAATTACGATTAGAAAAGTTTTTGCTGAACATCAGTCTTTTTAATTCAAGAATTGTGATTAACAATAGCACATAAATGTAAAATAACAAAAAATCAAGTTCAAAAATGAATATTTTTAGTGGTTCTCTTATGTTTGTATGGTCTTTCTCGTATTAAACCCCAAATATATTCGTCCATCATGTTATCGTTGTACTGCCCTTGGTAACGTCGTTCAAAGTCCATCACATCTTGGTGAAAACGTTCTCCTTGCTCCTCTGAGTAGGCATCCATATTATCTTTAAATTGGTTCAGGTGAGAATATAGCATATGAAGTTGATGGGATATTCTGCAGCTCATAATTTAAAATTTTTCAAGCATAGTTTCAATCAATTCTTCATAATTGTCAGCTCTGTTGTTTCCAAGAAAACCATTAACAACTGCTTTAAAACTCTCCCAGGCTTGTTTTTCATGAGCATTGAGGAATTCTGTGAAATCATCACTGCTCATTATTTGCTTTATTTGTGGTCCGATAAAAATACCCGCTTTAACTTTAGCTTCATATAATTTAGGAAAAAATACCTTTCAATGTTCAAAAGCTTCAGAATTTGGATCCAGAGCTTTCACAATTTTTTTTCTCCTTTATTTGGGTTTTTCGCCACTGTCTAAAACTCAAAAAATATCAAAAATACCTGTTCTTATTTAAAGAAAGAATCACTGGGTAAAAACAAAAAACCAAACGGAGACAAATTTCTCAGTGATTCTTTTTTGTAATAAATTTGCATAACGAACAAAATTTTAAAGATATAAAAATGTTATAAAAAAAAATTAACAAACTTTTAACGTTGATGTTTCGGAGGGTAATCTCCCCCCGTTTTCAAAACTGAACTAAAAAATAAATTATATTAATTTGTAACATATAAAGTAACGAGTGAAAGTAAATATATTTTTTTGTATGTTAACGATACTTACATTGACAACAAATAAAGGAGAAAAAAATATATGAACACGCCACAATCATTCAGACATTAATTTCACAAATTGCTTCATGAGGCCTAATTTTTTATGTAACGGCTGCATCGATATATTCTTAGGCTCTACAATTGGTTCCGACTTCACATTATGTTTTCTTATCTAAAATTCGACTCGATCAGGCCATATACGCTGTTGGTTATGTACTGAATCTGCTCTGCTATCCCATAAGCAAAGGTGACAAGGGTATTTAGTATACCTGCCTTGCATTCCCATCAGAAAACCAACCATCTTAAAATCGCCTATTATTGGCCAATGGTATTCTGTATATTTTAACTTTTCCAGTACCATTTTTACACTAACGTAACTTTCCTTGAGCGTTACAGAATATGCTACGGGAAGACTAGGAAATAGGTTTCCATTGTGAAGAAGAACTGCCTTTAAGCTTTTTGAAGAGCTATCGATGAAAAGCCGCCAGTCAGAAAGTATGCAGAGTATTCTGATTTTCTCGAACAAATCAGTCACGCTATTACATTAACAAAGTCCGGCTTCTTTGGTGAAAAAAACATGAAAAAAATTAATGACGCTCTCGTTGGTCAGTTGTTTTCACATTATCTTTAAGCAAATTCTACTGTTTCAATTGTGAACCTAAAATCTCTGTTTTATTCTTAGGTAGGTTTAGGTCTAGTACTAAATCATTGAATTCTGTTGAGCTGATTAAATGTGGTCCAAAACTCTGTGGCTTTATCATGAATTCACTATCATCGGTGTTGGTAAGCGGTGTACTGGATTCTGTTGAACTTTACGACGATCGAATTCCGAAGTTATCTAATTCTGAGCGAGATGAAACGAGAAAATTTTCACCATGAGATATCGGAGAAGGTATTGAAGGAAGATCAGGATAAAAAATATTAGCAGCATTTTTACTAGATCGACACTTACTAGGATTAACGATACAAAAATAACAGTCTTGCATATGATCACTAGGTTCCCTCCAAAGTCTTGGCACTGCAAATTTCATGTGTCGTTTTTCTCCTCGCTACCAGTCTAGAAATAACGAAAACAACTAGCGTAATTTAAGTTATATGCATAAAAAATTAAGAAATACTAAAATAGAACATTAATATGTTCGACATTTTTTAAAATTTAAAATGTAATTTTTTACCTTCTAAAGTATTTTTACAATTAACACAGGCAAAGTGAAGTAAGCATTTTTTATCTTGATTCCGGATCTTGAGGTTAAAATAGGCTTCATTAGCTTCGCAAAGCTTCAAATTTCTTACCAAAGCAAATTTTTTGCTTCTTACTTTAATAAATTCACCGCAAATAAAAAAGAATGTATCAACATCCTGTTTCCACTGTCTTGACGCCATTTTCCAACTTAGTAATACACAAGGGCGGTTGTTAGAGCTGTGATCGAAAGTAAACACTTACTACTATGCCCTTCACAAATAATATGCATTTTGCTATCGGGGTGATCAGTGCTGCCATCTGTTACTCATAAAATGAATTAAAATCTTCAAAACTTACTTATCGACGTAAATCAGACAAAAGCAAACTTTAAAAGCTAAAAATGGATATTTAAGTGTTTTTCGAAGTCTAGAATCAGAATTCAAGCATTAGAACAGAAACCAAAAAAAATATTTTTTTTTGTCGACCCGTGATATTTTTCGGTCAATTATAAGTCAATGTTTTATTTTTGAAAAAGCTCTTTACCCAATCTTCCATTTTATAAAAATTATACATGATATTCCTTGCCGTTAGGCATCATATTCAGAAATGGTAACTGTTTAGTCTCTTAAATGTTAAAAAGAAAAAAATACAGCTGTCTAATACGTATTAGATTAACTGTAAAAAAATACCATGTTGAAAAACCTTGTATTTCGGCCGATATAAGAAGGAAGACCGATTAATATAAATCTTGATTAAGTACAACATATAGCGGCCTTTTATCTGCTTAAATCGGGCCAAAAGAAATCTTTGGCTATCCGAAAAAGTTAACGAAGCTTGCACTTATTCAGCTACATGTTTATTTATTTAGTGGGCTAATTCAGGACGAAAAGGCAAATTAAAAGCTCAGTGTAAAGGCCTGATTTTGGGCTTGACTTGTTTTATCGCCAGGATTATAATTTTAAACCTGGCATTTATAGATCTACGGGCGACAAGAGATCGCTCGGAATTACAACTTTGTTGAAAATAGTATGGGACACATTGTAAGCCGCAATCAGCTAGAACCCTATTAAACTTTGTTTAAGGATAACACGCTCAGCAAAATTTGAAATTCAAGACAAATTCCTTTTGGGATATATTTTTAACCTCTAGAAACTCTACAGTAACATTTTATGATATTGTCATAATATTTTCATTTTGAAAATTTCCTTTGAGCGTTTACAAACTAATAAACATTATAAAACTTTTCCCAATCAATGATGTAACAGCATCTAGACTTGTACCAAGACAGGGCCAGGGCGGGTCACAGACGGTTTCGCACACTCTAACTGTTGCGGGCGCTCCCTACAGGATGACGTGAGCTGCATTGAATTAAAGCCTATAATCAATATTGGCGATGTATATGATCGTACCGGTCAATCCTTTTTTTCGTTCATTCCAGCTGTTTTTTACACGTTCGGCTTGAGCCCGCGTGATGACGGCTTAAGGTCAGAAATCGGTCTCGGGAGACACCTGTTGACGTTTTGATGGCACCTGGAATTTTTCTTGTTTTTGAAAATCAGTCTATATATTCTTTCCCAGGATATCCTAGATATCACTTTTCTGAAATCATTAAGTTTATTTTTAATCTCCTAGGTGTCATATTAAAAATTATAATATTAAATATTACTGTTATTCAATTAAAACTGATTTTTTTGTTGGTTAGTAACACTTCCTAAACATTCAAAACATAATATAACTTCTACTTAACCGCTAAGCAGCTGTAATTTTGAATGTTGATATACTTTATATTGATAGCCCATCTATTTCACCATTGTTTATATTAAATTTAAAAACACAAATTTATTTTCCTTCCTTCAAAACAGTATCTTTCTTTACGATCCACTTACGCTAACGTGTTTTCAATTCTTCCAAATATAGGGCCTGTCAGAAAGCCCGTGATATTACAAGTTAAAAAAGATTAATTTTCAAAATAAAAACCATTTCATTTTATGGCTCGAAGCTATCAAATGGAAAGTTATTTAATATCTTAACAGTACTATTCCTTGTTTCTAACGGTAAATAATTAATTGATTATTGAAACTGCGTAAACGTAAGAAGTATACCAGTTAACAAAAACAAATGATCGAATGGCGTTATCTGAAAATCAAAAGAAAATGCTTTGTGGAATACAAATAAAAGCAAAACAAACGCCAAAATAATTAAAAAAAAACATATATCGACTTTTCCATTTCAAATATTAATCTGATAATCCAATTAAAATAGCAAAAAGCTATCTTTTGTACCTATTTAACAAAATTAAAGAAAAACCGTTTAATTTGCATTATCACTTCTCTGCTAATTTCGTTCTTCTAATTAAAAAAAAACGAAACTTTCGGTGATAATTGGGTTAACTGAATTGTTTCTGTTATCATATAACCTGTTCTATTATAAATATAACGTGTGCTAATAAATTCGGTTACAAAAGGCAACCATATTCAATATCTATGCTAATTAATTTTATTTTAATTATTTTCCAATAATTTCGGATAATTTACGAAGAAAACTTGGCGATTTTGCCTGAATAAATTAAGTATCATATTATTTTGAATATCATAATAGACTATAGTCGAACGGTGAAAGATCTGTGGAATAAGTTGCTTTTGAAATAGATTCTCTAAAATTCATTAATTATCCGAAATTTCTGTAACGTCAGCGGCATTTTTTTAAGTAGAATTAAAAACAATAGTATACCTAAAATTCTAGTTGCCAATATTAATCATCGATCAAAACAGGCACTGTTTTAAGAGCTTAATAGTAGATACACGCCACAAAAGAGCGACGAACTATTTAGAATTTGAAACGGAGTTATATGCACGAAATATAAACACACAATTAATTTGAACACCTAATACAATACGGAATATTAGTGTTTCGCGAGAATATTAAACCAATTTACACTATCAACAGTTTAACAGATAGTTTAAAGTTTGAATTTTCTGAAACATGCATTTAAATAATCAAAAAGGAAATAGATTTTTTAGCTCCTTCAGATCTAATGAAATAGTTTTTATTAGAGAAGTATTGAAGTTTGATATGCATTATAAGTAGGTCAGCAGTATGACAGTACTAAATTAACAGCTATAGGATAAGTTTTCAATGTCAAGAGTCCTAAAGTTACAACATCCAATTTAATACAGCTGGTTTATCTGGAAATATTGGTAGCTCAATTCAATGATATAAAGAGCAAATAACACTGACATATAATTTTTTTTTAATGTTTCCTTCACTTCATGAGTATAATCTTACTAGTTTTGGGTTGAGAAAAACCAATATGTTAAAGAACATTTTTTATTAGCTTTAGTTTCTGTTATATACAATAGGTGGAAGTATTTTATTTTATGGAATTAAGAGAAAACAATACATTTTAACTACATAAACCAACGACATTGAAAGTTCATTTGAATTTTCTTTAATGGCATTTACATTTTAAGAGTTCAAAATTGATGGGAGAATACCTGGCAGGTTGTTAGGTCTGAAGAGAATCATGTGGTAGCTTCACGAGATCGCTTTCTTTTGGCTTGGCTCTTGTAAGTGAGTTCCGTAGCATCCCTACACACAGACCAGCAATAATTCGCAAACACTGCTTCATTCCCATGGCCCTGATATCTTTCTCCGGGTCTATCACTGACAGGTCCACACCTAGAAGGAAAAAGTCTGGGTCATGGGGTGTGTAGGGTTCTTCTTCTTCCACACTGTCTTAATTTTCTGCTTCAAGGTCATAATTTTGGGGTGAAGTAAGAACTTGTAAACTATCTGAATGTGAAATAGGTCGAATAGCCGATGGAAGATTCGGTTATTGAACTGTTTCTCTTTTCTCCACAATGACAATCCTGCCTTTATAGGTGGAGTCAAGCAGAAATAGTAGTAATTTGCATTGTTTGTAGAGTCCTGCCAAACCAAAAGCATAGCAAAAGACGTTTTTTTTTGTTTTTGAGTTATTCTCATAGTATAACTGAACAAAAGTTGCACATAAATGTGGAGCCCATGATTTATTCTGTTCCCAACCTTCATACCAAAATAATGGTGATAGGCAGTCTCCACAATAGGCTTCAGATTGCGTTTCTGTTACGAAAATGTTATTTTACCGCAAATGTAACAAATATTATTTATTAGATTTACACATTTTCGAGGCATTTTGATTAAACAAATTTTACACCTCAAAAGTACTTCAATAGCAGAAATTCTGCACTAATTACAACATAAACAACATGAAACACAGTGACAGCAACAGAAAGTATGTTTATAACCTACAAACAGCTGGAGAACTTTGTGTTTTGTCAGTTAACTGGTGTTTATTATGACAAATAAAGAAGAAGTACAACTACGACCATTACAGGACATGTATTCCATGTTATCAACAAATGTTGGACCTAGAAAATATCGGCAGTAATACATAAGATCTTGTTTTTAAGAACAAACTTTCACTTTATTTAAAGGTAAAAGTCTTTGATCAATGCGTCCTGCCCCTTCTAACGCACCGAAATCAAACCGGATACCCAGATTACAATCAGTTTAAAAATTTCGGGTAACACAAAGAGTAATGGGAAGGTGTATGTTTGACATTACAAAATAGGACAGAAAGATGTGTACATGGATCAGAGAACAAGTATGTGACATCATTAGAACAGTCAAATAATTCAAGTGGAAATAGGCAAGCCATATAGCGAGATGATGTGACAACAAGTGGATCAAAACAGTTCTGAAATGGATACCATTTGACGATACACGTTCACAAAGAGACCGAAAACACTTTGAACTGATGAGACCATTAAATATGTTGGACTCAAATGGCAAGGAAATGCCATTTCAGGGCTGTAGGAGCTGAAAATGTGCTAAAGAGGCCGGACTTTGGATAGGTGATGATGATGAATATACAAGATAGCTCACGAATAAATGAACGTTAAAAAATCAGTTTTCCATGAAACGGCCATAATATTCCTTTCTAAAATTAAATCCAAAATAGATGATGATAGCGAAGAGACAACATTCGATGGAAAAGTAGGTTGTTTTTTATGTATCTACCTTAATCTTGCAATATGCGAAAAATAAGAATTAACATAGTTTAAGAACAACAAAAGAACTTTTTCGTCAGTATGTCAAAAAATCAGCAACGCGACTATGAAAAATTCTTCTCAAAATTTATCGGTTTTAGAGACTATTTGGTTTTTACTACTACTACTGATTTTTCATGATATTTTGTTTTACGGATTTAAAAAAGAACAGAGCGATCTTCATATAATTCAATTTTAAAGAGCCCAACAGGTATTAAAAACTTTTTAATTTAACATATATATGTTACAGACATTCTCAGATGTCTATCAAACAGTGAAGTGATTTATTACTTGACATAAAATAATGTTTATTATGAAATGGAGAATTTATATCACTAATGCCTTCTGTACGAAATTGATAGGAGATATTTCGCAATTATATGAGAATTAATTATTACTTGTATACGAGATTAGGCTAAATCATACTACTAATTGTTTACCTATTATTCCCCATGATCTAGGGCCCTAAATTGTTATTTGTAGAGACAACTTGACTCTTCAAGATGTTTAATGTCTAATATCCGAAAAATATAATTGATATCAATATTTAAGGAAATATGATCATGGATAATAATTATAATTATAAACTTAATTAAAATTATATTTAAAAAATGAAAAAATTAATTAAAAGACTCGAAACAAATTATAAAACTATAACTATGATCTTCTATGACAGCCTCTCGCCATCGCTCCCTTGGTCTTCCTTGCCTTTTTTTCACCTTGTGGTCTTCCCCATGCAATCTTTCTCACCACTTTACTTTCTCGCATTCACTCTATATGGCCCAGCCGCTGCAATCTGCTTGATTTTACTATCCTTGGATTCTTGAAAATATCATAAATTTCCTCATTTGTTCTTCTCATATACAAGCCATCGACCCTTTTCCTCCACTTATCCTTCTGATTATTTTATGTTTCCATCTTAACAGTTTCTCTTCTTCTTTCTTGTTTAGTATATCTCACATCCCATATCCCATATCTCACATCCATACAATTCTGTTGGTCTCAATACTGTCTTGTATAATCTTAATTTGATATTTTTGGATATAAATTTCGATCTTATTAAATGGTTCAAGGCTCCTGCACATCTGTTAGCTTTGATCAATCTTAGGTCTATCTCCTTCTATTATTCACACTTGTTTGTTATCCTTGCGCCTAAGTAGACAAATTTTTTTATGCTTTCAAAAGTCATTCTTCCTAGTTGTGTATCCAATTCCAATTTCGAGACCTTTTCTTGTATACCTTCTACTATCATTAGTTTGCTGTTTTTTCCATTGATTTTTAAACCAAACTGGTATGCTGCCTCCACTAGTTTTTTTGTCACTTCTTCCAATTATTGCTATATCGTTCGCATAACCCACTATTTGAAGGGTTTAGAACCTGCGTCTCCACCTAAATGAGCATTTTCTTAGTTGCTTGACTGGGGACAAGCCCCCCCCCCCCCCCCCCATTCTTCCATTGGAGGACACATGTTTCGTGTTTTGATGTTAAGACTCCTCAGGGTACCGACATATGCTCTATCGTCAGGAAGAGGGAGACCCTATTCACAGTCAACAACCCCCTCAAATGAAGGAATGGGTGGGGCTCCTCCCCAGTCACGCAAGTAATAAAATGCTCTTTTAGGTGGAGACGCAGGTTGTTATATATATATATATATATATATATATATATATATATATATATATATATATATATATATATATATATATATATATATATATCCCCCTTTGTGGATCAGACCTTGACGTGGTAAAGGGGTTTGAGTAGGGCAATGAAGCTTTGAGCTATGCCGTCTGGAGTCTATGCTCCTGGGAGGGTCACCCCTGGCGGACAGGTCAAGGCGGAGGCCTCAGACTAACATGATCCAAAATCTGCCAACCCGCATTGGACCAGCGTGGCAGATTACGGTCCATACCTTCAACATGGTATTTCAGTATGTTGAAATATGACAGTACAACCTCAAACACGGCCCTCATTCCCCGGAGGCCAAGGGGCAACTACCTACGGCAGCGGGAAGACCTGCCCCAAGGCAGAGGGTGCTAAGAATCACCGGGTTAGATCAGGCTGCCATTGGACTTTTGACATTGCAACGTTAAATATACGGACTATGAAAACAGAGGCCCGATTGCAAGAACTGTTAATCGAACTTGACAACATACATTGGGATATTATTGGGCTCTGTGAAACACGAAGGAAGGGTGAAGAGTTAATCAAACTGGAACCAACTGGACACGTACTCTACACTCGAGGTACGGAAAATGGCCGATGTGGCGGAATAGGATTCCTCATCAATCGAAAGCTGAAGGACAGTGTGGTAAAATTTGAAAGTACATCCGACCGATTAGGCCAATGCGTCATTCAGCTGAATAAAAAGTTTAGGCTTCAAATCGTCCAAGCTTATGCACCAACTATAAGCCATAAAGATGAGGAAATTGAGGAATTTTATGATGATGTGGCCCAGCTTTTATACAAGGAGAAATGTAGGTACAAAATCCTGATGGGTGATTTTAATGCCAGAATTGGAACAACAAGAACAGACGAAAATGCAACTGGCCCATATGGAACTGGTGAGCGAGACAATAGAGGTGACAGATTAGTTGATTTTGCTGAAGGACAAGAACTATATATTATGAATTCATTCTATAAGAAAAATATCAGCAGAAAATGGACATGGAAAAGTCCATCTGGGCTCACAAGCGAAATTGACTACATCATGACCAACGATAAAACAATATTTACCAATTGTACTGTCCTTAACAATTTTAATGTTGGAAGTGACCACCGAATTGTACGAGCAAGGGTTCGGATTGACTGTCGAAAAGAGCGCGAAAAAATGGTAAGATCAAAGAAGGGCAAGGTGGATTCTGGAAAACTGCTGGAGAGAGGAAGCGATTTTGAGATTGCTTTGTCAAACCGGTTTGCTGCGTTACAAGATCCAGAGGACGTGGAAATATCAGTTCAATATGAAGAAATCGCCAACAAGGTACTTCAAACGGCTGCTTCAATAGCACCAGAGGAAAAATGTCTCAAACAAACAAAAATCTCCAGTGAGACCATTGATTTAATGAAGAAACGGCGAGCAATGAGAAATGCAGGTAGTCCTTTTGGCAGGGTCGAGTACACTGAGCTCTGCAAAACTATAAGAAAACGTATCAGAGAGGACACGCGCCGATTCAATATGCAGCTAGTGCAAAAAACCCTGGAAGAAAACAAAGGAATTAACAAAGCTAAACAGAAGCTGAGAAACAAAAGAACGCAAATATATGCTTTAAAGCGTGAGGATGGCACAGTGTGCAGGACGCGTACCCAAATGTTAGAGATTGTCAGAAGGTTTTATTCCCAGTTATATGAAGATCAGAGCCAGTCAGGGACAGCAATACCCACGGAAAAACAATATATAATACCAGATATCCTAGTGGAGGAAGTAACAAATGCTATAGAATTGATGAAGAACGGCAAGGCTCCAGGAAAGGATAGTGTAACTGTCGAAATGCTAAAAGCTGGTGGTCCGACGTTATATAAAACACTGGCAAAATTATACTCAAAATGCCTCAAAGAACAAAAAGTACCTGACTTATGGAAAAATGCAGAAGTGATCCTGTTACATAAAAAAGGAGCACAGGAAGATTTAAAGAACTACCGTCCAATAAGCCTCCTATCAGTGATGTACAAAGTTTTCACTAAGATAATTTCTAAAAGAATATTAAAAAAACTGAATGACGCACAACCAAGAGAACAAGCAGGATTCAGAAGTGGATTCAGTACAATGGATCACATCCAGGTTGTACAGCAGGTCATAGAAAGGCACAACGAATACACCATGCCACTGTGCTTGGCTTTTATCGACTACGAAAAAGCATTTGAT
Source organism: Cosmopolites sordidus (assembly GCA_031761425.1). NCBI lineage: Eukaryota > Metazoa > Arthropoda > Insecta > Coleoptera > Curculionidae > Cosmopolites > Cosmopolites sordidus. The sequence continues at coordinate 4,130,508 of JARFXV010000080.1, read as the reverse complement.
TCCATCTCAAAGCATGCGATAATGGATGCACTGCTTAGCCAAGGTGTAGAGAGAGCCTATGTAAACCTATTAGAATCGATATATGATGGAGCTACAGCCACAATTCACCTTGATGATCTTGAAGTGGGAATTAATATAGAACGAGGTGTACGGCAGGGTGACGCAATATCGCCTATTCTTTTCTCGGCTGGCCTTGAAGAAGTATTCCGTAAACTGGATTGGGAACAGGATGGTGTAAAGATCAATGGTGCAAACTTAAACCATCTTAGATTTGCAGATGATATTATTCTCATTTCACAAGACCCAGAGGAGCTGCAAAGACGCATACAAGAACTGCAAAGGGCTGGCGAACCATTTGGCTTGAAAATAAACCTGAAAAAGAGTCAGGTTATGTTCAATAACTTCGCTCAGGATAGAAGAATTTCAGTTCTAGGAAGGGATTTAGAGATTGTGGACAGCTTTGTATATCTTGGGCAGAGGATTTCCATGGAGGGGAATACCGCCCGGGAGGTGGAACGGCGTGTTAAATGTGGCTGGCAGGCATTTGGTAGGCTCAACATAGTGTTTAAGAGCAGACTCCCACTTTGCCTGAAAAGAAAAGTATTCGATCAGTGCGTTCTACCCGTTATGACATACGGAAGTGAAACCTGGACACTCACATCGCAATCAATTCAAAAACTTCGGGTGGCACAGAGGGGAATGGAAAGATGTATGCTTGGCATTACAAGACGAGATAGAAAGTCCTGCGCATGGATCAGGGAACAAACAAAAGTCTGTGACATCATTGGAAGAGTAAAACAGTTGAAATGGAGATGGGCAGGCCATATAGCGAGGCGATGGGACGACAGATGGACCAAGGCAATCCTGGAGTGGATACCGCTTGATCGCAAACGTCCGCGAAGAAGACCGAAAGCACGATGGATTGATGACATCGTTAAGTATATTGGACCCGAGTGGCAGAGGAGAGCCCAGGACCGTGAAGGTTGGAAGCATGCTGAAGAGGCCTTCATCCTGCAGTGGATCGATACGGGCTGATGATGATGATGATGATGATGATATATATATATATATATATATATATATATATATATATATATATATATATATATATATATATATATATATATATATATATATATATATATATATATATATATATATATATATATATATATATATATATATATATATATATATATATATATATACATATATATATATATACATATATATATATATATATATATATATATATATATATATATATATATATATATATATATATATATATATATATAAATATATGTTTATTTAAAAGATAGCGTAGCGGAGCCGTGGAGAAAGATATTAAAATACGGCGACTGTTGGGCCAGAAACCGGTCTTGGGAGATACTTGTCTTGACGCTATAGCGACGGCTGATTTAAAACGAGCAGATGCACCCACGCGGAGTGCTGATGAAAGATTTCTGTTCGATTTCGAAGCAAACATTATATTTTATGATATACAAAATATTGTTCAAATGCTTTTGTCCATGTTTGATAATTTATAGTGCAAAATATTAAATTCAGCTGGTTAATCTATTAATAAACCTTCATTTTTTTCTTAAATGACATGTAATAGATCTGTAAATTTTGTGTATCTAAAATAGGTACCTTTCAATGGGAAAAACCAAGTCAAATTTAACACATATCTATTAGATTTCAATACTTAAAAAACAGATGTATTCAAAGAAACCTCTAAATATTTCAATTAATAAAAAACAAAGATAGAAAAATGGCTGTAATAATTTACAATCATTACTAAAACTCCAAAAGTGCTGTTGGAAATTCTCATTTTAATAATTTAGAAATATAAACAGCAAAATTGTAGTAATATAATTGGTTGCTTAATTTCGAACTCGAGAAAACTATTGAACTAGAATCGAAACTTTACTAAAACTTCGGTAAAGTGAGGTAATTTAATCAGTGGAAAGTAAAAAACAAGAACATTAAGTTGCAATTTGATTCGTAATAATTAATCAAAACAAGGAAAATATTTACTACAGGGTAGTAACAAAAGGAGGATAAAATAGTTTTCATTTCAAAAACCGGTTTAACATAAAATACTATTTGGTTATTTTCTATCTACTTAAAACACGGCTTTATAAAGTTTATCTTTTAAAGCAGGCAATAGCATTTCACAAATTCTACTTCCCTCTGGCTTACTATTATTTTATTCCACCTAAATACGGGAATACTTTTAAAAGAGTCTTAAATAAAATAAGCTTTTATTTTTTGTGACATTCTTTTTTGTTTACGCTTATCTGCCGACTAAATATGTAATTCTCCTATTTTTTACTGTTTTATTAGTAGGCAGTTTTATGTTCTCCAAAAAGATTGATCCATGGTATTAATCTATTAAAATCACCTCCTTCGTTTTTGAGAAAAGAACATCTTGTGACTTTTCATTGTCGATTTTCTCCCGTAATCCGGCAACTCAGAAGCATCGCTTGTTTCGGTTAGTACTTGGAATTCGAGGAACGCTAACGCTGACAAGGAACTGCCCTTAAGGCACACTGGTCAGAAGAAAAGAGCGACCGATCAAAACCCCGACGTACGTGTCCCGAAGGACGCTTCCATCGGTCTTAAAAGTCATGACCACTGTTTTCTGAGATTAACAATTTGAAAAATGAAAGAATGATTATAGAAGAGTACTACGCTTCAATATTCATCAAATTTTACGAGGAGTTAATAAAAAACACCTTTGTTTGCTGATGAAGAAAGTGTTGATTGACGCCGCATTCTCTTATTCTCCGGAATTGGACCCATTGACGTTTTTATATTTCCAAATATGACGAAATCGCCAGCTGGAAAGAAATTCATACCACATGAACAGATTATCGACAAAACAGAAGACTATTTTGCAAAGTTCCACTTGTATATTTTGGAAGGTATATAACAGTTGAGAAATTGTTGGGCGGAGTGTATCGAGCTAAAAGAAGACTATGTTGAGGCCTAAATTGATTTTAAATAAAAAGAAACTATAGTTCAGTTAAAAAGTATCTGATTTTTCATTCTATGATCTACTTTATCAGTTCGCGTGGTCTCTACTACTGTATCTACTATATCTATCTACTTTATCTTTCGCGATATGCAGTGGTTTTAGATGGTGCTTTATCGTCAAAAGTTAAAGTGACTTAATCGATGCACTGTTGTTTGGATAATCCACGTCGAAAGTAGTAGTAAATCATCGCACGAAAATTCTAACTAGTTAATTCCATTTTTTGACTAAAATGAAATTATGAATAGCGTCCGTATGACAAAATGTTCTGAGTACGTATAGAGTCAACAATGTCAAACTTTACGATGTTTAGTATTGCCCATTTGGACTTCAAAAATGTACCCTTAAAAAATACTTATAATAATATATATATTACTATTACTACGTTAAATGATACCAAGGGGTAATTAATGCCCAGAGAACATAAGATCTCAGGCGACAAAAGAAAACATTACTCGGTACTTAGACATTTATTTTCATAATGTAAGACAGTATCGTCAAAGCCAAAAAAACATGAGATTACAATATTAAATTAACTAGGTGAGTAATATATAGGCAATTTAGTAATGACGTTTTGTAGACAAACAACAGTAATGAACTAAATCTAAAGTGACTAGTAGGATGATCTTCAATCGTAGGTCAGTCAATCCACGAATCTCCCCGATGAATGTCGCACAAGCCACGTGAGGCGGAACGTTGGTCTGTCTACCCCTTAAGGTTTCAGATATTCCATTTGGTCTGCTCCTGTGGGTCGCGAGTACTTCGAGGACACTCAAAGACTTGGGTGGAAAGAAGCCAAAGATTCACCCACCTCAGTCACCTCGACAAGAAAAATATGAAAAGATGGAAACAATACCATACCAAAAAAACTAGAGGGAGGTTTTATTAATATTGTAAGAAATGTTTTAATGAGGTTAAATTATTCTTACTCCTATCTGGGTTAAAAAAGAATTATTCGTCGGACGACAAATAATCGCACGGCCACGAGGGTTCTCTAAAATTGTCCAAAAATTACCTCGATAGGCTTCGGAGGCTGCTCGCAGTGTGTTAGCAATAAAATCCAGCAAAGCTGATAAATAAACTCGGCACTATTCCCAAAATATCCCGAACTCCAAAACTCTATTCAGCGGAACTTTTGTACTGGGTCAAAGCATATTGCTGCACAGTCGACTGCTCTCGAAGGTGGTCGAAAAGGGAATCTGAAGGGAGGAGAGCAAAAATGGTTCCTTCGAAAAATCAAGCCTGCGAAGTAATTCAGTAGCTCTCCGTTAGAGTACTGCCAATCAACCAAGCTACCAGTATCGGATTGAGGTGAACGAAAAGTAACGAATTAAAATTGATGTTAATTCCAGGACTAAAATAGATATAAACTAAAGAAACATGGTACTGACTGATATTCAAATATGAGCAAAAGATTGATCAAGAAAACGCGTAATTTTTTTTAATCAACTCTCACAAATTTTCGATACAGTCGGAACAAAATACGGCCCTGTATCCGGACTCAACACGCAGTACTGGATACACAGAATGACCACGGATATTTGTCCCTTGTGAATAGTTCGGCCATGCGTTGATTACCTCAACGATTTGACGCAAAATGTACTCCATTTTTATTTCAGTACCTTCATCAAAATGCCAATATACGGAATGCCAGAAGTCTGAATAACTTAAATTTTAATATAATATAATATAACTGAATTTTGTAAATAAATATAAACGTAACAATATGTCAGATGACACTTAGCAACACCATTGTTGCCAATTCCGAATTATAAATAGCAACTCTCGTAGTTATTTTAAATTAGATCTTAAGATTTAATAATTTCCTGATGATGCTAACATGTTTCCCGAAACGTGCATCGAGAATCCGCATAAATGTGATTGGACAGCGATTCAGTATTTTTGTAAATTATTGCTAAGAATTCTACAAAAAAGTTGTAAATATTATTTATTGTAATTTTAAATGTAAATAATTATTATAACGTCGAATTAGCTATATTAGTGATATAATGAATGATTTTATCGTAACATTTTATATCTAAACTCTTTTGTTCATCTTTATATAATAGACGATTGAAAAATAATGTTAAATACATGATGTATATTAAAACTGTTATAATGTGAGTGCAATAATGAAAGAAAAGTGTTGTGCATACCAGTTTTGCAGTGGTATGCTATTCCGCAATTCCATTTTCCCTAAATATCCAAAGTTGTTTTGTTCGCAGTTTTAGATAATGGAAGAATGTTGGACCAGCATTTAAACGTCCACAGACCACCACCTGAATCCGAGTAAATATTTAATAAGCAACATTCCAATGTAAATCAGTCTCATTTACAAGAATGTGACATTTCGACTATTTAAATTCTTATGTTGGCCCTATTGTGCTTTTGTATACAAGACACGTTCTTTGTCGCTCTCAGCAGATTATACTGGCGAATATCTTCAGCTATCTCGTTGGCAAGCCTGTGCAGTCCCGAAAGATGTACACTTCATTTTTAGAAAAAGTTTATCTCGTATTATTTTCAGACAATTCTTTTTAAATTCTAACAGTTTTATTTCAAATACAATAAACATAAAAGCTTAAAAAGATAAAGGATAATAACTAAACGGGGAGTATTTTATTTAACGAAAAAATTAACAGGAGTATAAATATTAAATAGTTAATTAATTAAAAAAACGGTTACAGATTATATAAGAAGAAGAAAGAAGTGTCCACTTAGACACAAATTGCGTCCGTATGACAAAATGTTCTGAGTACGTATAGAGTCAACAATGTCAAACTTTACGATGTATATTGTTGCCCGTTTGGGCTTCAAAATGTACCCTTAAAAATACAATATATTTTACTACAACAAATTATACCAAGGGCTAGAACATAAGTTCTCAGGCGACAAAAGAAAACATTACTCCGTACTTGGACATTTATTCTCATCCTGTTAGACAGTATTGTCAAAGCCAAAAAAACATGAGAGGCATTCAGTTACAATATTAAATTAACAAGGTGAGTAATATACAGGCAATTTAGTAATGACGTTTTGTAGACAATAAACAGTAACGAACTAAATCTAAACTGACTAGTAGGATGATAACTTATCTTTGGTCAGTTAATCCACGAAACTCCCCGATGAGTGTCGCACAAGCCACGTAAGGCGAAAGAAGAAGAAGAAAGAAGTGTCCTGTAGAAACTCCTGCATATCAAAATTTAAACTTTTAAAACAGAAAATAGCTATAGGGAACTAAATGGTTCAATATCTATCCGAACTAAAGGTTGACTAGAGCACATTGTCGTGCAGCAACATTTGCGTTACCAAAAGCGCGATACCCGGAGGTTTTCCAGTAATATTCGAATCATTTGGCAAGAATTTCTTAAGGATGAACGCAAATTAACAAAATTTGCCATTTTGTAAATAGCTAGTACTGATAGTACCACGATGTATAACGTGGTACTCTGTTCTCAGGTTATCTCTAATATAAGATTTTAAAGAGGTTCAATAAACATATTCTGTAATTTAAAGCAGAACTTAATGTTGATGAGCTGCTATCGTGTTCTAACCAGGGTTACAAAAAATTTTACATAATAAAAATGACACAAATACATGACAAACATATTTCATTTATTTTTTCGCAAATTTAAAAACAGTATAATTTAAAAAAATGCCATGCACATGTTAGTTTAATTGTTGAAATTTCAAAATACTCTTTTGGTTAAAGAAGCCTCGACTTAACATGAAATAAAGATAAAATTAATCAACAACCATCAACGAATTATATTATTTCAAATTACGTCAAAATATCTTCAGAACATCAGAATATGTGTCTAGTGGATCACCAAATACATATTATGACCACAACCACGGAAGACAGGAGAGAAGACTAAGGAATAGTAGGACAGAAGGTATTCTGTAAGAAAGGAAAGGCAACTGAATGAAAACATGTAGAACGAAAAATAACAGTGGAAATAGAGTATCAAATTATGTTGTAAAACATTTCTGCGAAACTGTTATTATATGCTCTGAAGCCATACACAAGCCTGTTGCAACTAATCTACCAACCAACCCTGGCAGATTATTTGCATACCCGACCTACTAATATACATAACGAAGAAGTATCACAATATGTATCGGAAACTTACCCTCAGATTCATAGCCAAACGATATAAAATACGCAGGACCAAGGTTTCATCTACCGAAATGTCGCTTACAATGAGAAATGAATGTCTTTAGGTAATTCCGAAAGGCAAAATCCAGCAGTTATTCGGTTAACAAAGAAGGAAGTATGCATTCAATTAAGACAAGGTCCCAACAAAGTAATTGTGTGTATATTATGGAATTTGTACGGCGTAATCTGCTCTGGAATGGTTTCAAGCAAACAACCCGTCGAAAAAATCGATACGAAACTTATATCGATGAATATTTTAGTACATAAATTAAAACTTTGCTTTGAACAGGTTGTGTAGAGGAAGAATATCGGAAATAATGAAATATTTTCTAACACACCTATCAAGAAGGAACTAGATATATATGAATAAACCCTGTTCATTTTTATAGAAATTTGCGCAAATATTTAAAATCTCTCATTTTATGTTGCTTTGCTATTCATGTCACGTAAACAAAAAAGTTTTGAAAAACAATATTAAATTTCACAAACGTAAATATCAGAATAATATTAAAACTTTATATATATATATATATATATATATATATATATATATATATATATATATATATATATATATATATATATATATATATATATATACTTTTATATAAATTTTTACCCTTTTGGTATTTTCAAGCAAGGCAAGACTGTAATTTGAATGAGAGAAATTTTCTGCATAATTTTCATACAGAAGGTACATGTTAATTCAGTTAAAATCTCAAGGTATTTAAGGGGCTTGTTGAAACCCTTGTGTCCACACCCTTTGCAGCTATCTTTCGCTTTGTTACAGGTCAGATGCCGGAGTTGGAGCCCGAATTTCTGGCCCCGTTGGAAAATCACACAGTCACTCAAGGCAGGGACATCTTCTTTACTTGCGTTGTCAACCACTTGTCTACTTACAAGGTAAATATTTAACATTGTTTTAGCTCCTTTGTTAGTTGTTTTGCTAATTAAACAACAGTTTAAAGCCAGACAATTGTGCAAAATTCAAACGATTCTATATTCCATTATTATGGAATAACAATGACGTCATAAAAATGAGTTTTACAGCTATTTTTTAAAATTGTTTAATAATTTAAACAATATTGTTTTATTTTTATATTATATTTAAAGAAAATAAATTAAGAATACTAAGGTATACAGTTCGAAAAATAACTTTAGCCTATCGAAATAATTTCTGATCAAAAGAGGTGTTTCATTTTTTGTTGGAAACAATGCTTTCTGATCTCCCATTTTTTTACTTGCGTTTTCAACCATTTGTATATTTACAAGGTAAATGTTTACAATATAATAATAATTTTTACAATAATTTATTTTAGTAAGTTATAATTTAAAAAGTATAACATATATGTTTGCGTTACTACGAATGTACGAGGAAGTGTAGTCCTCCAAATATTTTCCATCTCTCCTTCGAAGTATAAAATTTCATTTAGACTTATTATTATACAGTTTTTTGATCTACCAACTGCACAACAATTAATACAGTTCCCCTAGCATTATATTTTACTTTAATATTATTAAGTCCTCAAGTTAATTCCCGGCGTTTTTTGATCACCTGTGACATTGAAGTGATAAAATCTTAATCATCTAAATAATCTCACTAACTTTCTATACAGTTTCGTAACATGTCAGGCAACTGTCGAATACCAGATCCAAGTTATTGAGGGTTTTTTCGACTTCCTTAAGAAACGATAAGCGGCTATCAACCAGGTGATGTCACATGTATCAGAAGAGATAAAAATCCGACTGGGCTAAAGCTGGAGAATACGCTCGGTGTGATAACAAATTGGAGCAACTCATAATAAAGGATACACAGCTGATTCCAGCTGGATATTTGGTATTATCATAGAGGATATTATCATAGATTACCTAGATATTCAATTTGATCAACGATTTCAATGTTATTCTTCCCGATGTAAATCTTATATTTTTATCAATAAACGACTTGCAAAAATACCCCTCTTTCCCAGAATCATAAATTATTATCTAATATAGAGAGTTCTAAATTAATGTCTTTCGCCATTTGGTCATAGTTCTGTCCTGTTATTGAAAGGAGCGTATCGTCTGCAAACAAATTTAAGTCTAAACATTCGCCATATTTTGTTACTATTTCCTCTGTTACGATCAATATTCTGTTCATAAAATGCCACTTTTTCGTTTCTAATCACCATTACAACTTTATTGCGTTTCCTCTTATAATCATTCGAGTCAGTTGTTGTTTCTGGTTAATTTGAACTTCTTGTAGGTCATGTTCCTCTCTTTTTGGGCAAGCTTTGTAAAATATGTAATCTACGGTGTTGCGTCAATATTAATCGTTTTTAAGGGTGCCATGGAATTAACTATCTCATGGATGCTCATAGAGCTGGTCTATATGAACATTTTATCTCTCATATACAGTATTTATTTCAAGTTCTAGAATTAATATTATATTTTCGAGAAAAATACTGCATATTTGTTATTGTTTACATATGACTTTTTAAACAATTAAGCCATCTACATACAATTAAGCCATTAACACCCAAGTAACTGTGACGCGTCTATAAAGTAATTTAGAATAAACTTCACCAATTGCCCATGACAGCCCATGATTCGTTAAGGAAAACTTAACCACTTGTTCTTCAAAACACCGAAACCGTATGTACAAAATATGGTTTTAAAAACTATAGTTTAAATGGATGATCATGATGTGTCTGTCTTCAAATGCACAGTATCTGCTTACACCTCTGTATATGCCAAGGAAGTTTTCCCTTGTTGAAACTCCAGTCTATCAAATTTAAAGTTACAACTATTAGTTCAGTAAAATTAACACAAATTCGTGAAAAATAAAAAATATTTAAAAAAATTATTTATAGATCGTTTTTCTTATTATATTTTCAAGTAAAACTTTATATATTAATTGTATAATATTTATATTAAATTATATCTACTTAAAATGTATTTTTATTGATATTTTTTGTTAAATAAAACATTTTTTGGTTGACTGGAGAAAAGTATCATCTCCATAAACATTTTTAGACGAATCAGTGCAAAAAAAAGAGCCTGATAATAGACATTGATTTTAAAGAATCCAGGCAATTGGGCCCTCGGATGATTTTATTTATAAGAAAGTTGGTTTGCAAGAAGTAAAATTCAATAAACGTTTTGGTGCACGACTGATTGGGTATTTTTGTGTTACCTCCGGCAAAATCACAATGCAATCAGCGTGGTGTATAGGTACTATCGTTGATCTGATCGGCATTCCTGATAAAATGATTTTATACTTTTCCTTATATAGTCATGGTGCGTGAAAAATTGCTCCTATCGCCTTATATCGGAAATGTAATTTTATAACAAAAGTTTTTGTAACTGTTCTTTTTATATCTTCTTTCCACTTTTTGGTATTGCATTGTTGTGCCAGGAAATATACTGTGTTTCAAAGAACATTTCAGATATTTTTTTAATTATAATACAGAAAGTTTATATATATATATATATATATATATATATATATATATATATATATATATATATATATATATATATATATATATATATATATATATATATATATATATATATATATATATATATATATATATATATATATATATATATATATATATATATATATATATATATATATATATATATATATATATATATATATATATATATATATATATATATATATATATATATATATATATGTCGAAAAGAGCGCGAAAGAATGGTAAGATCAAAGAAGGGCAAGGTGGATTCTGGAAAACTGCTGGAGAGAGGAAGCGATTTTGAGATTGCTTTGTCAAACCGGTTTGCTGCGTTACAAGATCCAGAGGAGGTGGAAATATCAGTTCAATATGAAGAAATCGCCAACAATGTACTTGAAACGGCTGCTTCAATAGCACCAGAGGAAAAATGTCTCAAACAAACAAAAATATCCAGTGAGACCATTGATTTAATGAAGAAACGGCGAGCAATGAGAAATGCAGGTAGTCCTTTTGGCAGGGTCGAGTACACTGAGCTCTGCAAAACTATAAGAAAACGTATCAGAGAGGACGCGCCGGACGCGCCGATTCAATATGCAGCGAGTGCAAAAAACCCTGGAAGAAAACAAAGGAATTAACAAAGCTAAACAGAAGCTGAGAAACAAAAGAACGCAAATATATGCTTTAAAGCGTGAGGATGGCACAGTGTGCAAGACGCGTACCCAAATGTTAGAGATTGTCAGAAGGTTTTATTCCCAGTTATATGAAGATCAGAGCCAGTCAGGCACAGCAATACCCACGGAAGAACAATATATAATGCCAGATATCCTAGTGGAGGAAATAACAAATGCTATAGAATTGATGAAGAACGGCAAGGCTCCAGGAAAGGATAGTGTAACTGTCGAAATGCTAAAAGCTGGTGGTCGGACGTTACATAAAACACTGGCAAAATTATATTCAAAATGCCCCAAAGAACAAAAGTACCTGACTTATAGAAAAATGCAGAATTGATCCTTTTACATAAAAAAGGAGCACAGGAAGATTTAAAGAACTACCGTCCAATAAGCCTTCTATCAGTGATGTACAAAGTTTTCACTAAGATAATTTCTAAAAGAATATTAAAAAAACTGAATGACGCACAACCAAGAGAACAAGCAGGATTCAGAAGTGGATACAGTACAATGGATCACATCCAGATTGTACAGCAGGTCATAGAAAGGCACAACGAATACACCATGCCACTGTGCTTGGCTTTTATCGACTACGAAAAAGCATTTGATTCCATCTCAAAGCATGCGATAATGGATGCACTGCTTAACCAAGGTGTAGAGAGAGCCTATGTAAACCTATTAGAATCGATATATGATGGAGCTACAGCCACAATTCACCTTGATGATCTTGAAGTGGGAATTAATATAGAACGAGGTGTACGGCAGGGTGACGCAATATCGCCTATTCTTTTCTCGGCTGGTCTTGAAGAAGTATTCCGTAAACTGGATTGGGAACAGGATTGTGTAAAGATCAATGGTGCAAACTTAAACCATCTGAGATTTGCAGATGATATTATTCTCATTTCACAAGACCCAGAGGAGCTGCAAAGACGCATACAAGAACTGCAAAGGGCTGGCGAACCATTTGGCTTGAAAATAAACCTGAAAAAGAGTCAGGTTATGTTCAATAACTTCGCTCAGGACAGAAGAATTTCAGTTCTAGGAAGGGATTTAGAGATTGTGGACAGCTTTGTATATCTTGGGCAGAGGATTTCCATGGAGGGGAATACCGCCCGGGAGGTGGAACGGCGTGTTAAATCTGTCTGGCAGGCATTTGGTAGGCTCAACATAGTATTTAAGAGCAGACTCCCACTTTGCCTGAAGAGAAAAGTATTCGATCAGTGCGTTCTACCCGTTATGACATACGGAAGTGAAACCTGGACAGTCACATCGCAATCAATTCAAAAACTTCGGGTGGCACAGAGGGGAATGGAAAGATGTATGCTTGGCATTACAAGACGAGACAGAAAGTCCTGCGCATGGATCAGGGAACAAACAAAAGTCTGTGACATCATTGGAAGAGTAAAACAGTTGAAATGGAGATGGGCAGGCCATATAGCGAGGCGATGGGACGACAGATGGACCAAGGCAATCCTGGAGTGGATACCGCTTGATCGCAAACGTCCGCGAAGAAGACCGAAAGCACGATGGATTGATGACATCGTTAAGTATATTGGACCCGAGTGGCAGAGGAAAGCCCAGGACCGTGAAGTTTGGAAGCATGCTGAAGTGGCCTTCATCCTGCAATGGATCGATACGGGCTGATGATGATGATATATATATATATATATATATATATATATATATATATATATATATATATATATATATATATATATATATATATATTATAAATATATATATATTTTTTTAAAGTTTTAAAAATTCGCGTACTTTGCATATCGATTCAATCATTTGTTTTTTAAGTTGGTACGACTGTTCTTGAGACCTGACAGAAGCTTCATATTATTTCGTTTGTTTAGTTAGAAATTATTGGGTCTTTTGTACCTTTTCTTTTAACCAATAAAACAAAAATTATTAAAATCAAAGATCTTATACTCGCCGATTAACTATCAGAGACATTGTAGATATTACTATAGCAATAGAATTCATCGTCTTGCTTCGGGATAACACATTATCCCACACTGAAATAATTATTCGTTTTTTTTTGCTAAAAATCAAACAAACACCGTTTCATATGCACCATTTTCACCAGATATGGAACCGTGCGTATTTCTCCTGATCCCCCGATTGAACAATACATTTTGTGGATGCCGTCTTGAGTCTATATAAACCATTCAACACAGCTTGCTGGCCGATTTGAGGGAAATACAAGGAGTCGAGTATAAAAACTATTTCAAAAACTAGCAAAAGTTGTTAGAATAAGTATTGCAATGAGAGGAATTAGGGAATTGAGGGAACAAAATAAATTTGGATGACATTTGGAAAACAGATTTGGAATAAAATAAATACTTTTTGTTTTATTTAAAGCCATTTTACTTTTTGTCCCTTATAATAGAATGCTCGGGACTTAAACTGATTCAAGTGGTGGCTCCCAAAACGTCTACAGGTATCTCCTGATACCCGTTTCTGGCTTTAAGCCTTCATCTGCCGGACTCGAGCTGAACATTCGAAGGAACTAAAGAACTGACCAAATGTACGTTGATATATACCGGCCATGTCGGATATTGGCTGTAATATAATGCATCTCACTCCATCTTGTGGTGAAATTTCGTACCTACATCCGACATGGCCGATATATATGGTCGTTCATTTGGTCAATCCTTCAGATGCTTTCGAACGTTCAGCTCGAGCCCGACTGATGACGGCTTAAGGCCAGAAACCGGTCTCAGGAGAGACTTACATTTTGAGTGCGGCTGAAGAATAGGCAATTTTTGCGTGAAGCACCAAAGAATTTTCCGTTTTTTGAATATTTTTTATATCCACCACGAGCCCAATATACAACTTTTCGTGTAGAGGAATTCAAGTATTTTTGAAATTAAAAAGTCTTCAAAACTCTAAACATATAATAAACTAGGGATTAAGATTATGTCTGAAAAACATCTGGTTTTTGTTGATAACATTCATCTTTTGATCTCAACAAGCTTTTGCGAATATTTTATGTATAATATCGTAAACAATTATCGTATAATATCGTATTGTAACAATAATATCGTATATCTCACGTGTTGCCAATTTTTACCCCTTTTAACGCTGTTTATCAATAGCGTTAAATTCGCAGATGCTTCAACTTCTATACGGTAAACAATACCATAATCAACTTCATATACAGCACAACATATTTCATCATTTTGCACGTCCCTATTCTAAATTTACCAATTAAAAAAAAGCTATTAGGACAACAGAAAAAAAAAGAAGAACAATAGAAATGTTCCAGTTACAAATTATAGAGAAATGTTTTATTTTCTGTTGCACACTATATGTTAATTTAACTCCAAAGCCGAATAAGACGATTTTAATTAAATCATAAACCCAAAATTGAATAAAACAAAGTCAGCGGTATTGTAGGTGATTTTCTTAGAACCAGAATATCGTAGTGCTTTAGACTCACACCCATCCACATGTGTTGTTAATCACTTGTCTTCCCGCCAAGTAAATCTAACACGATATATCTTAAGCACTGAGTCGGATATAAATTTAATAATATACAGGCCATGTGTAATGGTCCTGATAAATTAGGGCTGTTTCCAACTTACCTGAATCGCTGGAAATCCGTTTAAATTCAGAAATGTTTGAATTATCCCTTGCTTCCACTTTCTGACCTTACCAAGTTAAACTTTACTTGGAAAGATAAACAGGCAAAGTACTTTGGATAAATCATAAAATATTTGAAAGACCGCTGGTGCGTAGCGATTTAAATTATTATTCTTGCCTTTTAAATTATATTTTCTCGTTATTATTAGGTTGTCTTCATCGGCTTGTACGTTTTCTAATCGGCAAAAAAATTATTGGTATTCGAAATATGTTTCACGATTGAGTTTATGATCAGACGCACATCTATAAATATTAATTAGAAATTGATATTATTTTCAATTAAAAGAGTTTTTTCTCTACAAAATTCAGTAAAAGAAGAAGCCTATAAAATATTATTTCAACTTATACTTTTGCTACTTATTACATTTTTTTAAGCAAGAAAAAGTTCTCAAAGGTATTTTAGCGTGACAGAGGCAAATTAAACTGAAACAATTGTTCAAAAAATATAATTTGTAAAATATAACAAAAGTATTAGATTCTAAAAAGAAATTATTTCTTTGTTACACTATAAAAAAATACAATATATATTTATCAAAAAAAAATATATATTTACAAGTGGTACAAGGACTTTGCGAAACAGCTGAATTTGAGTTTTATTCGGGAAAAGCCTCCACGTCAACGAACGAAAAAAACATTACCCAAATTAAGAATTGTACTGAATAATCATCGATTAAATAGTACAGTTTATTTAACGAAAACATCCAGATTTGTGTCAAATCAATTCTTGATTTTTGGATTACAATAACGCACCATCGCACTTTTCGATAGTTGTTCGTCCATTTTTCGCTAAAAATCCGTTCCACAAGCACCATATTCACCATATATGGCAACCTGTGACGTTGTTTGTCCACTCAGTTGAAGACGCCTTCAGGGTAGCGTTTTGACTAATTTTTGAAATGTATGTCTGTAGAAGCCATTCAAGAGAGTTCGATGGACGCTTTGAAGGAAATATCAGAAGTGTGTTTTATTTCAAGTTATCTTATATTTTGATTATAGTAGTACATATACTAAAATACTACAGTTCTTGAAAGAGCTCATGAG
This sequence comes from Cosmopolites sordidus, assembly GCA_031761425.1. Lineage (NCBI taxonomy): Eukaryota > Metazoa > Arthropoda > Insecta > Coleoptera > Curculionidae > Cosmopolites > Cosmopolites sordidus. Next base: position 4,114,479 of record JARFXV010000080.1, on the reverse strand, counting down.
CTCATTTCAAAATACTTGGGACAATATTTTGAACATTTTACAACATTTGTTTGAATGAGACGACCATATAGAAGAAAACTTACGTTGCAAGTTGTATACATTTAAAGCACGATAAATGCTTTCTGAATCTACGAGGACAAGCGAGTTTTTCGCTGCAACTTGCCACTGTGTTTGATGAAAAGTGACGTGGACGTATCAAGTGTTTTTTTAGCGAAAAAGTGTTTACGCAAAATTGAATATCAATTATTATAAACTGTTGGCTTGACCACAATCACCGAAGATATGTCCATTGGTGCGAGGACCAAATTTATGGCAAGTGTTTACTGCATGATGTCGTGACAAGACAGACTGATCCTGACGAGAGATCTATTGTACTTATTCTGACATGTTTTTGCCCGAAAAGTTTTGGTATTATAATAGTTGACGTCTAAGACCATTGAATGGCTCTGTATGGAGCATTATTGAAAAGGTCATCAAAAAGTCGAGACATCTCTCCAGATTATCTTTTAAGTAGCATTTGCATGCCAGACAAGCAAACGAAAACGTGAAACAATTCCATTCCTATCACATCCAATCTAGCAAATGGTCTCTGATCTTAAAATTGATTTATTTTTAGTTAAAAGCAATTCAGAAAGAGCAAATTAGGAAACTATTTAATAAAACATTTTGTTTCAGGTTGCTTGGATTAAATCAGACACAAAAGCTATTTTAGCGATACACACCCATATGGTAGCACAAAATCCACGTTTATCTGTAACCCACAATGGACATAATACATGGAAACTGCATGTATCCAATGTACAAAAAAACGACTCCGGAACATACATGTGCCAAATAAATACCGACCCAATGAGAAGCCAAGTAAGTCTTTCATATTTAAATATAGACCGCCAAAAATATTTTGATCAAAAAAAAGTTTTATTTGACTTTTTCTCGGCCAACAAATTAGGAATGAAGCAAATGTAGGCAATACGTAAAATTCCACCCTTTATACGTTTTATATGCGCCAACCACAAAAATTAAGTTGCTTTAAAACCAAGGTACAAGTATTTCCGCAATTTATAAAGTTATTCAGGGAATGTTATATGAGACATTACACCCACTCATAATACTGAACAAAGTTTATTAATAATCAATTATTTTGTTTGGTAAAGCTTCGGTTGGTTTATAAAATTTATAAACCTTTATTATAATTATTTTTAGGTTGTGTTAAATAAAATATCTACTTTTTTACAAATATAAATCATATTTTAGACAAACTGATTGAATTTAATAAATAATTAATTATTTTTAGGATGTGTTAAATAAAATATCTACTTTTTTACAAATATAAATCATATTTTAGACAAACTGATTGAATTTAAGGTATAAGAGGTAAATATTCAGGTAAATACTGCCTTTCCCAATGATTGCTGAAATTATAAGATCTCAATTGCGTCTCCTCAAAAATTCTACTGAGAGTCATCTTTATATAATATAGTCGATGGAAAACCACAAATCTATATGAATAATGACTTTAAAATGTTAGTGAAAAATGTTCTTCGGATAGTCTCTAAAATGTTCTATCGTCTCAATTATGTTGGTAAAGTATAAATATTGATAAACGGGTCTTTCATAAGTAAAAAACAACAGAATAGCGACAGTGACCTTAAACCAGCAGAAAACTATTTTTATCCAAGGTTGAAAAACACTTCTTGGAATTGTCATATAATACGAGGGTTGCTATGTATCCGGAATTAGCAACAATGGTGTTGCCATGTGCCATCTAACATATACATCCAAAAGTTTGACATTGTTGACTGTATGCGTACTCAGAACGTTTTGTCATATGGACACTATTTGTGTTGTTTAGTGACTTAAAAATATTATCATTTGTTTGCCAGAACTCTTTGAAGAAGTAAACAAATCAACCAGCGACGCAGGAGCATAGTTCGCCATGACAATGCGAGCTCTCACATCGGACCGAACAACTTAATATTTAACCGGTTAAAACATCGAATTGATGGGTCATCTGCCGTACAGTCCTGACTTGGCACCCTGTAGAGTCCTGATTTTTTGTTCCCGTTCGTGAATAAACTACGTGGTCAACGATTTTCGACGCCAGAAAAAGCGGTTAATACGTTCAAAATGCATGTTTGGGAGATACATTCATCGGAAGGGAAAAAGTGTTATGAAAATTGGTTCAAAAGTATGCGAAAGTATATCGATCATCGCGGAAAATATTTTGAAAAACAATAAAACCATTTTGAATGATAAATATTTGTTTTTATGTATTATTCCGGAGACGTAAATAGCAACCCTGGTATGATGAAAAATGAAGTGCACACACAAGATACAAAAATGAACATGCAACTTAGTTTTAGTTGAAAAAATTGAGAGGAGCAACCTTGAGACAAAATTAAATAAGTGGATTTTACTTTAACCAGTAGACATCGGGCAGACACCCTTCGCTACCATACAAGATTACATTACACTCGTACACTCGTATATATATATATATATATATATATATATATATATATATATATATATAAACTCTTAAATTAAGATATCTGATAAGGACTGGAATGGGAAGGAGTATTCATAACTGCGTCTATAGCTTTAGATAAATCTTACCCGGTTCCAAAATCATTCAAATGAGCGCAATGAAAAACCGCAACGCATGAAACCAACTCGGAATTATGAGGTTAGCGTGGAAGTGCAGGAATGTTTTTTTAAGTCATAAAACCCTGTGATATTTTAAAATGCATGGCCCAGAACTTTGTCGTAAATAATCAATGACACGGTACAAAACACCGTTATTAAACAAAATTTCCAGTTATAATCTTCAATTTTTGCATTGTTATGACAAAAATTATTTGCTATAATTTTTTTGCCAAAATAAAAAATCGATGTTGATCATGTCGTATGCATGATGCATTTCTGTATACCATTTCATTGGTTCCATAGCATTTCGTACAGTTCTTGTTTCTGGGTCATATTCTAAGAAAAAATCAAATGATTCCCAACAATGTTAACCTGATAGTCACCTTTTACTAGTGATAGTATAACTCTCATTGATATTTATATTCTCATTGGTTTTTAATGAAGAATAACGTTTTGAGCGTGGTTTTCTTTAAAGTCATCACGACCATTCTTGAGTGTTTTTTGCCATTGAATATCTAGCATTTTGATCGTTTAGTTCGCTAGTCTGTAAGTCGCATGCAAAATTTAACGACGAGAAGAAAGGAAGAGAGAATAGTGAAGATATACACAAATACGGAGCCCTTCCTACTTTCCAGACAGATCTCATATACGAGGTGTATAAATAAAGTAATGAGACTGGTCATGTAGCATTCGATCTAGCAACATCGTTGGCTTTCCCTTTGGAGGTGAGTCAGGCCAACATCTGGTGGGTCTTGAGTAGGAGTTTGAACTCCCTAGTGTCACTTGGTGATCCGTAGCAGTTTTTTTCGTGAACCGGAGTTTTTTAGTACTTTCTGAAAATGAGTGACAGCAATTTCGAGCAACAATGCGCTATCACAAGACATATTTTTTTCTTTTTTTGGGTTTTTCGCCACGATCTAAAACTCAACAAAAAAATCAAAAATATCTGTTCTTATGTAAATAAAGAATCACTGAGTAAAAATCAAAAAACAAAACGGAGACAAATTTCTCAGTGGTTCTTGCCTAACGAATAAAATTTAAAAAAAAACAAATTTTCTAAAATAAATACAAACTTTTGAACGTTAACCTTTTGTGAGGTCCTGTGTTTTCATAATATAAAAAAAATTAGTGATCCTTCCTCCCCTCCAAACGGAAAGGTTTTAGTATTGACAGATGGAACGCTATGCCAACAGGCTCATTATTTTATTCAGTCACTTCGTATGTTGATAACAAAGCAAAACTGCTATCAAATTGTGGCTATTTTATTTCAGATGGGAATGTTAGAAGTTGTTATACCTCCAGATATTTTACCAGATAATGAATCAGCTGAAGGTTCTGGTATGGCTATAGAAGGTGGTACAATTCGTTTAAAATGTAAAGCTATTGGTGTACCAGAGCCCACAGTGAGCTGGAAGAGAGAAGATGGAAGAAATATTGTTTTACGTCATGACGGAGGTAGAGAAAAAGGTACGTAAGGCGAACAAGATAAAAAATTATAGGAACACTATCAATAAAATTTTACCTCAAAAACCGCTGAAAGAATATCGGAAAATAATAAAGTTAAAATTTAAAGTTGAGCAAAACGGCCGTACATTTCGATAAAAAATGGGTTAAGACAAAAAGGCCTGAAAAATTATTATAAAGTGAAATATCGCGTAACGCTGAAACGATTTTCAATAAGTTATAAAAATATATTACGAACTAGCTTAGAATTCAATTGGAAATGCCGCTGTGGAAATGTTTCAGGCTGAGTATCACTGTCGGGCGTTTTTGATTAAAAGCCCATGTTTTAACACGCATTCGGAAATCTAAATGCACCTGCGATCATCTTTTCTATTCTATGATGTAATAGGACATTTGAAATTTAAATGAGTCAGATTTGTCTGTCACAAAACGAATTTCTACACATTTTTTACGGAACCTATTTATAATAAGGGTGTGTCAACTAAAATTTTTATTCAACGAATATAATTAGGCTTATGAAACATATAAAACTCGCATTAATATGCTGGAACTGAATTCATTAATTTTTACTAGTAAAAATTATTCTTTTCAATTTAATTTTTTTTTTAAATATTCAAAAAACAAGGAAAACATTTTTCCTGTGCTCCACGTAAAATTCTCAAACCTTCAGTCGCCATCAAACGCAAACAAGTATTCCCGAGACCGGTTTCTGGCCTTAAACCGTCATCAATCGGGCCTTGAGTTGTATGTTCGAAAACAACTGAAGAATTGACCAGGGTCCTGACCATATTAATAGACCAAATCGAATGAAAGCAGCATTGAAATGCATCTCACAGTATCCGGTGGTTTGTAACTGTAATACTGTCTGAACCGTTCGGACCCAAACCCAGGCCCTATATTCAGGTACCAGATATACATGAAAATACAAGGTAATTTTTTTGCCTTGTTTTTTGAATATTCTTAATATTCTTCACTTGCCCACTATGTATTTAGATTCTTTTTTTTCTTGCAGGTATTATTCTTTTAGCTGCGTTTAGATTTCTAACATTTTTTTTTCAATTATTAATACACTATGATTCATCTATAATATTATCAATGCTTCTATTAGAACCTTCAATGTGAAACACTAAACTCGAAGATAGAGGTGATTAAATTATCTCCTAATAATTCTAATATGGTTAGCGATACGCACATCGATAAGTTTAAGAAGGTGATTTGGTGTTTTGGTAAAACTCTTCGAGTTTAAAACATTATCATCGATAATATATATTGGCGGATAGACATAATCAGTCAGTTTCTCTATTGAAACCTTTGGTACGAAACACAAAATTCAAAGAAATTTACTACCACATACCAGATCACTTGTTTTTAATTTTGCAATGCGCGTCTCGCTAACCATCTTCGCATCATTAGAAAATGATTTAATCTGAGACTGAATTCGAGATTGAATCTGAATCTCCTCATAGTTCTAACGTGGTTAGCGATACGTGCGTCGTAAAGTTAAAACCATTTTTGTAGTATATATAGGAAGTATATAAATATATATATATATATATATATATATATATATATATATATATATATATATATATATATATATATCATCATAATCATGATTCAGCCATTGTCGATCCACTGCAAGATGAAGGCCTTTCCAGCCTGCTTCTGAGTTCTTCTCTGGTATTCGGGTCCAATATGCTTGATGATATCATTCGTCCATCGTGCGTTCGGTTTTCTTCGTGAACGTTTATGATCAAGCTGTACCTATCCCAGGATTCCTTTGGTCCATCTGTCGTCACATCACCTCTTTATATGGCCTGCGCACCTCCATTTCAATTCTTTCTCCCTTCCTATGATGTCACATACTTTTATTTGTTATCTGATCCATGTGCAGATCTTTCTGTCCCGATTTCTAATGCCAAACATGCCCCCTTCCATTCATCTCTGTGTTAGTTCCTCTCTTATTAACCCGATGTTTTTAAACTGATTGTGACGTGAGTGTGCATGTTTCACTTCCGTAAGTCAAAACAGGCAGCAGGCACTGATCAAAAACTTTTCCCTTCAGACAAAGTGGGAGTTTGTTCTTAAACACTATGTTGAGCCTGACAAATGCTTACCAGCCACACTTAACATGCCGTTCCACTTCCCGAGCATTATCTCCCTCTATTAAAATCCTTTGTTCAAAATATATATGTAGTATTATATTGTTGAACATAACTTGGCTCTTTTTTAGATTTATTTTTAATCTAAATGGTTCTCCCGCCTTTTGCAGCTCTTGTATTTCTTTTTGTAGTTTATCTGGGCCTTGTGACAGGAGAACTATTTCATCTGCAAATCCAATATGGTTTAAGTATGCACCATTGATCCTTATTCCATCCTGTTCCCAATCCAAATTACGGAACACCTCTTCAAGGCGGGCTGATAAAAGAACCGGAGATATCGGGTCACCCTACCTACATTGATTTTTACTTCAAGATCATCCATGTCTACTGTCGCTGTAGCTTCATCATACACCCAGTAGGTTCACATAGACTCTGTCTATCGCCCGGTTAAACAATGCAGCCATTATGGCCGATATGCCTTTTCATAGTCAATAAAAGCCAAGTACAGTGCAATGGTGGATTCATTGTGCCTTTCTATGACCTGTTGGACGACCTGGATGTGATCCATTGTACTGAATCCATTTCTAAATCGTACTTGCTTTCTTGATAGTACGTCATTCAGGCTTATTCGGCGGTAGTTTTTTAAATCTTCCCGTGCTCCTTTCTTATGAAGAACTATCACATAGTGGGACACATTATCTATCGATAACCCAGATAACATGGATTGGTCATTGGTGTAACGAGTGTGACTAATTCGTTAAGCACCGATTTGAATAACAATTATTTTATGTGAATTTCGATCTAGGAAAAACTGATTACTTTATGCTTAGAACTAATAAATATTTGTGAAATACCAAAATCAATTGTTTTCTATATCGGTTTAACTAAATTTCGTTAAAAAATTTAGTTGACGCACCCTAGCCAGGAAAAATAAACGAGAAAAAAAACTATATTAACTAAGAAATTCATTTCCTGTCTTTACTTCCGAATGAGTAATTGCTTATTTCCATCTGGCATTCAGCGATTAAAGTGAAAATAAATTATTTTTGCTTTGTTTTAAACGCAGACCTAAATTTGATTTCGGTTTATCACAACAAAGTTATTGTTATTCCTCCAGATTTATTTAGTAATCCCGTTTGGCATCAGATAAACATATTTCGTGGCATTATCTAAATATCTCTAATTTTAAAATCCAGAGAGAAATATTTTTCTTTTTCTTATATTTAATTATCGATAAAAGAAATCATTTGTAAAACAACAAACAAGGCTCACCCCCCTGTTATTCTAAAATAAGTTTATAATATACTAGAAATGTTCTGTATTTTAAGTACTCCAGGTTCCTAATACCGTTACATCTTTAAACTAAATGAATTAATAACTAATGGACTACAACATTTTTGTTTCAAAATGAAATAGTATTACGAGACTGCAGTCACTTTAATAGTTAATATACACCGATAAAAAACAAAGTAATTAATTTAATTTAAATATAATTCGACAGTTATAATTATATTATAACTATAATTAATGTTAGTCAAATAATGTCACTGAGATGTCCGTCTTTGGATATTTTACAATGCCTTCTTTTCATTGTCACTTTCAATCAGATTTTTATATAATTACTGTTTTTTCCCCATCGGTTTACAGCTTTCTACGGTGCCTTCCAATTCCTAATCTCCATCCTTCTCTCTCTTTCTATAGATCTTTTGACAATCCTCTTTCTTCCATTTCGTCGTAGATTCCGTCTCTCCAGCTTCTCATCAGTCTTCCCCTTCGTCTTCTCGATTGTAGTGTCAATGTCATGATTGTTTTGGTAGCCTATCTTTCGACATTAATGTCCTATAGTATTTATGATTAACTCGTATTATTTCTCGATTTTTTTTATTTTGTACTCTGTCCCTTTTAGATTTTGCTACGTGCCATCTCCATAAACAGATTTGGAATAACTTTCTCAGATGTTTATGAAGTATTGTTGTTCCGGCTTTTATTAATTCGGCAGGGATATCTCCAGACCCGGAGGGTTTTCAATTTTTAATGCTCTTACCTATGTCCACAATTACTTTTTGACTTACCCTCAAAGTTGATGAGAATATTTATATCAGATGTTTTATTTCCTTCGGTGATAAAATCTGCTTTGCGTCCAGTTGGTCTGGTCAAATCTTTAAAGATAATTTTATCTTTATCTCACTAATTTAGCATCAGATCAGAGACCCCAAAAAAGTTCTTCAACGATGTTAAATCGCAGGATCTCAGCCGCAGAACACTATATGGAATTTTTGTGTACAAGAAATCAATACTCAGCATCTGTGCGCGAAACCTCACTATGTTGATACTATTATCATCAACACGAATGTCGTTTATTTCGCTTTAATTTTTTTTATGAAAATACAGATGGGTCTTTTTCACACTGAACTTTACATAGCTCAAAGCGTCTCACTAATAAACAATTACTGTAAACGTTGTGGAATTAACATGTATGAGTCTTCTGCAAAGCTTACCCCATTTATTAAATAAGCTTTTCTCAAGACGGCCAAAACTTTTATTCTGAATAACTTTATCAGTTATTCTATTGGAGCCTTCGATGCAAGACACTAAAGTTGAAAAGATTTACTACTGAACACCAAATCATTTTTTTAATTAACCGACGCACGTCTCGCTAACGATATTAGCGTCACCAGGAGATCATTGAATTTATCTCCTATTCAGTCTATCATATTGAATGATCTCCTAATGATGCTAGCTTTGTTAGAAAAACGTGCATCGAGAGGTTAAAAAAAGTGATTCGGTTTTTAGTGAGAAATCTCTCCGAGTTTAACATTTTCTGTTGTACTAAATATTAAAATTAATAAATCATAAACGAAACAGGGCGGGCATTCGCAACTTTGTATGGAGTCATTTTAATTAATGATAAATTATTTTCTTTTTTTATTTATCCGTTCAACATCTAGTATGCTAGTGAAATAATCCGTACATAACCCTCGTACATTCGATTTTCTTCGCTTTAGAAAAATACCGAACAATTATTTCGGTTTTTGTCGCTTTTTTTACACAAATTACAAAAGGAAAAAAACCTGAACCAATTTCAGTGTTGTTATTATTACGTGTTTCAAATAAATCATCAAAAAAATTACTCAATGAAGAAAAATACATTTTTTTCTCTTACTAAAGCTGGATAGTAAACAAGGCCAATAATTTTTGGCGAAAGCATACGAGTTCGATAGGGTCTCTATACGGTCTCTGCGACCACAATTCATTCAATCGGAAGAATAAAGACAAATGTTTAGTTGGGTTTCAAGTGCTGTTGGATATAAATGCCAGTCGCAATGCTTGTTCCATTTGATGAAACGTGCTCCCTACGACTGCTGAACAATCATTTCTAATAACCCTTAAGGCCGTAAAACTTCCACAGTCGTATATTCTTACTCAAAATAACTGTGCAACATTTAATAAGCGTATACTGTATTTTTTAAATTTTATTGCTGTTTTTGTGACCGTCACAATATGGACCTTGTCACGACGATAGGCTATTAACAATGTATGGGAATCAGTTTCAAATTAATTGACCCTTTATACAGGGTTATTTCAGCCCTTACAATAACCGTAATTTTAGCCTACTTCCAATAAAAATATTAACCCTTATCTACAGTACTTTGGTAACTTTGTAAAAGTAACTGGACTTTTTACTGTTGAAAGTTTATTATAAAGTCGTCCAACAAAAGTGTCAGAACTTTGAAACCTAATAATGGAAACACTATTTGAAATATATGTCACTCGTTGGTTGCTGTATTCAAATCATTGTTTCAATTCACCATGAAAATATATACGATGCAACAGTGCGTAAAAATGGGAAGTTGGGTACTTCCACTTTGGAGAAATATAATGTTTTCCGACAAAGCGCTCTTCTGGCTCAATGGCTTTGGGAATAAACATAACTGCAGGATTTCAGCTAATGAAAATCCTCAAATGATTTAGTAGTTATCTCTTCATCCTCAAAAAGTCACTGTTTGATGCGTTTAGAGCGTTTTAGAGTTGACGGTGTAATAACACCTTATTTTTTTAAGACGGAACATCTTTGACAGAATATCTTTGGCCTATACTGATTAATGTGGATATAAAGAATGTTTTCTTTCAACAATACAATGTGACTTGTCACGTATCTCGCCAGATAATCGATTTATTGCAAGAAAAGTTTTCTGAGCGCGTTATTTCGCGAAATGTTGTCAACCGACAAAGATCATGCGATCTCACGCCCTTGGATTATTTTTGTGTGCTTCTGTCGATGACAAAAGAAGCTCCACTTATATTCTGTTAGATTACAGATAACAGAGGCTTAGAACATCATCTTGATTATTCAGAATGATCTCAAACTAGACTCTGCCATTAAATGTACAGCAACGTCTTCCTGGGGAACCTGTCTTGTTTGGTCACGGGTTTCACCCTTAATACCCATTTTAATAATAGCTCATAATTCTCAGAATAAAACGTTCATCCTGTAGGATAACAACTAACTAACAACTATTTGAAAAGTATGATTGTGATTAACATGAAATATGCTTAAAACAAACATCTGATGATCGATTTAAAAAAAAAGTTTCATTTACCGAAGTGTGAGTATATTTTAAATTATTTTAGTTTATATTAAATTCAATTTATTTAATTACAGGTCTTATATTTCTTCCAGATATATGTTGGGTACAATATAAAAGTGCAGCAACTACAGTTTGTATAAATGATTATATTTTAATGACATTTCAGCTGTCAAGAGCTTCGACGGTGAAACCTTGACATTGACCAACGTGCAGCGAACTGATATGGGAATATATCTCTGCATTGCAAAGAATGGAGTTCCTCCTTTAGTCAGTAAACGATTTGAAGTTATAGTTCATTGTAAGTAATATATTATAACTCAATAGTAATCATTAATATCATGTTTAGGGTAACGTGAAAACAAGGTATACTATTATGAACAAAAAGTACGATGACTATTTAAATAAAACAAATAGAATTTATCCTAATTTTGTTGATCTCCTTCAAAGCCCTCCCCTCTCTCTGCAATGCACTTATTTCAACACATTCTTCGAAATAAACACAGGAAAAAATTACACAGTATCATATCTGGTATATATAGTGCTTCGAAATAAACCCAGGAAAAATCACACAGTATCATATCTGGTATATATAGTACTTGTGGAATGGTGTTTGATTTTTAGAGAAAAATTGACGAATAATCATTGAGCAAAAACCATAAATTGAATTCCCAAAGATCTGAACGCTTTTTTCCGAATGAATTAACGCAAATGACGCCTGGAACGATTTGTGAGCAGAACTGCGGTTATCGATGAAGCATAGGTACATGCCTCCAAAGCAAACTTCAATATGACGATGTGAACAAGCGAAATGATATGAAACTTGACTCAGATATCAAGAACTGTCATATCAACTTAAAAAGCAAATAGTAATATCGAACCATAAAGAGCGCGAATTTTTAAAACCAAATCTTACTTTTTGATCATAATAGTATTTGTAATCCTAAAATTAAAAAAATCTAATAAGCCTAATGAGTTTGTTCCTTTTTTCTTAACTATGAGCATTTCAGGTAACTCTCTTGACGTAACATTGACAACAATAATCTGTTTCAGCATCTTGCTCTTCAGTTTCGGCTTATATATCTTTAACTAAAAATTTAATACGGTCTGGAAACATTTTCGGGACGTATCTGCCCTGCCATGTGAATCACTCCCACTTAAAATTATTTTTAGCTACCCTGTAACGTAGATTGATGTTTAGAAATGAGAATACAGTTTGGTTAGGTAAACTTAAAAGTAAAATCCTCTTAGAAGGGGGAGTAAATGCTGTGAAAAGACTCTTAAGGGCCGGTATTTACACTTCGTGCTAATTAAGTAGTAATTAATGTCGGTTGGAATACGTTTAAATACAAATTGCAAATTTCCTATTTCCTAAGAACAGAACTTACACAATATTGTCACAAAACAAAACTTATAATAATATATATGTAGTTTGCTTGAAATTTATGTTCGTGTAATTTTTCTGGAAGCCTTTCCGAAAGTATTTTAGGAACAGCGAGTTATTGCAGCAGTAAATGTTGTGGAAAATTAAGTCGTATATACCAGATTTTATTTACTTTCGATAAAAGGCTTTATCATTGTCAATAAAATTTGAAAGTGCTTGTACCATAAATTGGTGATAGATTTTCACTCGGAACAAAAAATGGACCGAAATACCTTTATGAGTTTAGTTCTGATATTTTAACTGTCTTTAACGTATATATATTATATAACAGACAGGTGCCTTTTTAACAATATTTTAACAATATATATATATATTGGTTATAAATTGTCATGGCTAATATTCCCAGAAAGTCAATGTCTGCTGTGGAATTTTAGAAAACCGAATAATTGCTCATTTTTTCTTTAATGAATCATTCAATGTTGGTGGTTTAGTTAACTTCTTCCATGTGGAATTTTGGGATGCAATTCAAAATATTCCTTTTAATGTGCGACAGGATTTGTCAATCCACAATGCAAGGATTGTTCGTCAATGGTTAAACCAAAAATGTCCTATGCGCAGGATAGGAAGAAAGAGTCCTTTTAAACTATAGCCTTCGAAGTCTCCTGATATTAAACACCTCGGGTTTATAAAACAAAGCTCACTCAGAAACTGAAATGAACTTTGTGCCAGAATAAAGCAAGCTTGTCAAGAAATCAGCATCCCGGAACTTAGACGAGTAGCTAAACAGAATCGAAAAATGTATTCGAATAGACGGAGATAGTTAATTATTTGTATTATGAAAATTATTGTTGCATATTTTTTCTTAAATTTAATCAATCACCAAAAATTGTTTTGAATATGAATAAAATAATCATTCCTATGTAAGTACTATTTATTTTACTGAAATATTTAAGTACATGACACTATTAAATTGACAATGTGTCAAGTTTTTACGGTCCATAGCACACTAGTTATCAAATTAAAAAATAAAGTTGTAATAATTTTGTGTATAGATCAAAATAATAAAAAAATTAAAAATGCGAATTTTGTCATTAAACTCGGTATGTGGTTAGAATAATATTCTGAACAACTTTTTCAATATATCTAACAAAATATCGAGAATTAACCATGTTTGTGAATTCGTAGTAAGCTGAGTTTAAAGTTCAGATTTCACTTGGGTACCTTAAAAAATGACCCATCATCTGTATGAAAATTTCAGATATGTATTCTTTCAAATGGCGAAAATATAGGGGTGTCTTCATCTTAAATGCGACACACTGTATATATATATATATATATATATATATATATATATATATATATATATATATATATATATATATATATATATATATATATATATATATATGTATATATATATATATATATATATATATATATACATATATATATATATATATATATATATATATATATATATATATATATATATATATATATATATATATATATATATACATTGTCAAACCAAATTAAAAAGATTCTTCAACACTAGAAAAAACAAATGTTAATGCAAACTTGTCTAGTTTACTGCTCAAACAAACAGTAAAATTTTCTTTTCGGACAGGATGCTCCAGTCATTCATAATTTAATATGATATAATATGACCTTTCGATATTGGCAACAAGGAAGTCACATCATAAAATAAAATAACACATTTTTTATAAATGAACATAATGTTTTACATTATATGGATAGAAAGAATATTATACTAAATTTAGATCATTTTATATTTATATTTTGCTTTAAAAATGTATATTAAACATATGCTTGATGTTCTCCAGAATATTTCAATTGTTTTCCAAAATACCCTCTTTTATATCATGCTCTGTAAAATTATACAGAGCTTCCATTTAATCCTGTTACTCATATGATTAGTGATTTATATAAATTTAGGAACTTTTGTTTTTTTATGTTGAATTATTTAAAGGTGGCATCATTTCTCACCAAAATCTATCATCGTAAACAACGTGTAAGATTTTTATTAGTCCCTATACTTCCGAAGTAACAAAACATATTTTAAAATCACCTCTTAAATACATTTGATTATTTAAAAGAAACACTTTTCGTGGCTTGCTTTTCATCAACAATATTTTCCATAAAAAATCTACGACATTAGCCTTCTCTTTTTCTTTTTTTCCTTCCTTGGCATCTGCTCCGATGGACTTATTTTAACATTTTTTTACTTTAGGTTCAAAATATTATAGGACTGGTCAAATGGTATGTTGTGTAAACAGTGTATATAATTTAAAGAAAAAGATCATAAAAACTGAAAAATCAGTAGACGAATATGCGACATTTTATACGAACAATCTGAAACGAAACTGAAAGGTTATCATCCCTAAAAACTCAACATCTACAGTTTACATTTACAGTATAGGAACTAGAATTCCACACTAATGTTCACAAGCACAACTACCTTAGGACACAACAAAGGGAAAATGTTTCTACGATTTTAAGACTGCTTTGGAACTAGGATGATATATATGCTAAGAAAAATGTGTTCAGTTATAATGAAAACTTTATCGAAGCCTTTACAACAAATAAAAAGATCCATTTTTTAAATTAATATCATTTGATTTAGTGATCCCTGGTCAGTACCAATCCTTTCTTTTACAAGCAAAAAATTCTGGAACCCTATTTCCAATTTATTCAGAAAAGCCGATGAATAGACAAGGTGAAAATTAGTTGGTGTTAGATCTGCAATGGATGGGGGATGTGATTCAAACTCAGCTGCGTCGAATTTGTGGAGTTTTTTCTTCAATTCGTCTGTCAATATGCGTTTTAGTGGATGAGTGTTTGTCCTCCACACCATGTGTCCGCCTTGGGAATTCCACCACTTATATTAAGCCCAGAAGACTGTTTACCAATGGTGGTTAAGCGATAGGCTTCAAAAGCTTAAGTCGAGAACGTTTTCTATTTTATCGAAGTTTTTAAATTATTTATATCATGTTAGAATTGCTTCATCTTCCTCTTCGCGTCTTCTATTATAAACTAATAGCTATATTTATGGAGGAAAAACTCAAAAACATCAAAAGTATTCATCATAAAATAAATGTCCAATTGTTTAACAATAAATTACGTAAAAGAAAGGACGATTTAACTTCAGCACAATAGTATAAAATACAAATAAATTATATGACTTAATTAACTTAGCGTGGAAATATAAAAAAATTCATGTAAATTAAACTTATTACTAACACGTTGTTGCAAATTATTTTTCATGTAATAAGATTTTATGTTATACATTGAAACCGTTGAGAACATTCTCGACTATTAATCGAATGGAAAACATTTTTGGCTGAAGCAGACCTGTATTAGGAAGTAGTTTGAAAAGAAATTTATTTTATACATCCTTTTAAAAATAACGACCCGATTTAGTTCCTTCTATGTAACTATCGACCTTTTTAAAGCGACTGTCGTATAAAATTTTACGGCTATAATAACCTGTTTAATATTGCAGTCCACCCTCTTATAAGCGTGACGAATCAACTGCTCGCCTCACCGATTGCCCGAGACGTAGTAATGCAGTGTGAGGTCCAAGCATCCCCAAAAGCTATGAACCATTGGATGCGGGACAACGGTAAGCACTTTTCCCCCGAGTCAGGCTTAACCGACATAGACTCATATATATTACGCTATCCTAGCCAGGCCGATACTTACATTTCAAATTACGAACTACGTTGTTCTGCTTCTTACTATATTTTCATATATCCGGTTTCATTTATACCTTAACCATAACCAATTCTACTTTCCTTTTGCTTCCCGTCTCTCGTCAATTTACTTCTAAAATTCTGTTTACTAATATTTGTTCCTAAAGGAGGTATGATTGTACTACCATGAACAAAAAGTGAAAAGTAGTAACAAAACTAATAACAAAACCATGAACAAAAGTAAAAAGTAACTTTTTAAATATTTTTTTTTAATAAATTTTTATACACAAAGTATTTATTTATTGAAATAAACTCTTTTGATTGCTTCTATAAATTCAAAGCAGCATCAAAGGAGTGGTTTCTTCAATCAAGGATACAATAGACTCTACAAGTACTTAAATAAGATTCTTGATTTTGGTAATGGTTTCTTCATTGATTGGCGTAGAAGGTCGTCCTGAATAAGATTCATTTTCAACTGCTTCTCTACCCTCACTAAAATCCTTGGTATACATTTTTATTTACATAACTTCATCACTTTCTTAATATTTTTAGAGCATATGTAGCAAAAGTTCTATCAGTTGCCAAGGACAGTTATATCAACTTGCAAAATGAATTTTTATATGTAGAGTTTGAAAATAATTTTTAAAACAGTCATCTTATTTTTTTATCATAGTACTACATAAATCCTATAGAGATAGGGATGTATCTTCTAGTAGTATTATGGTTCCAATCGTCAATATATTCCTTTTGGAAACAAGGTTTTTTTTCACCGTTCTCTTCTTTTTGATGGAACTTAGTGACCTTAACTTTCACACGTTATTTAAACTTTATACTTGATATTTGTACTACTATAATACCTAAATGTATCAAACATAAAAACTTCTATTAATTCCGCACACTCAATCAATTGAGTGTGTCAAGATCAATATTTTTTCATTGATTTCTATTTGTGTATCCTACGTAACAGTCTAGAATGATTTTTAATTAACGTAAAGGAGATTAAGTTGTTAACATTTAACTTTTCTGTTTTAAAATAAATGTTAAACTAATTGCAATATTCCTCAACAAACGCTTTAATTATTGTACGTTTTTCCCTGTTGCCGTTTTTATGTTTATTCATATAAATTCAAAAATTAATTAATTCCTTTTATGCAAATATATTACATTTGTTATTTGAAATAAACACCTTTGTGCCTTGTTTATTTTATATTAATAAGTAGTTTTTATTGGATTTTTTTTAAAGCATAATGCTTTTAAAATAAAACATGGTAAAAAAAATATTTTAAATCTCAGATTTCGATTTTCGAATTTTGCCTTGCCAAAATGCCCTTGGTTTTAAAATCAATCAAGATAAAACCAAGGTAGTTTTCTTAAAAAAGAAGGAACATCATCAAGAAGTCCCGACGATCAATTAATTACTAGAAAATGTAGATTATTTTATGTAAATAAAAAGTATTTCATGTAACATTGTTCATTTTTGTATATAAATCAAAATTGGTATGTGAAAAAGTGCTCTATGGCAAATGTTATGCTAACATTAGCTGTAAAATATTTGTTCTATTATTGTCGCAAATTAAATAAAAAGAATAAATCCGCGTTTAAAATAGTTGAGTCAAATATCAGTCATTTACAATAAAAATTTTGCCAAAAGTTTGCAATGGGTTCGCTGTCTTTTGATAATAAAAAATATTAAATGACAAAAAATTAACTTACGTGTTTAGAATTTGACAGAAAACGTTGGGTTGGAGGCATTTTAGAAAACGCTAGGTATTTCACCTACTATTATTAGTTGATACCTATATATATATATATATATATATATATATATATATATATATATATATATATATATATATATATATATATATATATATATATATATATATATATATATATATATTGAAATCTAAAAGTTTTTTTTCACTTTTATTGTTTCAGGAGAAAAGATAATACCCAATGAGAAGTACGTAATGGAGGAAATACCAAAAAACGAATATTCTCTACAAATGAACTTGAGGATACGTAGCATAGAAAGAAAAGATATTGGAGGCTACATATGTACATCATCGAACGCTTTAGGAAAAGCTGAAGGGACAGTCAGATTGCAAGGTATAACAAAAAACTTCCATAATCAAACATCTTCGATATATCTCAATAGATCCCTTATATTAAGAACTCGGCTGACGTTTATAGATAACGCTATTACTTAAATTCGTAATTTTTTTTCTTTTAAATAGAAATGAAGCCATTCTAAAATTAATACCATTCAGATATTCTTTAATGTCTAAAAATATATATTTTGACGACCATCAAAAATACTTAGTAAATTTTTAAAAAATCCAAATCAAATCAAAGTGATTGAATTACTATGTTTTCCGATAAGGAGCTTTCGCTTTAAAATGTAATCACTGGAAAATAATTTTAGGTTACAAAAGCTTTGGGGAAGTTATTAATCAATCGCGGTTTTATATTAAAATTTTCATGGTGTGGCGATCAGCGCCACCTCCCGTAGATATGTCGAGATAAATTTCGTTTCGAAAAGATTAAATTAGAGATTTCATCTTAATTTTTTGCTTGACTCTATAGATCGTATAAATTGACAGAAATAAGATGACATATCGAAACTTTCAATCTAGCCTCAAAGATCTAAGATATATAACGCTCTCTCCTTTTTTTCATAATTAATTCTTAGTAGAGTACTTAGTATATATATATATATATATATATATATATATATATATATATATATATATATATATATATATATATATATATATATATATATATATATATATATACATATATATATTGCTGGAATAGAAATAACTTTGATTATTAGATATTAGTCTTAAAATATTAAAAGTTGTATATATACTGACTTGATATAAAATCGTGATGTTTATGTTTAGGTATATTTTTATTTTGACTTTTTGGGAGTGTTTTACGAAACCCAATATAATTAAAAAAAATCACACAACCTTATCATGAGTGTACATTTAATTAACATGGTTTTTGTACATTTTGTATGAAAATAAAGTGATATAATAACTGGAATGACATATTTAGATTAATTTTTAAAAAAATAAATGAGCTAATTCTAGTGTTCTTAAGAATGTCGTTAAAAATACATGTCCCAGTTAATACAGAAGGTTGCTACAGTAATTAACATATAATATAATAAATTAGTCATCGCAAGAGAATGACCCATTTTTGAATTGGATAGCTACGAAAGGCAAAAAATCAAAACCCAACTATAGCAGAGTATATGGGGCATAGTAAAGAGACTGACAATTAAATTTGTAGTACTCAAACTAAAAGAAATTAGCCCTAACAATACGCAACAAAGCACAAAACGTCTAGAATATGTTACATATTCAACATATATATACATATATATATATATATATATATATATATATATATATATATATATATATATATATATATATATATATATATATATATTAGAATTACTAGGTTCTCAGGTAGAACTGCGTTTAAGATTTATAAAATCTCCATGTTTCGGCTTCCATTTTCTGGTTGTGAGCCTTGGGGAGTAGGCAGATTGAGACCCCGGAGCAAAGCAACTAGATTCTCTTGATAATGGATCAAAAGTGGAAACCGAAACGTCCAGATTTTAGAAATTTTAAAGGCGGTTCTACCGGAGAACCTAGTAATTCTAACATAACCCACCGCGGGAGTCTTTTCGAACATTTTTTGAAGTGTTGTTCTATTGAGATTATCTAAGGAAAGTTATCTGAGGAAGAAGAAATTCATAAAAATTTTATCGAAAATGTAAAATTCAAATACAATTGTTTTATATAACCACTAAAGTTCATCATTAGTACCCTTTCGAGGCTAAAAAGGCTAAAAGGCTTTTTAGGCTACCCATGTGCATCAATAATTTTAATCTGGCTTTTTTTTCGAACTAAACATATTTTTTATTAAATAGTATATTAATAAATCATTTATGTGAACAGCTCTGGAAAATAAATGCATACGAAATCATGCTATCCATTTTTAAGACAAATTTTGATTTTTATATTCGGAAAATGTCATAAAATTAAATTATCTATTCTAGAGATACATTTACCATTAGAAACCACAACAACGCCAACAACACCAAGATACGTGGTCACCAAACCTCATAAACCATTAGTTAAGGAGAAGCCAATGAAACCGAAAAGCGGGAAACCGCGAAAGAAGGATTTCGAAAACAAAAACGAAGAAAAGCAGTTGCCAAGTCCTGAAATTAAACCTGTCACTCCGTTTCTATCTGTGGCAACAACGACTACCCAAACGCCATCTATTATATTGCAGCAGAGAAACGGCTCTCCGAAAATCAATTTACAACATATTTATATTTATATTTTGATCGTGGCCCTTATGTTGAAAAAATCAGGTGATTCTAGACAATAGCTTATAAGATATGTTCAATAAAGTTGTATATAATCAGTTATTTTCTGAAAGTTTATATCAATATTAACCAAACGGAAATCTAGTATTATTTTCTTCCATGTCGATAGAAAAAAAAAACGCGTTATCTGTCTTCCCTTTTCATTTTTTATCTTAAAAATTGTTAAGGTATTTTTAAGTTTTATCGAAGGTAATTAACGTTACCTTTATTGACAGTACAGGGTATTTTCCTAATTTTATTTTAAATTATTTTATATGTAAAGCTTTAATTGTAATAAAAGGTTTTCTCAATGGGGAAACCCCGAATTTTGTAGTTCCGCTCAAGTTTCACGTAAATTATCATGTTAAATGAAAAAATTGACTCATATCTAAAATAGTTTTAGCTTATACATATCCAAGTCAAATCTATAACGTAATTTTATCACAATTTTAATATTTTTAAATTTACAATTTGTAAGTTTTTAATAGTAGAATTTTACATTTTTTCATAACAATCGCACAAGTTATGAATTCATAACATGATAATATACAACAAATAATATATAAATGGTATTTTCTGAGTAACCTAATAGTTTATACAAGTAATTAAACAAAAAAAAATAGAAAATACAGAAGTTGTGTAAAGGTTACTCAGAAAAAAAACTTGTTTATCATTCTTTATAATACAACGACATATATTTATCCGATAATTGTTGACAATGTAGATGTATAAAAATGATTAGGTTTTTTTTAGTATTTCATTAGTTACTTACTACTTATAAATATTAAAATAATAGCCATAGGCAATAGAGGAGACAATAACAAACAGTGTATATAATGAAATATTTTCTTTTTAATTTTTAGAATGACAATAACTTATTATTAAAAAAAACTAAAAATGAAAACGAACCAAAAATGTGAGATTATTTATTTACATATCCCACAAATGATCATCTTTGACAGTTTAAAGATTATTGTAACATTACCAAGACAAATAAATATATCAACTCGTAAAAAAAGTCTTCCGAAGTATTTATCACTCTATTTGTGATTTCTTAGGGTTAATTTTCAATATTTTAAGAAATGTGCTAGTGTAAAATAATATTCAGGTAATTTTAAGTGACATTGAAACTAGCATAAAAGTCGATGGTTTATGACAACAAAAAGCACAATCTTTATAATAAACATTAGTTTATATCATTAGTAAACGCTCAATGTCAAATGATTGTGTTTGAATTAATAACACCAACGACTGAGACAGTATATTTTGTATGTTTTTATTTACGTTCGTATTTCATAACTCAACTTTGACTAGATTTGTTAAATCTATATGTCTGTCTATAACCTTGACGATAGAATCTTGATTATTTATAGTACATTTTATAGATTCTAAATCCAGAATTGATCAATATACAATCATACATTGTTTATATAGGGTAGCAATGTAATAAAATAACTGTTATGGCATTTGTTATATATTAAAATTGATGTATATTATTGAATACATAAATTACTATAATATCTTTACCTCAAAATATAAAATGTATGTTAATGACAATAATTCAATAAAATATTTGTATAAATCACCACTTGTAGATTTATTTGTTCTATACATAACGCCGTATAGTCTTAGCTATTTCCTTATAGATAAAAATATTTTTAATCAATAATGAAGGAGATATGTAATTCTTTTGATATGTAGTTTTTATTATTTTGATTTATGGGGAACTATGATGTAGCACATCAAATAATGTGTGCAAGCTTTATACGAAAATATATGTGTAGAAAGTGCACTCGATGATCTAGAAGTACTGATTTCAGTGTGGAAACCATCCATATGAACCGAAGAACTTGTTCGACGCTATGCAAACATTTCTCAATGAAAATTCAGCTTCAACATAGACCTGATCAGTGAACCTAATGAGGAGGTTTTGCCATACCCAATCTATCCTCTAGACTGGGCACCATTCGATTAATACCTTTTCCGATCGATTCGACACGCTCCTATTGATGTATAGCTTTTTAATTACAAAGAAAATCGAAACTGTATCAATGAATAAATTGCATCGTAAAACTCATTCTCATCGGCGTGGAATACACTTTTTGTGAAAAATGCGGGATAAAAGTAAATAAAACGACAGGAAATCTTTTGAGTAGATTCTGACTGAAATTTTTGGAAAAAAAATGTTAGAAATTAAATTTAGTGCTTAATACATCATTATTACTTACGGAGAACCAAGCTTTGTAGATTTACATTTACCTAAGAATAGTTTGGATGACGGTGAAGTTGTAGATATCAAGAAGTAATATCCTTAACATAGTCCTAATTGTGTTATATCCTTCAGTACAATTACTTATATTGATATGCATGTATTGTAACAGTTTTCTATTCACGTTAGCTAAAAATTCCATTTGCAAAATAGAATAATAATAAGATTTTTCAGTTTCCTGCAGGTAAATAAATGCTAATACAAACTAGATTTCCCCTACTCACTAGGTGCCGCTGGATGACCAAGCATTTGAAGAAACATTACTATAACATATACGTATTATGTATATATATATATATATATATATATATATATATATATATATATATATATATATATATATATAACGTTATGGTTTCTTTTATTAAACCATCCTAAGAACATTATAACTTAACAATTTTGGATTTTTCATTTGTAATATTATTAGATGCAATATATATCATCATCATCATCATCATCATCATCAGCCCGCGTCAATCCACTGCAGGATGAAGGCCTTTTCAGCATGTTTCCAACTTTCACGGTCTTGGGCATTCCTCTGCCACTCTGGTCCAATATACTTAACGATGACATCAATACATCGTGCTTTCGGTCTTCTTCGCGGACGTTTGCGATCGAGCGGTATCCACTCCAGGATTACCTTGGTCCATCTGTCATCCCATCGCCTAGCTATATGGCCTGTCCATCTCCATTTCAATCGCTTTACTTTTCCAATGATGTCACAGACTTTCGTTTGTTCCCTGATCCATGTGCTGGACTTTCTGTCTCGTCTTGTAATACCAAGCATACATCTTTCCATTCCCCTCGGTGCTACCCGAAGTTTTTGAATTGATTGGGATGTGAGTGTCCACGTTTCACTTCCGTATGTCATAACGGGCAGAACGCAGACTTTCGATCGAAGACTTTTCTTTTCAGGCAAAATGGGAGTCTGCTCTTAGACGCCGTTCCACTTCCCGCGCGGTATTCCCCTCCATTGAAATCCTCTGCCCAAGATATATAAAGCTGTCCACAATCTCCAAATTTCTTCCTAAAACTGAAATTCTTCTGTCCTGAGCGAAGTTATTGAACATAACCTGACTCTTTTTCAGGTTTATTTTCAAGCCAAATGGTTCGCCAGCCCTTTGAGGTTCTTGTAGACGTCTTTGCAGCTCATCTGGGTCTTGTGAAAGGAGAACGATATCATCTGCAAATCGAAGATGGTTTAAGTTTGCACCATTAATCTTTACACCATCCTGTTCCCAATCCAGTTTACGGTATACTTCTTCAAGGCTAGCCGAGAAAAGAATAGGCGATATTGCGTTACCCTGCCATATACCTCGTTCTACATTAATTGCCACTTCAAGATCATTAAGGTGAATTGTGGCTATAGCTCCATCATATATTGATCCTAATAGGTTTACATATGCTTTATCTACCCCTTGGTTAAGCAATGCATTCATTATTTCAAGCTTTGAGATGGAGTCAAATGCTTTTTCGTAGTCGATAAAAGCCTAGCACAAAAGCATGGTGTATTCGTTGTGCCTTTCTGTGGCCTGCTGTACAACCTGGATGTGATCCATTGCACTGAATCCACTTCTGAATCCTGCTTATTCTCTTGGTTGTGCGCCATTCAGTTGATTTAATATTCTTTTAGAAATTATCTTTAGTGAAAACTTTGTACATTTCTGATAGGAGGCTTATTGGGCGGTAGTTCTTTAAATCTTCCTATGCTCCATTTTTATGTAAAAGGACAACTTCTGTATTTTTCCATAAGTCAGGTACTTTTTGTTCTTTGAGGCATTTTGAATATAATTTTTCCAGTGTTTTATGTAACGGTCGACCACCAGCTTTTACTATTTCGACAGTTACACTGTCCTTTCCTAGAGCATTGCCGTTCTTCATCGATTCTATAGCATTTGTTACTTCCTCCTCTAGAATATCTGGCATTTGTTCTTCCGTGGGTATTGCTGTCTTTGATCGATTCTGATCTTCATATAACTGTAACTATATTATTTACATTGTTATTATTTACATAACTATTGTTTTATTTTTTTTAGTTTATTTTACGTTAACAAAATAGTATAAAAATATTAATTTTATTAACACAATTGACCGAAAATCTCAAAAAAAACAACCAAAAAAAATGTATATATATATATATATATATATATATATATATATATATATATATATATATATATATATATATATATATATATATCCTTATTATACCCAAAGGGTGTAAGGTATTCTAATATATATTTAGTTCGTATGAACATAAAGAAATTTCTCTACCAGTATCTCATTGGTATTATATATACATAGTCAACATAATATTGAATGAATTCCAAATAGTATATAAAGTTAAATACTATATAAAGTTCCAACTACTAAATACTATATAATGTCAATATACATAACTTAATGAAAATGAAATTTTTTGGCCATATTCTATTTAAAGCCAAGTTGATGCGAAATGAATTATTTTGGTTACAAATCGGAAGAATCAGGTGGTCATTATTCCGTTATACATAGTTTGTAAAGCTGATTAGTTTCAGACGTACCACTGAAAAGAATGCCCGTAGCTATATTATATACGAGAAGCTCCTAAAAAAAGTTTACTTACACTCGTTAACTTAAAATTAAAATATTGATTAAACCATGGAGTAAACTATCCAGTAACATATCCTATCCATATAACATATCCAGTTTCCTTTCTTATCACACTAAATTTAGAGATTCCAGAGGCAAAATCGATTTTAGAATATCTAACATTGCTCGATAGATGTCGTCGTGGTAAAACTTTAAGATTTCAACATGTTATAAAATATTTTTTTCTGTTCTACATCAACATAAACATATTTTCAATTAGGAGATAATTTAGTATAAACAAATTATATAACTAAAGTATAAAAATTGTTTTTAAACATTATAACAGTAATATGTTATATATTTCAAATAAAATTTTACTAATATTGAGGTGTTTTGCTGTATTAGTTAATTTGTTATTGACACTGACAGTAAAAAATGTAAAAACAAAGGGAGTAAGCAGGTTGAAGCAGCTAAAGAAAATAAATATACATTTGAATCCTACGAATAGTATTTGGTACATATCACTCGATTATTAGACGAGAACTTGCATGAATTTTACACCGGTATATACCTATAGCCTTCTATTTTTTCTCGATTGAAAAAATGCTATTTATAATTAAATTTAGCTGGGGTAACCGATACTTAATGGAAATTTATTTTAAATAAATGAGAAAAGATTAATATCTAAAAATTTTAGATATTAATCTTTGCTTATTTATTTCATTTGTAACTATTATTTAACAAGATTTCTTATTTGCGGTTGAAGATTTTCCTATTTAGTACTTTTAGGTTATAGTTGCCTGTACTATACTGTACTATACTGTACTATAGCCTGGAGCTATCCGAACTAGCACATGCCTGAAATCCGTTGTTTACTTTAAGATATATATATTTTATTACTGACTTGAGGCTACTACCAACAAATCAATTTCGTAGATCAAAGCAGTTAAGTTAATGCATTTGGAAATTTAATTAAACAAGGTGAACAATCCGCCAAACAGAAATATCCTAATAGATTTTCTGACCAAAGCAGAGCTAGCTAATTTGACTTTGTGTAACAGCGTTAACTATTAATTGATTTTCAAGACAAATTGAAACTAGTAATTAAAAACAATTAAAAATTGATGCAAAGTTTAAAAATGTTGTAAATATTTCTCCTATATTCAATAATCTATATTATAATGTAATGAAATGTTTAAGTATCTATAATAAAATATGAATGTAAAGCCTATCATTCATTTTTTAATGTTGTTTAATTTTTAAATATAAAGCCTTTCACACCGGTTTTTCCTTTATTTTAGTTTAAACAAATATTGACTAAAATATTAAAATTTTGTTCGAAAATCATTAACTTGCCATTTATATTTGAAAATTTAAATAGCTGCCTCTGGTGGCTTTACTAATAGTTATTATTTTGCTATAATCCTTTGGCACTAGCCAATATCTTCGATGAAGTACGGGTCAGTGAACCTGAATCGTGTCCAGTGAAGTAAAAATACACCTCATCGCTATACAGAATTTTATTTTAACGTCCAGGTGGTTTGCCCAATTGTACATTCCATAAAAAGAAATACATTTGCCAAATATGTTCTAGATTAACTGTAAAAAAATAGATTTTCTCAGTTGTCGTTTGCATAAAAACTTCTGTGAAATTTTTCACGTAGAAAAAAACATTTTCCGAATATACCTTTTCTTGCCGTAAAATAAATACCTCCTAAATGTGAGATAAAACTGCTTAGTATGAGAATGATAATCCCAGGATATAAAAAGAAAGACAAAATTACTTTCACTGAAGAACCTATTTCAGAAAAAGGGATTAGGTTTTGCCAAGAGAATAGATTTTTTCGAGTATATATATATATATATATATATATATATATATATATATATATATATATATATATATATATATATATATATATGTCTTTGACTTCTTTAACATTACTTGGCTGCCTCTCTGTTCTTGGCTGCCTCGATGTATTTTTAAAGACTCTCTAGGATAACATGTTGTGTGTATCGTTTGTAACGTCATTCTAACTCAAAATTGTTGCAGGTTGCTCTTTTTGTACGCAGAAAATACTACAACTTTGTTCTCAGTATTTTCAAACTTGCTTTTCATTTTATTGTATCTCTGAACGCAATAAAAGGACCGCAAATAAAATTTATGGAACAGTTCGATATTAGGATCGGTTAAATATAAAATTGTTTTCTTTTTGAAACATTTTAACCAAAAGAATTGTATTAAAAAAACATCTAAAATGAATGCTTTATGATGCTCTATTAAGCACAATAGTTAGAATGCAAATAATATAACAATTCGTTACTTAAGTTTGGGAATTAGACGACAATTCGGAATATTTAGCAGTAAACATAATATAATTTCATTCTAAACTATTGTCTCTACGTTAATTTCGCGACTATAACAAATATCAAATTTTCATATGTAGATGTAATTATAATTATTACATGTGATTTCAAACAGGGCATGAATAGATACCGCTGAAATCGAAAAGTGACGAGACAATAAATAATATTTTCTCTTTCACATTTAATGCTTTTATTTTCATAAAAGAAAGAGTATACAGCATGTTAATGGTCATATATGGGATTATCGTTTACGTTCGCGCCCTTCAAACCGGGTCGGATTTTTTTTCTAAAGGAACCCCTCCACATTTCTGGTAGATGTAATATGGTTTCCGTGACTGTTGTTACTTTAAAACCGTTATCTTATTTTCCTTGGTGTTTCCACTGCTTGAAGACCGATTGTGTGGGTTAAACGCTGCGGACCACTACCCCTCTGCAGGACAAGTAAACAGGGGCGAAGTGTTGTCTCTTAAATATATCAATATATGATTTATCTAATTGTGGATCACACTTAAAGTACTTTACTACTTACAATAACTGTTCTTTAACTTTTTCACTACACTTTAACGTTTAGGGCCCCAGTACTCTAAGCTACTATAAACACTCAGAAAGGTCTTCTCTCTTTGATTCATCTATGTGCTATATAAGATTAATATTACAAGTGAACTTATATGGAAAAGTGTGTCCAAAGCTATAGAGAGGAAAATTTTATGTGCACCTCGATCTGAATGACCTGTCACCACAGGTGTGGATCAAGAATATGACTTATAGCGATTGTCATTGAATGACTAATGAGTTTGGTGAGCGATTACGGTTCAATATAGCATCAAGATATTTGCAATACTTAGGACTAATCGGAACAACGGGTAAAACATTGTGATCTACCAACACCAAAGCGATTATAGCGACATCGGTGGTCGCGGTGAAGAAAACCTTGCACCTTCCGCTAATGATATGGATGTAGGCCCTTGCGTTTCAAAATTCACAAAACTTGCATATAAAGTAATACTTCAGTTTACATACTGATTCAATATACACTGGTAGTTGGATCCCTGGGAGTCTACTTCCGCCTGCACGAAACTGTCTGTGTACTTCCAGAAATGTTCTACAATGAGATGTTTGTCTATTTGGAAACCGATATTGGTATTTTCTAACTGCTTGACATACACTTCTGTTGCAATAACAATAAATGAAATGAATTTCCGCATAGTCTTTAAAAGCAATTCGGTATGGCATTGTAAAAAATGTTTACACATAATAAGATAGTAATACTTGAGTTGACTTCGGCATAGCCATTCGTGAAATTAAATAACTTTTTATATGGTTTATGAATTTAATGCTGATTATTTACTGTTAATAATTTCATTCACAATTACTGCTTATAAGTTCGTAACTAATAAAAATCCACCTACCAATTTTGTGTTTTTTAGACTATATAATAGCCTATATATTTTATAAATAAACAAATTTTATGCCCCCAAAATTTGAACACAAATATAAGAACATACAGAAAAATGTTTAAAAAGCCAATCATTTTTTGTATTAACTCATGTACGATAAATAAAAAATTATCAAACCCTTATGAAGCCATATTAATTTATAATGTATACATAGAAAGGTTAAATCTTATGGTGACAAATCTAATTTCTTATTCATATTTCAGCAAAAAAATTGCCCTTTTTGCACCTATTTCCTTATAAGCACGCGAACATACAAGTATAATTTTAGTTTCCTTCTTTACTTCAAATATTTGCCACGTACTGAGAATAATTTAAAACCTAAGATTTAGTATTAACCTTTTCAGCAACGCCTTGTCAAACACCACGCAAACTTTAGAACCTGCTTTTATTTAAAAACATGTACGGTTATTAATTTTTCTTATTAAGAATATTACACAAGTATACAGAAAATATGACACAAAAATATAAAGCATTCAATATATTTGTTTAAGCAAATTTTGTAAATATTTTTTACTCCTTTATTGTACGTGTTGATCAATATAAATAAAAATTAGAGCTTCTATTAAAAAATTCAAATCCTTTACAATCTATTTTATAGAATTCTAAGAAAGTTCACGCAAAGCAACTTGTAAGATATCACGAGGCTTTTATAACTTCAGTGGAGCGTTAGGATGCATACTTATCCTTCAACCCAAGTATGTTCTAAGAGCGAGAGATTGAGCAATCGTGCAGCCTAAGAAAGAATATTAATGTTAGCTCCTTGCAAAAATTATAATGTAATCGTTGTAATATTTTGACATTGCCTTATTGAAATGGGGCGTTATTTAACCTTCGAGTGTATGGTAGAATAACAAATACCAAAGAACAACTGCAGCAATATTATGTTGTACTCACCTTACAGTTCTCGCTTCATGTTACCCAGCTATATCAGTTCAAAATCGATTGGAGATAATTCGATTATCTTCAGACTGTCGCAGTTTTAACACTTTATAACTCTCATCATTGAACAACCTAACTAAATTGATACAAAATAATGAAATGAAGCAACACTTTTTTTGAGGTTTATATTTTATATTGTATTCGATATTAAACTAGTAACAATCATAGGTTTTAATTTCTGATAGTACTGAAATCTACGTGGGTAGAGTGAAAAGGCTACTTTTCAAATGAAATATTATTTTTTTGATCGAAGATCGTTTTATTTTTCAATACAGCCTTATTTTAGCTCGATATACTTTTTTCTACCTTTTTTTATTCATTCCAAAAAGGACAAATTGTTGAACTTTGCAAAATAGTCATCTGTTTCAGATGTCAGAAATTTCTTTACGTTTGGAAAGAGCAAGAAGTAAGAAGGGGCCAAGTTTGGAGAATATGTTGGATACGACATACATACGAAGAGCAAATTGACTAATTTTGCTATTGCAAGGGTGGAGGAATAGGTGAGTGCATTGTGGACTGTCGTGGTAAAACAGCACGTTTTTCCAAAGATAATGCTTTTCTTTTCCAATGAATCGATGAATATAATAAATTGCGAATCCCAGAAAACAGTGACCATGACCTTTCCGGCTGATGGAAGTACCTTCACCTTCCTAGAGGTGCGCTCGCCAGACAAAACCCACTACTTTGATTCTCCCTTCATTTCTATTGTGTAATAATAAATCGAAGTTTCATTAACAATCACAACCTGAACAGGAAAATCCTTTGGATTGCGCATATATATGTCTAAACTCTGGTGAGAACTGATCACTCGATTTCCTTTTTAGTGTGCAGTGAGCAAATGCAGCATCCATGGCGCTGATAGCTTTCTAATTCCCAAATGTTGATGTAGGATGTTTCGTATGAATTCGTTAGAGATGTTTATAGTCTCGACAAACTCTTTAATCTTTTTTTGACCATTCCCTCAGTAGTGACCTTAATGGGGCTTCCTGAATTCAGACCGTCACTCAGGCTGATTCAACCATCTCAAAACTCAGCAAATCCCTTATGAAATACGCAGTGTAAAGGAACAGAGCCCCATTATACTTTTTCAAGTTATTTTACGATTTGCGCCATGGTTTTCTACGCAAAATTTTGTGTTTAATCAACGTACACAATTCCCTATCACACAAAGACTCAAAACAAAACCAAATGTAATTACCATTCCGATCGCACTGGCTTCTCTTCAAAAAGTATTTGATTTTTTACTCTATTCTCGTATAAAAGCGCACTTAATGGCTGACCCAATTAACTAAAAAAAATAAGTACACCATAGATTACTCCCTCTAATTTCGTTCATTTAATGGTTCTGCAATGGTTTATGGTAATTTTTTCCTGAAATATAGCTAAGTGATGAATATTGAAATTAAATTAATTTTTCATTAAGATAAACGCAAGCTTTTAATAAAATCGCTAGTTTCAAGATGTCGTTAAGATAAAACTAATTTACATTTAAAAACACTTCAGAATTACATCTGTCCCTAATTTGGTTGAGCATTATGGCAAAATGTATTTGAAATTTTGCCGCTAGCTAAATATTACTCTTGATTTTGAAGTAATTTAGTTTCCATTCAATATCGCTCTAATAAAAAAGTGTCGAGATAGGTTATTTAATGAGCTCGTTACCATAATGCTGGAAAGTCATTTTTTGCTGGAGAATAACTAGGCTCTAATTGGGACTTGCTGAATATTTTTCGTTATATGTTATTGTTGTTTAATTGATCCATGAAAGTTTTGCCTGTGATTAAAGGTAAGTTAGTCTGTTGAATCTCATTAAAATTGCATAAAAAAATAACTGTTAAATCTAGAATAACAACTAAAACGTTAGAAAAGTTAGATGAAATTATCTATAAGGTCATCTCAAAAATAATGTGTATGTTATTAAACCAAGGAAAATTCAGCCAACAAATTTGGCAACATCAGGAGATGATTCAATTTCCTGATGATGCTAACAGGATTAGCAAAACACACCCCAGGAGGTTAAATAAAGTGATTTCGTGTTTAATGGGTAATCTCTTCGAATTTAGTATTTCACACCGAAGGTTCCAATAGAAGAATTAATTTAAGAATTGGATATATGCCGTGCCTTCAATACCATCCTAGCATTCAATGCGTTACTGATTATCGCATTGAGATTAGTGCTAACTATTTTTACTCAAAATTTAGTCAGTCTTCTGAATCTCCCAAACTAGGCGCTACTACTTACTTAAAAATAACAATTAATTTTTGAAAACTGAGTTACGAGAAAAAACAGGGGCGATTACTGAGGCTATTAGAGGAAGCAGACATTGGCAAAACGGGCACATTAGCAAAACAACACAATTGTAGTGCACAATTGGCACATTAACAAAAAGTTCACGGATTTCCACTTTTTTTTAGAAATGATGGTACGGTCTGGAAAATGCATCGCTCTTTTTAAAACGTAGGAACACGCAAATCTAATATAGTCATGCCCTTATCAGGAGTAAAACATTGTGGAAAATGATTTTGGGAACTTATGCTTTTTGGAAACAAATAAATATTATTATCTCATCGACTTGGTGTCACTCTCTCAGCCGAAAATGCTGGAAACCATAAACCGACTCCTCCCGCACGACGTTGAAGTTCGGCTCGGAGCCTGGGGATAAATTTCATTATAACCCAGTATCTCGTTAGCATTAAGACAAAAATTTTCAAACTATGTGGCAGGTTTGCTACAGTATAACCCATTGTTCCACATTTCTATTTTGTCCGCAATTTGTCAAACTTTTGGAGAACCTGTGGCTTACTACGGAAAATACAAAAGGTTCGATTTTTACTTTTTCAAGTTGACAGATGTTCTTCAGTTCATAAGAAATATTCTCATACTTTTTCCACCTCAGTTTTATGGTATGGCAATATGAATAATTGTTCTCCGTTTTTCTTTCTTATTTATCAAGACTATGTCTGGTCCAGTGGCGGCTCGTGGATTTTTAAAGTGGGAGGGCGTAGAAGAAAATAGTGCTGCTGAAGATTTTTTTGTGCTTTCCTCTTTCACCTTTTTCTTTTTGAAACCCTATACAGGGGGTGAACTAGGAAAATGAGGAAAGAAACTGAACGAAAATAAAATATGGCTTATGAAATAAATGCTGGAGAGGCGGCGCCCCATTGGTCAGCCACTGGTCTGGCCTATTGTAGTTGACAACTCTGTTAGTTATTATCGGCCTATCCCAGTAGAGCAGCACACCGTCAGACTCCAGAACTGCTTGAGCACTGTATTTATAATATGACGGAGTTGATGTTGGTAAAAGACCATGATTGAGTGCCAGTTGTTGGTGGATTATCTTAGCAAGCTAATTATGCCTTCCTAAATAAGCGTTTTCTGCAAAAGTAGGACATTCACCAATTATATGATCAATAGTCTCCCCTATTCTGCCACACATTCGACATTCATCTTCAGTGTTTTTTTTAAGAATGTGTTTCTTGTGATTGTTGGTTTTTATGACTTTATCCTAAATAACAATAACAAAACCCTCAGTTTCCGGATATAGTTGATTCTCGTCTAACCAGATCAGAGAAACCTTATCAATATTATTGCCATTTAATAACTGTACATATCTACCATGAATTGACTTATGTTCCTAGCAATTTATGTTGTTTTGTATTGTCCCTATTTCGATAGTGTAGTTTGCTCAGTTTTAGTGGTGTATAATCGTAATCAGCCTGAGTTGCGAACCTTGATAAGTTGATCTTTTGAATTTAGAAAATGTTGACTAAGCTTCTTTTCCTGTCTAAGACACAATTGTTTGATGTGAATATATAATATATATATATATATATATATATATATATATATATATATATATATATATATATATATATATATATATATATATATATATATATATCTCCCTTTACCACAGATATATTCTGAAATGTCTGTTATTAACTGGTGAGACCAAGTCCATATCACATTAGAGATTGAAACATCAACAATATATTTTTGATTATTGATTTTATTAATGATCGTAATATCAGGCCTATTAACTGCTATTGACTTATATGTTAGTATAGGATTGTCCCAGTATATTTTGTATGTGGTATATTCGATAACCGGTGGTAATGTATACTTATACCGCAGTACGGTGCTGTAATTGTTGCAATTTCGTATAGTTATTATATATAGTATTAGTGCTTTGTATAATATTTTTCCAACGTTATTATATCTATCTATATAATATTATTATTAATATATATATATATATATATATATATATATATATATATATATATATATATATATATATATTACATTTTCTTGGACTTCAGTAGCTGAGTGTCATCACACACCCAACCGTTGGGTCCAATAAAACTGGACTGGACTTCTGCTATTTCATTGGACGCAGTCCAAGAAAATCTAACACTACATATATACGCCATCCGACGGGAGGTCGCCGAAAACATGGGTTGTTGGCTGTGGATAGGGTCTCCCTATTCTTACTGGTATGGTATATGTCAGCGCCCTGAAGAGTCTGAACCTCGAGAGACGAAACATATGTTATCCACTTGAAGGGATAGCCACCACTTTAAGATTAAAGGAACAATAACAAAAACATCATGTCCAGCATGATTCTATACATAAATTGGTTCTATTCTGACAACAGTGGCCTGTCAATGAAATTTAGTTGTCAGTCTAAAGTCCAGAACTTGTCAATCCAAAATTCAAGTTTAAGTTTTAGGCATGGATGTTCGTGTGAAATTGTTATATTCCTTTTAACGTAAAAAACTTTTTGTTAAAATTTTACGTACTTTTTATTAAATTAGGAAAACTTAAAGTAGAACAAGACCAAAGCCGGAAAATTCCCTGCCGCCGTTACTCCGGTTCCACTGATAAAATCTCCAACTAAGTGTGATGTCCTTGAATGCGTAATTCTTATTTAAATGATTTAGATAAAATTCAAACTTAAAGTTTTAATATAAAAAAAGCAAAATAGCCTAAACAATGTCCCCAAAGAACTAATAAAAATCGTAAGATTTCTGTGCCGATCTTTACCGCAATTTGAGGAAAGAGCAAATTAACAGAAAAAAATTAAATGAACACAAATCCTTGTATACTGCTCTAAACGGTTGGAGTTTTGATAAATTTTCAGCAACACAGCTTATTCATATTTTTTAAATATTAAATTAAAAAGTACACCCTGATACTCCGATAACATCTAAACAAAAACCCTTTTTTTGTATACGTTTAAACGGGTTTAGTCCTAATGTATAAAGCAGAAATTAATTTAACAAAATCATGAATTAAAGAGCTAAATGAAATTTTTCTCCCCTACCAATCCATACAAAGGGATGTTTTGTAATTAGTTATGAAAATTTTTCTTCAAAATATTGCTAAATGATGAATTTTCATATGAAATTATTTTTTAATGAAGATAAATGCCTGCTTCTAAGTGGGTTGTTTTTAATTGCTTACTTCAAGTTAAGTTTGTTAACTAATTCACATATCAAAAATATTTGTAGTTCAATATTGTTATGTATATATATATATATATATATATATATATATATATATATATATATATATATATATATATATATATATATATATATATCATCATCATCATCATCATCACCATCAGCCCATGTCGATCCACTGCAGGATAAAGGCCTCTTCAGCATGCTTCCAACTTTCACGTTCCTGGGCTTTCCTCTGCCATTCGGGTCCCATATACTTAACGATGTCATCAGTCCATCGTGCTTTCGGTTTTCTTCGTGGACGTTTGCGATCAAGCTGTATCCACTCCAGGATTGCCCTTGTCCATCTGTCGTCCCATCGCCTCGCTATATGGCCTGTCCATCTACATTTCAATTGTTTTACTCTTCTAATGATGTCATACACTTTCGCTTGTTCCCTGATCCATGCGCAGGGCTTTCTCTCTCGTCTTGTAATACCAAGCATGCATTTCGCTCTGTGCTACCCGAAGTTTTTGAATTAATTGCGATGTGAGTGTCCAGGTTTCACTTCCACATGTCATAACGGTTAGGATGCACTAATCGAAGACTTTTCTTTTCAGGCAAACTGGGAGTCTGATCTTAAACATTATGTTGAGCCTGCCAAATGCCTGCCAGCCACATTTAACACGCCGTTCCACCTCCCGGGCGGTATTCCCCTTCATTGAAATCATATATATGACGCACAATATCGCCTGTTCTTTTCTCATCCTGCCTTGGAGAGATATCTCGTAATGTGGATCGAGAACAAGAGGGAATAGAAATCAGTGCTGTATAGTTAAGCCATCTTAGATTCGCAGATGATATCGCGCTCCTTTTACAAAACCCTGATGAGTTAAAAAAATACATACAAGGGCTGCAAAGGGCAGGCGAACCATTTGGCCTGCGAATAAGCCTTAAAAAAATGAATGAGTAAACCTGAAGTAAGAGTAGAGTAAACCTGAAAAGTTATGTTCAATAAATGTGCCGGGGGTAAAAAAAATATATTTTAAGGAAGATCACAAGGAGGATCTATTTTAAAGTGGATCACTACATATATCTTGGGCACAGGATTTCAATGAAAGGTGTTTCCGCTAGGCAGGTGAAACCGCATGTCAAATATGGCTAGCAGGTTCAACATAGTGTTTAAAAACAAACATCTACTTTGCCTAAAGAAAAAAGTCCTGCATCCTGCGTATTGTGACATACGGAAACGAAGGTTAGATCCGACCTAAATGGCAGAGGAAAACTCAGGCCCGAGCCATTTGAAAGCATGTTGAAGAGGCCTTCATCTTGCAGTGGATAGGCAATAGATGAGTGATAATGACGACGAAAAGTGCGACAAAGCGAGTTATAAGCACATGTATAAGATGGTTTGATGGTCAGATTTACACAGAAGTATGCGGTTGAGATCATCCTAGAAGTATCCAAGGATATAACGAATGATATATTAAAACCCTTGCGGTACGAAATCGAAAAGACAATATCCCGCAAATGCGTGATACTTTTTACTGTTAATCGATATTTACTTGCAATGGAGAAACATTTATAGTCCTTATTGGGTGAGTCTATCTAAAGCACACTTCAAGACACCTTACTAGACTAATGCTAAGCAAGAATTGAATGGAACCTTTGCGTCAATTGAAATCGAAACATTTGCTTTAGCGATAACTGTAAATTTTGTTTAGGTAGTCATGGTCTAGGTGTGAACGTAGAAGATCAAGTGCAAACTGTTTGATGTGAAATGCAAAATTTAACTTTCACATTAATAAGGAATACAGCTGTCATTCCAGGAATTATTATATGTGGGGTTATATGCTTGGAGGGCAATTTATCCCTAGTCACCACGAGAGAAAGCTAAAATACAGCTCCTGATGTAGCCGAAATATTGCAGCCCCTCGTTAGGTCGTACCTAACTAAGTTCGTCAGAATCTCATGACAGCAAAAGACATTTGCTCGTGCAGTTTTTAAAAGAGTTTGCAATAACGACGTGCGACTGACTGGCAGGGCCCCCAGATTTAGCACCAATAGAATATGTAGCGAATAACATTAATCAAACTCTTGACCAAATGTCCCATCCATCAGCATCTTTAACCGAACTAGAAGCACGTGTATAACACGCCTGGGTTACCATGCTATTAGAAGACGGATCATACTACAGACGGCTACAGAGACGGATCTAACTCGTTGTATATCTTGCACATTTACGGAATGCTATAAGAACCGAAACATAGGTGTATTTTTTTTTGGTCGTTACGTAATACCATGAAAAGGATTTTTAAGGAAATTTAATCTGTAAGGCGAAAATTAAATTAACAAAATCATGAATTAAAAAGCTAAATGAACATTTTGTCGCATGAAAATCGATTCATCAGGAAGTCTTCTAATGGATTATGCAAATTTGTCTTCGAAATATTGCTTAATGATGAATATTGAAATAAAATTAATATTTCCTTAGGATAAAGATCAGCTTTTAAGTGGATTGTTTTTAAATGGTTAGTTTAAAGTTAAAAGTAATTTTTTTTGGTTTACTAAACTTTACTTTTAAGTAAAATGTATACTACTTTATTCGAATTTGTTTCAAATATTCAAATACTATTGTTAAAGGATGCAGAATAAAAATAATTAACCCCCAATTAACTGTAGGATGGATAAAATTTGCGTATTTTACATATCAATTTAACCATTTGTTTTTTAAGTTGATATGACTGTCCTTGATAAAGTTTTATATTATTTTGCTTGTTAAGATAAAAATTATAGCGACTTTTGTAATTACTAAATTCCAAGAAATTTATCACTAAACATCAAATCACGTTCTTTACACTTCTCCACGCTCGTTTCGCTAACCATGTTAACATTAACAATTAAACACTTAACACTCAAATTAAATATGAATTAAATAAATAATTAAATGAATGAATTATTAAAATAATTAAATAAAAAAAAAACTGAGATTAAGTCATTTCCTGATGATGCTAACATGGTTAGCAAAACGCGCATCGAAATGTTTAAGAAAAGTGATTTGGTGTTTAGTAGTAAATCTCTTTAAATTTAGTGTTTCTAGATTGATCTAGATCTGTTTTATTTTAATTCTGTAAAAACATTCGCTGAATTTACAAAGAAATGAGTCAGCAGGAAATTTTTAGGATTCTTGAGTGATTAAACTCGCACTAAAGTGCGATCTCGTTGAATGTATAATTTTTCTTTAATTAATTTTGATAATATTTAAGCTCTCCAAACTTTTGTAAAACAAAAAATTAAATAGATGGAATGGAATAAATAAAAAAAAGGTACCGAAAAAGCCTTGACTGAAGATTTGAACAATTCAGGCAACAGCACAGGTAAATATTTTCATTAATCTGGTCTGTGGAAACGTCCCACAAACACCGCTGATATTTTAATTCTAGTTAAATATTAAGGTCACCTTATGGAAGTAAAAGTGATTTGAGTGAATTCTGTCCCAAGTGGATCATCTACTTTTTTTTTTAACTTTATTACATTTCATATCAATTGAAAAGGTTTTATGTTTTTCCATTTAATGTTATATTTGGGAAATATCAGTTTATAGGCAGAAAACTTATATTAGTATTATTTTTATGTATTAAAAAATACAGGAAGATTTAGTCTATCGTTGATAGTACTGATGAATAATACTGCACAACAATATTGTTAGAGAGTTTATTCATCATCTGATGCCAGTTCCTGTTCTGGAGCTTCTACCCTTCATCAGATTTGATAATTTTTTTAAAGTCACATTTTCTACAGATTTTTTTCAGTTAAATTGCTTTCATTTATGTATGTGCGCCATACAGTACTAGTTAACGGAATAGGAAGACCTGCACATAGAATAGAAAACAAACGAAAGTATGTGATATTACTGACAAAGTAAAATAATTAAAATGGAGATGGGCAGATCATATAGCGAGACGATGTGACGATAGATGGGCCAAAGGAATCTGAAATGGATACCGCTTGATCATAAACGTCCACGATGAAGACCGAAAACTCAATAAACTCATGGCATCATCAAATATATTAGACCCGAATGGCAGAGAGTTCAGGTCCTCGTGAGTTGAAAGCATTCTGAAAAGGCCTTCAATCTGCAGTGGATGAATAATGACTGAGAGATGATGATGACTAGAAATTGATTTTTGAAGTAAGCTTCAAAAAAACTGAATATCCGGTTCTAAACATACACGCTTATTCCCATATGATAAACGATGATGTAAGTATACATAAAAAAGATAAATTCAACACTGAATTAAACAATATAACACATAATTCTAAAAACAAAACAGAAAAATTAGCTTCTAATTTTTTTATCTGTATTTAGGACTCTTCAGTCTTTGCAAGAATATTGCAGAACAAATTAAGAACCTGAAGAGCCCTTATGGTGAGAAAAGACTGTAGAAAAGCGGATGTAAAGTAACTGTATTTAACTCTAACAGTTAATTGTTTCAGTTTGACGTGGAATGTCTTCCTGATCGAGGTTTTCACTCAGGAAGGAACATTTTAATGCAAATTCTTTGCTTGATAAATCGCTCCACTCCAAGAAATCGCTTACAAAAGTATTTAATAATTACGAAAGACCCGATAATTTCTAACTTGACAAGCGAAATGACACGAAACTTCTATCTTCTATCAGAGGCCAAGGACAATGATACCAACTTTAAAAAAACAAATGGCTACCTATTAATTTATGTAGACACAAAGCTAATTAAACACAAATTCTGCCTTGACTCATTGAAATTTATTTCATCATAGCTATAATAATTAAGGATCTTTCGTAATCCACGAACAGCTCTGACATAATCTCTTAAAATATCTAAAAGTCTGTTATTACTGAAAGTTTGACGATATGAGCCATTCTGAAATCTTGTTACTACAATATTCGACATAACCGTTGCCTTAAGCTAGTTTTTAGATAAAGGATTCATCACGCATTATTTGCATAATTTTCGAGGAATTCCTTTAACACTGTCAACATTCCACTTTAACCTCTTTATAATGAGAAAGAAAAAAACGTTTCATCTACGTAGCATTCCTCCTTTATTTTAAGTGTTTACGTGAAAACGATGCAAAACGGCTGCTAGAAAAGTCGCACATCAATTTACAAAATGAATTTTA
This sequence comes from Cosmopolites sordidus, assembly GCA_031761425.1. NCBI lineage: Eukaryota > Metazoa > Arthropoda > Insecta > Coleoptera > Curculionidae > Cosmopolites > Cosmopolites sordidus. Next base: position 4,073,974 of record JARFXV010000080.1, on the reverse strand, counting down.
TTTTTCAGCTAGATTTAACGTCTGTGGCAACATTCCCTTTTTAATAAAACAAAATCTTGAATTTTCTTGCAATGTAATATTTGTTATTCAGCATAAAATGTTAGACTTACTAACCATCCATTTTTATTCTAATTATTTAAATATTTTTTACGATTAAATAATTTTTAACAGTAATTTACAGAAAGTTATATCTTGCCCAAAGCAAGTTTTTATGTAAACAATCTAATATGGGAAGTACCCTCTCACTTATTTTATTCCTTTAATATCGTCCCGTCAAATAAAAGCACCCCCAAGAACATTGGACGACGATGAGACCCTCAAATATTTTTTCATTACCTTTATCCAAAGAAAATAAACAACTTTCCAACTCATTGGCGAAAGTAATAGAGAAGAATAGTAGATCTCAAAATAAGTAATTTCAAAGGTGTGCAACATTAAAATGTTTAACTACTCTAATTTAAATTTTTAGTGCTTCTAAAATAATTGATTTAAATTCCTTCTCACATAAGTATAAAACTGGTAAATATGGCGACTAACAAAATATAAGACTATGCGCTTGAGTTTCTTCTTGCAGATCTTTCTCCCTCGTTTCCTGTCTGGCAATATTTTTTTTACTTCTTTCCATATAACACCTCGTTTTCTAATTTCTAATGATCGCGCCATATTCTTATTGATGTTCCTTTTTAAATTCGGCTCAATATTTAAGTCTCTTCTAATCAACTGATTTTCTATTTTATTTATTCTTGTTATCTCGTTAAAAACAAGAGAATTGGTCGTCTTAGTGAGTAAACTTTCAAGCGCTCTACAAACACTATCTAGAATATCTAGGGTCCCATTTATTAATCGTTCTACGAGTTTTTCCTCCTACCCTCGTAAATTTTAAAATATAGGTTATATAAATGTCTATGTAGTTGGAAACAGTTCGGAATTTATGTTATTCCGTTACAATTAAATATGACTCAATAATAACATATAAGTGATGATAGACAAGTAATATAAAAATAATATTAAAATTGTTTAAATTTTTCCTTTGTAAAGTTATTTATATTGCACAAGAGAAAAAAAAAATGTTTGCTATTATATATCAAATGAAAGTAATTTCCTCAAGAAATAAGAAAATATGGTGGAAACGACAATATTTGAGTTTTCTCTTTCAGTGTGGCAAAAGGAAATATTCAACGAAATAGGAGGGCTTTAGATCATTCACCCTACCACCAAATCGATGACTTCCTGATTTTCATATTATGAAATCGGTGAAAATATCGCCGTGAAAAAACATTAAAAAAAGGGAGAAGCGTGAATCGTTTTCGCGGATATACTAAAAAGAAAATAAAAGCATTTAATTGCAAATTAAACCAACTTGTTGAAAGATAATGTTACTAAAACTACTCCAGGGAAAAAATGCTTGTTAAAATTCTCGCAATTCACAATGAAGTACTATAATTTAATTGGGTCTAAACGTACGCCTTGTTTCTGTATACTGAAAAAGTGTCTCAAAATGAATCAAAACTAATATGATAAAAAAACATCTGCGATCAACAATTTTACCAGAATTGTTCTAAGTGGTATTGCAATAACGTCCATAAAATCACGATAATTAACAATTGTTGAAGAATAAATAATATAAAATGATTTTAAAGAACAAAAATATGTATATGAGAGTAAATATGTATATGAGTTTTTTTTTATTGAAAGTCGATTTATTTTTCAACCTAGTCTCCTTTTAGCTCGTTAAATTTTCCCCAAAGATTTTCCAACTTTTTCATGCCTTCCAAAAAGTTTTTATGCCTGTGAAATAGTCTTGTTTCGGTTATGATCTCTTCATTTGATGTAGATTTCTTTCCCGCCATCAAATTTCTTGATGTTGAAAGAAAAAGAAGACGAAGGGGACCAAATCCAAAGAATAAGGAATAAGGATTAATGGATGTAACATCAATTCGTCGTACAAATTGACTAATTTCGCTGTTCTGAGTCCTAGAACCCCAAACAACGTTGTTGCGAGTTCCAGAAAATAGTTTTTTTTTTAATCTCCCATATATTTGCAATATATCTAAAGGTAATAAACAACTGTTACAATATTTATAGCAAGGCAGCGAGTTGCCAATCATATGTATAGCAACTTAGGTTCTTTATAACTAGAATAGTGGAATAATTTTAATTTTATCTTAAATTATAGCTATCTCTAAAGGATCACAGCGTTTCAGTCTCTGCAACTTTTGGCTATTATCCAGGAGGCTGATAGCAAGGGAGTTGGGCAACTTATGCCCAACTTATGGACTTGGCAAACGTATCACTGAAAATTATAGTGATAAAAAATATAATTTGCCCACATAATTTATCTTCTTTTAGTGTGATGGGTAATGGCATTAATTAACCACCAGCGTACATAATTTTATTGTTAAAATAAATATTATATTTGTAACTTATGGAATGTAATATTAGTTATTTAATAAACTTCTTATTTTTATCCTTACAATAGAAAAATTATTCATACGTATTTCTCAAATAGTAAATGGTGATTTAAACACGTGTTATTTTAAATTTTTCACGACGACGAGAGACACACTTAAAAGTGTACAATAATGTTACACGCATTGTTTTAACACACCTACCTATGTATTTGTGATAAGCGTGTTACTATCTTGCCATGACACTAAATGTGTTTTGTTTCTAACACAGATATCTGTGTCAATATTGCACGTTACATGCGTCGAAATAACACGTACTTAAGCTGAAAGTGACTTGCTGATATTTTGCTTCGTTGATATTTAGACGCCACTTTTTTACCCATTCTTCTATTATATCAAGAGCTTCCTATAGCTTAGATACATATATTGATACCGCTTATTGCCATAACGGTGGTATCATCTGCAAAGGTGGCTATAGACGTGTTTGGTGAATAGACGTGTCAGCTGCGCGGCATTGAAAAAGTATAGGACCCAAGACACTACCTTGAGGTAGTCCTAATTTTTTCGAATATATATTAGTTATTTCTCCTTTATATTTGACAACGAAGTATCTGTCCGTCAAGTATGGTAACAATATCTGATAGTATGGTGTAGGAAATTTGGATTTAAGTTTGTATAGTAAGCCTGGGTGCCATACTCCAGGCTTACAGAAGGTTTATAGTCACCAACTGCCACAAAACCTCCTTCAGATATAGGCCTAAACACCGCTGGAAAGTAGTCACTCGATTTCGTTGGCCCGCAGTGAACAAACGCGGCAACCCATCGCATCCATCTTTTTTGCCAAACTGTTCCTGTAGAATAATCAGTATGTCTTCGTCCAAGATACATATCACCTCAACAACCTTCACTCTACTATTAGACGCCACTAGAAAGGACGGTGCTTCTCAGAAATCTAATCACCTATGCAATCGCACTGTTATCTATAGGAAATACATCTGACTTTTCACTCTGTCCTATACGTCTATAAATCCCTATTCAATAAATGAAATTTCTAATGAAACTGAATTGATAGGAGAAAAAATCTTTGGACGAATGAATAGACATTTTAGAAACTTTCTATCGGTATAGTATAAACCCTTCTTTTCCAAAACGATTTTGATATGCTTTTATATAGGTCTAACTTGATTATGGTTTTGAAGTTTCTTAATTATTGCTTCATCAACATCCTTTAGATGTTGTAAGTGGTTTTCAAATTACTTAGCAAGTCTTGCCTCCAATTATCAAACTCGATTATCATTCGTATTATTATTCATAAGAGGCGTTGTATAAAAATAACTTATACAGTGTTATTTTCGTCGAGACGTTAAAAGACAATACAAATAAAATATTTGGTATTTGCAGGAAAAGTATATAGAACTTGATGAGTAAAAGAATGTTAAATCTACACCATGATTACTATTGTATTGGATCTTCAATGAAGCGTATTCTTTCCAAAAGCGATTTTCAGAATCGGTTTAAACCACAATTCTCCCTTGAATCCTAATAATTCTCCAAAATGTATGTCAATAAAATTTTAGAACTGCTCCTAAGAGGTTTGTTTCATTAAACTTCCTATTTCGCTTTTATCGGACATCTTTGTTTTATAATATCTTTGTTTTAATTTTATCTTTCTCAACATGACTGATTAAACTTGAAATATAATTGCGGAATATATCGGTAAATAAATCTAGATTATTGTTCATAAATGTTTAGTTACCCGTTTTAATTTAAAGAAGTTTGAAAACAAATATTTTCAAGTCTTATCGAGTATATAAAATATGAAAGTTCTACATAAAAATGATATTACGGGCAACGTATAGGGACGTGATCATGGAGATAGTATTTCGATATCTCTTGGATTTTCTTTACACTATATACGAAGATTTCATTTGTTTTTATATATTTGTTTAAAGCATCTAGTTCTTAGTTTTTATAAGCCATTTATATTAATGACGACTATTTACTTTTAAAATACTAAATTAATAAAAACATGCAGTGAATTAGTTGTAAACTTAAAGAGATTTACCAACAAGTCACTTGTTTTAAATTTCTTAACGCACGTTTCGCTAACTATGTCAGCATGATTAAGAGATCATTCAATCTGATGATTACTAACAGGGACACCAAAGCCAAAGTAAGCAATCCAATCCAAATCTCAGAAGAGTTTTACATTACAGAAAGACTAAGACAAGGTGATCCACTGTCGACTAATCTCTTCAATTTCACACTAGAAACAATAATTAGAAATTAAATTAGAATAAATACTAAAGGATTAATTTTTACTAGACAGTATCAAATCTTAGCGTATGTGGATGATATTGACATGATATGTAGAAAGAAAGAAGGATTGGGACAGATGTTTGGACAGTTTGAGGAAGCCGCATCACAAATGAGTCTAAGAATAAACTCAACAAAAACCAAATACATGACGTCAACAAAACAAAGGAAAGAACAATATGTGGATATTGATCTAGTAATAAATGGAAGATGGTTTGAAAAAGTTAATATCATCCAATTAAACCATGAGCGATAAAATAATCCAATAAAACCATGAGCGATGGAAGAAAAACATTTTATTCATAGTAATTGAAACCTAAAAATTTGCCATTTAAAAAACATTAATGTAAGTATTCATTTTTAAAAAATTACGTCCTTTAGATGTCGTCCTCCTGTACGAATGCATTCTTGAAATCTGTTGTTGAGATTCCTCATTGACCCCTGCAACATCTCAGCTGGGATACTGTTAATTTCATCCTGAATTATCTGTTTTAACTCATCCAGAGTTCTTGGTCGAGTCGTGTACACTTTACTCTTGAAATAGCCCCACAAGAAAAAATCGCAAACGGACAAATCTGACGATCTAGGGGTTACCGAATCTTGAGATCACACGGTTACCGAACAATCGCACAGCTTCCATTGATTACTGTGCAGTGTGTGATGTTGCTCCATTCTGTTGAAACCAGGTTTCTTGAGCGTATGGGAAATTTTTCAATTCAGGTGTAACAAAAGATTTTTTTTTCTCCTTTATTTGGGTTTTTCGCCACTGTCTAAAACTAAAAAAATATCAAAAATACCTGTTCTTATTTAAAGAGAGAATCACTGGGTAAAAACAAAAAACCAAACGGAGACAAATTTCTCAGTGATTCTTTTTTTTTGTAATAAATTTTCCTAACGAATAAAATTTTAAAGATATAAAAATGTTATAAAAAATTTACAAACTTTTAACGTTAACGTTTCGGAGGGTAATCTCCCCCCGTTTTCAAAACTGAACTAAAAAATAAATTGTATTAATTTGTAATATATAAAGTAACGAGTGAAAGTAAATATATTTTTTGTATGTCAACGATGCTTACATTGACAACAATGTAATATAGGCGAGTCTGACTTACGGACCCCACAAACTTTCAATTCGTAAGCAAGCGAATTGAAAGTCCGTGGGGTCCGTAAGTCAGACTCGCCTACAAACATGTTCTGTTCTGTGGAGTACGAGCACTTCTTGGTCGTCCTGTTGGTTTCTTTTTTAAGGCAGATTCAGTCTCTTCAAAGTTATTAATCCAACTTTTTATCGCTTGTTTTGATGGGATGGCACCATGACGTCCTAAGTTGTAGAAACGTCGGAAATCCCTCTGCGCAGCTTCGAAACTATCACAGATTTTATAAAACATTTTTATGGCTAACACACGCTGTTGCCCTTTTTACCGATCCATGGTTACTAAAATGGCAAAGTGTTTACTTGCTCAAGGTCACTGTCCCGCAGTTCTGCCACCAGTTCATGGCTGCCAGTACGCATTTCAGAAATTCCCGTTATTCTGTGTCACCCTGTAGTTTTAAATATATCTAGATTCAGTAACTACGATACACAATGAAGTATCCGAGGACGTAGCTGCAAATACCGTCTGAAAAAAAGTTTTTTCGCCCTACACAATACCTTAAATATATAATAATTAGACCAATAGTACGGGTCTGAAACGTGGACTCTGACAAGGAAAGATAAACTATTGTTGAGTACCTGGGTGAAGAAAATACTGAAGAAAGTATATGGCCTCATTCAGAAGGAAGTTGGACAATTAAAACCAATGAAAAAATAGTAATAATTTTTAATAGTCCAGATTTAGTTAACGACATCAGGAGAAAACGACTGGGTGAGGCCACATTGAGAACATGGGCTGCGAAAGACTGCAAGGCGGCAAGGTGGCACTGCTTTATAATAGAGGTAATGGAAACCGGTGGTTACCAATCAATGTAAAAAAACATAAACCTAGAAACCTCTAGGGGGAGGCAAAGGCCTTGGTGGACTATCAAGCCATAGAGGAGAAGAAGAAGATTGGCTGTTCAATGGTAAATTTTTTTTGGTTTAGAATTTCACGCCAGTGGCTCCAAGAGAAGAATTGAATTAGTTGTCATAAAAAGATTTCCTATTGAAACACTATATATTTGTATACTAAGTGAGATGTAATTAAAAATCATTTAGACATTCCAAAAATAAAGCTTTAATAAATGGTGTTTTAGAACATATTAAGTTTAATGGATCTAAATCACCTGTTGATCATTCTAAAATTGGAATTAATTAATATTGACTGAAAAACAAATTAGCGAAACAAAGAATATTGTCGTAAATCTGCAAATTAAACACGCCTGTATCAATTTACTCAAAATTTAATAAAGACTATTTGAGTTTGCTTATTTGAATAATAAACGGCGAGTAGGCACAAATCAAAGGGATATTTTCTGAAAGATTATTAAAAAGCTGGCGGTATTTTTTTTGTTCATTTAATTGGAGAACATTTTCTTTTAAAAGGAAATAGTCATTTTCTCCTTGAGAAATTATGTCTCTCTTCATAGTTTTGCGCCATTTTTGACTCAGAGCCATAATTGGACCTAACTGTTTTGACGATGTTGAAAAAACGATATTTCGTAAAACGTATATGTCATAAAATTACTACAGGAAGAGTATATCGTGATATTATTCAGACATTTCTCAATGCACAATTACGACCGTCTTTTTCAGCTAACACTAAGATTAGATTATTTTTAAATCAGAGGCGTGTCATCTATTAAGATTATTTAGTAAATGGATGTACGGGTTAACTTAGGACACAAGAAACGCAGGAAATAAATTCTAACAAAAAGAAAAATACACGAAAATCGTAGGCAGTTTAATTGGAATATTCAGATGTTGAGATTCTGGAAAACCACGTAAATATATTATATATTTTCAGATTCAGAATCTAGAAGAATGACAAAACATTACAAGAATTAATGCGTGGCCACCTAAATGGACGTGCATAAAGGGGTATTAAGAATATCCAGAAGAGATAAAGTACGAAATGATGAGATCTGACAACAAACATCGAGAGAAAACAACTGATATGGTATGACCATATGAATGGGTTCCTCCAAACTGCAGAAAGTTCTAACCAGAGATCTAAGAGAAGATCCAGAGAAGAGAGACTATGGTTAAATCCAATATATTTACGGATGGTAGATAATGTTCCTAAATAATTCGGGGTATCGATCCCTTCGTTCTGTGAAGGGTCACGACGTTTCGCCAAAATATCATTTAGAATTATCAAGTGTCGTTTGCTTAGAGTTGAATTCTTCACTCGCATCGGACAATACTTGATAATGCCAGATGGTATTTTAGCGATTTTGACGAAACGTCGTGACTCTTTATAGAATGAACGGATGAATATTCGGAATAATTTAGGAACATATAGATATATACACACACACGCACATACAAATATGCAGAAGAATATATCCTGGTGTACATCCCTTAGTGTATTTCTTTTTGGGGAATAATGAGTGCCATCTCATCGAAACGTCGTGAAAACCCAAGTACTTCTCAGTACTTAAAACAAAAAGAAAGGCACCAAGGGATGTACGTCCGGAACAATTCTTAAGTATACAACACCGTTCCTGATCTATTAACTTGTAAGCCACCTGCTAGTCATACTAAAATTAAAATTCATTGATAGAACGCCCACAACAACAAAAAAATTAACTCGTCGCTAATTAATGTACTCAACATTTAATAAGGACTATTTTTATTTGCTTATTTAAATAACAAAACGGCGCCTTTGCAAAAATCAAAAGAATGTTTTATGAAGGATATTAAAAAGTCCTTCGTATTTTGTTTTTGTTCAGGTAATTAACGAACATTTTCTTTTGAAAAGGAAATGACCTTTTTTTGACAAAATTGTCTCCATCTTCGAATAGTTTTAATTTGGTATAGTGTTTGGTTTGGAAACTTAATTAGACCTGGCCTTTTAAATATTTACTTTTACTTGACTGTCACTTGAAGTAGACTCAAAAATAAGATGAGTGCTAATTAACCAAGAACATTTATCTTGAAGCATAACTCGCATATAACTTTAATGTGTCAATAATCACTAACATAATAATTATTGTTGCATTTTTGTTACATACAGGGTGCCCAGAAATTATATCCAAAAACCAAAATAGCAAATTATAGAAATTATTCTATATCAACTCGTCGAAAATCAACTTATCTCAACATTTTTCATAAAGGATCTAGAGTACTTGATATCTAACAAAAGTTTCATATCATTTTGCTTTTTAATTTAAAACTAGCAACATCGTCTTTTCTAATTGTTAAAATGTTATCGGTGATTTAAAATAAATAAATTTATTGGAAGAGCAAAATATTTGCATCACATTTTGTGTAAAAAGCAAAATTTATTATTCTGATACATTAACAATCTTAAGAAAGTGGTACGGCAATTGAGCTATGTCATAAAAAATGTGTACAAGTGGTACAATGATTTTAGAGATGATAAAGAAGCAGTTGAAGATGAACGTCATTCAGAAAGCCCTTCTGCGCTAATGAATGAATAAAACATTTTCCAGATTTGTGGCAAAAACAATTCATTGTTTTTGCATCAAACTAACGCACAATCGTATACAGCATTAATTATTTGTCAATTATTCGCAAAAAATCAAACATATATTGTTTCACAGGCACCATATTCATCAGATATGGTACCGTGTGAGTTGCTTCTGTACCCTAGATAGAAAAAAATAATTCGTGGTTTGCAAACTCCGTTTTGAGTCCAAAGAAACCATTCAAAAGAGTTGATCAGTTGATTCAGAGCTGATCGAGAAATTTTATTTTTTAATCAGAGAAGTTTAAGTCTTACGATAAGACGAGTCTTACAATAAAACATATCTTTGACTGGTTGATATGTGATTTCCTAAAACACATTTTTTATAGCGCAACGCAATATATATATATATATATATATATATATATATATATATATATATATATATATATATATATATATATATATATACTGTACTACTTAAGAAAGTCACTAGAGACTTCGCTGAAAAAGTCAGTCTTCCGTTGGTTGGAAAAATGTTGTAACTTTTCTAAATTAAATGCTTAATTTAAAGTTTCTAAGCACATTGTATAGGTCTAAATGCAACTAGATTTTACGTTAAGAAACAACAATGAAAGTAATACTAAAAAGACATAAGCTAATAAAAACATACAGTGTAATAGTTTTAAATTAAACAAAAACATACACAAAAAGAACAAAGCGAGCAAATTAAACAAATTTTCATGGAAGACAATCCAATGTCAAGACGGAAATAAAATATTGTTATTAAATTTAGTTTTAGGGTCCCATTTTTGATACGATTTACATAATTATTAAAGTTTATGTGGTTGGTGTTCAATGGATAACAAAACTGCCTACATCTATGAATGGGACAATACAATCATTTAAGATTAACTAATAAGGCCTGAAGCATATATAGGGTGAGATGAAACCGCGCCGTCGCGTTATCTTATCCCTCTTGTATTTTCCTCTTTCCGACGCTCAGTTTTAAACTCGTGGTCTTTCAGGTCGGTCGTTTGAGCCTCTCTCTCTCCCTGACAAGCGAAACGACTACGCGGCATAACAGAACGATTTACCAACTATGAAACTTTCAACCGAAATACTGTCGGCTTTCGCGAGGCCCGTTTAAAATTAAAATTCGATTAACATGTAACTTTCCTTCTTCCTCCTAGTTTGAGGATGAACCTGAAATTAACGCCTATTTTGTTACTTATTAATTTACTTGCCGCAGATTTGATTAGGGAAGAGTTTGAAATTAGACATAGAAGATCGCGTCTAATACGTCACAGAAGAAATGGAAATCGTAATCACAAATATTCTGACAAGAAAATTAAACAATTTATTACGGAAAAAACTACTTTGCTGGAGGATAATGTTACCATCACTGCTGTAGGTGAAGAGATGGTTGTTCGTATACCAACAACTGACAACGAAGTTGTAAGATCTGATTTTGATATAAACGTGACTGTAAATAGTAACTCTTACGATAAGACATTTATATATTTAAGCGGCGCGCCTGGCGATACCTTGGAGGTTTCCCAAATCAATCAAACCGAAATGGATGGAAATAAAACAACTGGAGAGAATAGCGTTCGGGTCCCAAACGGAGATGTAGATATTGTATCCCATTTTTTGAGAATAGTCGAGTCCCAGCATTTACTTGGAGATAATTGTACTGCTGGGACAAATTTGACCCTACGCGAAGGGGTTGTAGATCGGTATGCTCAAGAGAGATTTCGCGTTGAAGCCGACGTTGCTGTAAATAAAGCAAACATGTTAACCAGACTATGGAAATACGCCGATTCTGAAGTAGTTGATTCGGAATATTTGTTATACGCGTCAGTGTTCTCAATGGTAGAATTCGACGATGTTATTTTTGCTGCCGGAAATTGTTACGACCAGTACCAGTATAAAGACTACTTGCTCTTTTGTCCGTACGCTTACCGACTTCCTGAAGGCCAAATACTGGTAAAGGACCTCGCCGTCGAATATAATTATCTCAGCAACTCGTCGGAGTGGTTTTATAAAGCGAGAAAAAATGCCGAAAACGTTATCAAAAATTTCAATCAATTTAGCAGGGGTAAGTCCATGATAATTTACACAAGGCACGGTTTTATTGGAACCGTAAAAAATCTAAATATTTTATTTTGCATGACAATTGGATACGAGTAAAGATAAGTTTTAAAATTGGCAATTTTATTTACTCTTTTGTCAGTTTCTTTTTTTAATTTTTATTATTTTATTTAATTAAACATAATGCTTTTTTTTCTTTTTGTAAAACGCCCTGTTTAATGTAGCGTCTCTAAAAAGATGTAAATACTATGTTATATATTATACACGCGCCATTTTTTTCTTCTTTTCTTATTTACATAAGAATATTTTCCATCCCATTTTCAAATTATGGACGCCTATACAGATATTACGATACATATTATGGATATTTTCTCGGTATATTTTAAACGTAATATTGTTTGTCACAATTTTCACCATATTGCATACATAAAGATTCTATGCTGTTTGCATATTAATGAGGAGCAGGACATACCGAAGTTATGAATTAGTTTCAAATAATTTTCAGATAATCTTGTCGGAGAGTATAAATGTATGCTAATGCGTTGGACCAAGACAATGTGTTATTAACAAAATTATGCAAAATTCTAAATTTGCTGATATATGGCCGACACAATAATAATTGAGATCTAAAATATTCCAGTATGTAACAATTGAAGAAATTCAGTTTTAAATGGGATATTTAAATCCTATTTAGTTTTAAATAGGATCTACTGTTTATCTTTTTAAAATGATATATTATCATTTTAAAAAGATAAACAGTAGATATATTCTTATTGTGTGCACTGATAAAAATTCAAATATAAAACTGAAAAGATTTTAATTTTGCACAAACATCGGATCTTACCGTTGTTTCAAATATACAAAATATCAAACATAATGTTACTACAAATTATGAATATTCATAAGGATATCAATCAATTTATAATAATAACAAAAACTGTGCTGTAAGGTAATGCTACATATTAATCCCAGATCAATCTAGGGAAATATATATCTATATATATATATATATATATATATATATATATATATATATATATATATATATATATATATATATATATATATATATATATATATATATTCTAGGCAACACTAGAGAAGTTAATGGCAAAGGTCTCAAAGGATGACAGCAAAATTTTACTGGGCGACTTTAACACACAAATCGGTAGAGAAAAAATCCATCAGAAAACCGTAGGCAAAATCCCCGGTCACAAATTCACCAATAAGAACGCCACAAGACATATCGAACTATGCCAACAGAATAACCTGAAGATCATATCAACATCCCTCAGAAAATCTCCACGAAAACAGAAGACACGGAGATCGCCTATACAACAGATTGGTGAATTCCAGGTAGACCACGTTGCCATCTCACATCCAAAACAAAGAGAGATCCAAGATGTCCAGAGGGGCGCAAAGTCAAGTTTACCCCAAGGAGAATTCATCAGAAGAAGGCACACCTACAGAAATTCGAAATGAAAAACATCAAGGAATCCAACATAACAGAGGAATGGGAAAAGGAAAGGGCAAATATAGGCAAATACGTGCATTTCAGCGACGCAAACGAGCATTTCAAGAGTACAACACTAAAAAATCCCCCCAGAAAATCAACAGCTTTTTGACGAGACTAGAAAACGGACCGCAAAAGTTATCAGGCAAACTAAGAGGAAGTACATGAAGGAACAACTAGACTCTATAGAGGAAAATTTGCTCAATTATAACACGAGAGACTTTTATAGAACTTTCGCAAAAAAAAATCGTGTATACAGACCACAAAATCTTTGCTTCAAAAAGCGGAATGGGAGATTAGCGCTAACCAGGGCACTGGAAACCAATTCGACTCGGACGACCCAAAAGAACATAGAAATCTCATGCCTAGCCTGCGCAGATGACCTAGCAGACAATGAGACAAGAGCAACCAAACAGATAGAAGTCTCCAAGGAATGTGCAGAGAAAGAAGGCCTACAAATCTCCTTTCAAAAAAACCGAATTATTCTGAAACCGAAATCAAAATTAGATTTCCAAAATTTGAACACCAAATACGGCAAGATAAATAGGGTCAGACACTTCAAATACCTGGGCGAGAGTCTCGAACCCACAAGAGGAGAGAAGATAGCACAGAAGACTCGATTACAGAAGAGGAACACGGCATACAGCAAGACACATAATATCTACAATAAGAAATGCATATCGACACACAGCACAGTAATCAAAATAAAAAAACAGCATAGAAAACATACTAAAAGAAGAACGTAAAATTATGAGGAAAATTCTCGGCCCAAAACTAACAGAGGAAGGATACAGACTACATTCCAGGAAGGCCACAGAGAGAATGTCCAACGTAGCGGTGGACATAAGAAAAAGAAGGTTGAAATTCTATGGACATATCAGTAGACTCCCACCGACAAGACTCACCAACAAAATTCTTACATACATACAAGGGGTCAAGTCAACAGTACCATGGATCGCACAAGTCAGAACTGATCTGGGAACGGTACAAATGGATCAGACAGAGATTGAGGACAGAAGCACGTACAGAAACAAAATACATATGTGGAACGTCGCATCAGAGAGGGAAGTTTCAGGGAGATCCGGGACAAGCTGGACGGAGGAGAGAAAGAGAATCCACGGATAAAGGATGAGAGAGGTGTGGAAGATCAGAAGGAACACTCAAAAATGACTCGGAATACGCACCTAATAATATATATATTGTTCTGAAATCTGTCTTACTAAATAAGTGGGAACTAAATATGAAATTAAAGGTTAAGATATACAAATTGATTGATGTATACCCTATAAATTGATGTATACCCTAACCTGATTTACGGTTATCAATCTCGGATGCTTACGGTTACTAGAGAGTCGGATACTAGAGATTGAATTTGAAAATAACAGAAGTGAAAATGAGAATACTGAGGCTAATTAAAACAGTAAGAAGAACGAACCAAATTAGAAACCAGGAAGTCAGGAGGTGACTTGATTTAGAATCAGTATTTAATTCTCAATTAACCAGTATTTAATACTTTAAGATCGAACAAAAACAACTTTGTAAGTTGAATTAATCAATATAGTAAGGAAAATGTAAGTATGTAGTTAAGGAAAACTGAGAAGTTAGCTGGGACAAGAAACCTAAGAAGGGTAGGCCTAAGAAGACGTGGAATCACGATATGGCGGGCATACTCAGGGAGAGGGGATCACCATAGAAGGAGGCGAAAAGACTCGCTAAAAACAAAAACGAGTGGAAGAAGTCCTAACAAAGCTAAGAGAACTACATAGATGGTAAACGGCACATATTATTGGGACTGTTGAGATAAATTTAACTCAATGACAAAAGATTGTGGATATTTATACCCAGGAAAGCTTTAGCGTTGAGGTTACTCTTGCTCTAAGCAAAGCGATCTTACTCACCAGACTCCCTAGAAAAAAAGCTAATAGTGAAGTATAATTCGACATTTGCTGCGTATATCTATCATTGGTAATACCGCTACAAATATTACTTGTTTTATTTTTATTTGTTTACTAATTTACCTACAGCCAGATATTGATATTCCATCCAATCCATTTCCTCCATCGAATATAATTATAATTATCTCAGTAACATATCAGAATAGTTTTGTAAAGTAAAAAAATGCCAGAAGCTACAACAAGCATATTAATATATTTAACAGGGGTAAATCAATGATAATTTAAAATGGATCCGTTTGTATTTCAACCGTAAAATCTAAACATTTTCATGAAAATTGGAAATAAATATTTCAAAACACTGCAATTTAATTTACTTTTTCCTTGTGTTTTTAATACTTACCATATTGTTTGATTAAATTATATATATATATATATATATATATATATATATATATATATATATATATATATATATATATATATATATATATATATATATATATATATATGCAAAATGATAAAAACGATAAAAAAAATGAAACTACCCTCTAAAATAAGAATTAGTGAACATAACAGTGGAGATAACAACAGCTAATGTAAGTGTAAAAGGAGGAACCACAGAAGATTTTCTGATCAAGGCAAGCCTAAGGCAATGGTCCACGATCGACACTATTATTCAATATGGCTTTGGAAATGATTATTAGAAAGGGTTAGTTAAACCAAGAAGGACGTAAACTTCAGAGAAGTCACCAAATAGTGGGCTACGCAGACAATATGGCAATAATTAAGTCAAGTGAGAAAGAATTGTAGGAACTAACAAAAAGGCTAGTGGAAGCAGTATACAAGTTTGGAAAAGCAAACTAATGATAGTAAAAGGTACACAAGAAAATGTCCCGAAAGTAGAAAGTAGTTAATACAGAATTAGAAAGAATGACTTTTGATAGGATAAGGATAACAAACAATTGTGAAGAACAGAAAGAGATAAATCTATGACTGAACAAAGCTAACAGATATTCAAGGGCCTTGAAGTATCTAATAACATCGAAACTCATATCCAGAAATACCAAATTAAGATTATATAAGGCAGTATTGGGACCAACTACTTTATATGGATGTAAAACATGGATACCAAAGAAGAAAAAAGAAGAGAAACTTTTAAGATGGGAACGTAAAATAATCAGAAGGATAGCAGGAGGAAAGAACATAGCACAATGGCTTATATATGAGAAGAACTAATGAGGAAATGTATGACACTTTCCAAGATTCAAAGGTAAACGCGATAGCAAAATCGAGAGGACTCCCTTCTGAATGTATTGTTCAGATAAGCACAATATTGTATATTATACCCGCCGCTTTTTTATTTTCTCATTCATAAAAGAACATATTTCATCTTATTTTCAAATTATGGATGTCTATATATTTCAAATACAAACAACGAATAAAATATAATACGATACAGCTAATGGAAATATTCGTGTTATATTTTAACCTTTATTTTCTTTGTCATAAGCTACCGCCATATTCCATATATGATAAAGATTCAATTCTGTTGTTGTTTGCATAATAATGAGAAGCAGGACATGCCGAAGTTAGGAATTAGTTTTCAAATAATTTTCTGATAGTCTTGTCGGAGAGGAACACAAATTTATGCTAATATGTTGGACCAAAACAATGCACCATTAGCAAAATTATGCAAAATTGTACATTTACTGACATATGCCTGAAACAACAATAATTAAGGTATAAAATATTTTCTGGAATGTAGATCGCAAATAAAACATATAAAATATAAACACCATGCTCCTTACAACACACGAAAGCTGGTGATTATAAGACAAATACACATACGCAATAATTTACAAATAGGTAATTTGCTATAAGACACAAGTGATTACTATTATCGTCAACAAAATATATAGAGCATATACGAAGTTATAAAATATAATATTAACCTGAATGTGATTGCAAATCGCAACATGTGCGATAAAATAGTCATATATTTAAACTGCGCGTCAAGAGATACATGGAAGGCTTTCTAAGTCAATCAGACTAGAACGGAAGGAAATAAAAGAACTGGAAAAATAACTATGAACGGGACACAAATGAAAATATAGATATATTATCGCATTTTATCAAATTATTCCGTAAATTCCTACCATTTGTTTGTAGATAATTGAATTCCAGACACAAATGTGATTTTACGAGAAGGTATTATAAATTGCAATGCTCAGGAGTGGGTCCGCATTAAAGAAAATGTTGCAGTGAAAAAAACGAACAGACATAAGCTAATCAGATGTTCTTGGTGGTAGAATTCGACAACGTGTTTTGCTACTGGAAACTCATAAAACTAGAAAAATGCGTATTGAAACTTCATCAAAGTTATTGTTTCATAATCAAAAGTCTAAATTATAGTTCTTGTCAGTAACATTCAGGCAACTACTTATTTTGAGCTTTCGGCAAGGAAAGAAACGGTTAATTAATGCATGCTGCAATATTTCAATTGATGCTTTTCGAGTACAAAAATTATTAGACCCTAAGGGATACGTTACAATATGCACTATATAATTCAAATATAGTTCCATCAGACTATTATTTATCATTTGAAACCTTTAGTTCAGATGGCAATATCAAATAGAAGGTTAATACGAAGTTTTTCAAACTGTCAAATTATCAACCTGGACCATCTCAACCTAAAAAACGAGCAAGAGTTTATTATTACACTGATGAAGAGTTGAGCCAGATTTTAGAAAATAGTGATTTCTTCCCGACAAAAAAACCCGCCAAGAGATGTAGATCCTGCAGTTTTGAAGGCAAACGGAAGGAGACCATTTATGAATGTCCTGATTGTCCTGACCGTCCAGGATATTATCTTAAATGCTGTTCAATCTATCACAATTAATTTGTTTATTTTATTATTATAGTTTTGTAAATATTTCTAGATAAATGTATTAGATTTGTTTAGTTTTTGTTATGCATACATTTATATTTATTATACCATATCTCGTGTAATTTTTATTTATATATTATCTTTTATTTTAGTAATATATCTTATTTATACTATATATATATATATATATATATATATATATATATATATATATATATATATATATATATATATATATAGATGGTCATGATGACCGATGGCAAATACCGTCACTGGCACACCGCTCGTATATTAAGTCTGGAGTGCCACTGACGGTATTAACCATCGAAACTTAAACTCAATAAGTCTGTAAACTTATATTTTACAACGTTTATAGAAACATTTTAAATAGTTTTTAATAGCCAGCAATGAAATTTAAGCAAAAACAGTGGTCGGCATCCGCCGAAAGTTAACGAGTTCTTACCGGCAGTGAACGTGTTAATAGTGAACGCTATAGGAATATGCTAACCGAATATCTTTGGGCTGAACTGATAAATGCTGATATAAACAAAGTTTTTTTTTAACATTGTGCGACTTGTCACACATCTCGCCAGACAATCGATTTATTGAATAAAAGTTTCCTGGGCGCGTTATTGATAATGTCAACTAGCCATCAAGATCACCCTGAACATCTACCGCTCTTAGAATACATTTTGTGAGGTTATGTTAAATCTCTGGTTTACAGAAATTAACCACGAACATTTATTGACCTTAAATGAAACATTTAGGGCACCATTGAAAATATACCATGCGAAATGTGTGAAAGAGTAGTCGAAAATTATGTCTCCAGAATGACTATTCTACCAGACAAAACTGAAGGGGTTATTTGAGCGACGTTAGTTTCATAACATGTCATTGTTTATTCTTCAAGATAAAATAAGAATTGCCCAATTATCACTTGTAGTTATCATTGTGCCTCATTTTAAAGTTCTAACATTCTTATTGAACAACATTTAGCACACTTTTCTACACATATGCGTCAATAACAGTGTTAAATATGATGATATGATGGTTCCCACAATACTACTTTGAAAATGATTCTAGTTTCTTAAAGATCATGTACTTTTAAAGAATCTTCCCGTTAAATTTAATCATATTAGCAACTGGATGAAGTAGTTTTGCAAAGCGAAAAAAAGCAGAAAACAATGTCAAGGATTTGAGTCAATTTTGCAAGGGGAAGTCAATTATAATTTGTTTCAATGTTTGTTTTTTCTTCTACTCTATTTATATTCTTCATTTTAAATGTTGCCTTTATATTTAATTAAAAATATCCACATATTTTATCGTATTTGTTATTACACAACACCGTTCTAAATATTGTCTCCGAATAAAAATATAAATATATCATATCTTATATCGTTCCGTTTTTCTTGTTGTTATTTAAAGGAATATTTTTCTTCTCGTTTTCAAATTATGAACGCCTATATATTTCATTACAAATACATAATTCAATTAAATTGTAAATATGTATTTTCTTTGTGATAAGCTACCGCCATATTCCATATATGATAAAAACTCTGTAATGTTTGCATATTAATGCGAAGCAGGACATACGAAAGTTGTGAATTAGTTTTTATTATCTTGACACGTGGCAACGCAAATTTATACTAGTGAATTAAACAACAATGCACTATTAACAAAATTATACCAAATATTAAATTTGCAGACTTATGATAGAAATAATAAGGTATGGAAATATACTAAATGACATAGAAAAAGAAACACCCAGTAAAAGTTTTTATATTGTAATTACATTTTGTATACTTGTTTTTGTTGGCCGGATCATCTTTTCGGAAAATTGGAACTGGAATGTCTAGAACTGTTCACATCGTGATGAGAACTTGGCGAGCGTGGACCGAAGAAGGTCGAAAACAACAAGCTAGAAGCACAGGACACCGTCCAGCCACGACAGAAACGAAGAAGGGGCGCCATCTTCGGCTTTTGGTCATGGGTAACCAGTGGTACGAAGAGCATGGAAGGTTAATTGGAATGCGAGCAATCTACCGCAAAATCAGATATTTTGGGCTTGTTTTTTACAGGCAATATATCTGGCTTTACCTTTAACAGCGGAACATCGGCATCAACGACTGGAGTGGTGTAGAGAAAGACATCAGTGGGGCGCGGAATGGAATTGTTTTAGTGACAAGTCCTGCTTCTGTATAGCTAGTCAAGACGGCCGTGCTCGTGTAAGAAAAAATCGCGGAGAACGACGAAATCCTGAGTTCTTCATGAAGAGGCACTTACATCGGACAGTGCGTGTTATGGTTTGGGGTGCCATCGCACGTGGTAGTAGATAACCTCTAGTTTTTGTCGGAGGTAGTGTGATGCCTCAGTGGGATGTCAGAGAAATTGCAGACCCCCATTTGTTACCCTACCTTCGAACACTTCCAAATCCACCTTTCCAGCAGGATAATGCACGCCCAGTCGATGCACGTGTTACTTTACGTCATTTTGAAGGAGCCCAAATCAATTTACTGCCTTGGCCATCGAGGTTCCCGTACCTTTCCGCAATAGAACATGTGTGAGATATCATAAGTCGAAGATTGTTCAGATTGCCACACCATCCACAAACGGAGGTACTACGGGGTAAAATTTAAGGAGCATGGGACACTATACCTCAAGAGAAAATTGACCACCCAATTAGATCAATGCCTAGGCGCCTCCATGAATGTATACAAAGTAGAGGTCAATCCACCCATTACTGATTGTAGTTCCCAAACTCGTAATAATTAGATTTACATATTTTAATTAGATGTAATGTTTAACAATTACAATTAATCTATAGTTTTTAATAGTTTTTAAAATTTTATCATTATTTCTTAGTGTTCCTTTTTCTATGTCACTTAGTATATTTTATGTATCACAATGGAAAATATTCGAATTTGAAAACAAATTACTGTGTAAATTGATTAATTTATACGTATCATGAACATATAAAATTAAGGCTTTTTAGATGATATAAAGGATGTGCTTTGATACGCAGAACGTGTACAGCTAACTTGGTTATTATTTAGCAGGAATAAATGGTCACATTTCCCGCTTATATTTTTTTGCGATATTTAGATCCTCTTTCAATATTGACGGCGCACATTTGGATTTCAGATTTCTGAACAAAATATACACGATATTTTGCATTTTCAATTGGTGCATCGAACATTGGGATATCTAGAGATTAGTAATAACAAGCAATATTTGAAATACACTTGCAAAATTTGTAAACAATAACGGATAATACTGTCAATGGGATTGTCAATACAAAACATAAAATCCTAACTGAAACAACAATACCATCAATAAATATAAAACGTCAAAACGTTCTGTAAACAAATATAAAAAAAAGTTACAGCTTTAAAAGGAATTAACAAAAATTACAAACCTATAATATTCACATATACAGATTTTCACAACTTTTTTTAAAAATTATAATCAAACCAAAAAATGTTCATTAATATTTAGGTCATTATTTAATTTAAAAATCGTGTATAACATGAAGTTGGTATCTGTTCTTCTATTGGAACCATCATCAGAAGATAATGTTACATGGTTGGCGAAACGCACATCCAGAAGTTTAAAAAATGACTTAGTATTTAGTGACAAATCGCTTCGAGGTTAATGAAGTTAATAGTACATACATAGTTTGTACATACATGAACAATCCTTTAAAGGAAATTGTTGCCATTTTCGTCTTGAAAAAAGGACAAATCAGTGACTGTTCCAAGCCGTAAATTACAGCAAACAAGATATAATTTCTCTTGGCTTTTCCATACCCATTTCCATAAAAAAATGCATCTTGTTAACCAATTTTATCTGTTTCCCGAAAAAAACCCGAGTACGCGAGACGTCACAATATTTATTTCCCCTCTGTATGACAGACAGCTGATACAAGTGTTTTAGTTTTTAATCAACTTATTCTTGTTATTATCATTAGTGTATTAATAAATTTATTGAAAATATCAAATATAATTAGTTATCGTGCCTGTTTCGTACGAATACCATTTTTTAGAAATACTACAAAAACAGCTCCCGAAAAAATGTTTTTAAATATGCCGCAAGATGTTAAACGTCGAAATCAATGATTCCAAGTAGCCCGACATATTAATCCTGAAACAACATCAAATTTTTACAACCACCTGTCATGAAATAGATACGAAAGATTATTATTGTTTATATTATATCAATATTTTAGGTAGTTTTTAGTTACCATTATATTACATAACCCCAGTAAAAAACAAATTGGTGCTTTAGCACTTCGAACTTCAGCTGAATTGAACCGAGTGTCATTTTTGAGAAAATCTGTGACCATAAAAATATCCACACCCGGTATATGATCCGAATTGGCTTTTATGAACCCTTTGTCACACATTACTGAATTAAATTACTAACCAACAATATTTTTTTACACTAAACTTCAATAATTTTGAGATTATATACACAAGTAGAAACCGTTGACAATACTTACGTGAAAACACTTTAACATAATGACGTCACATCATGGTAGGAAATCATGGCGCTTTGATAGTCAAGTGATTTTATTTTAAATTGTATATATTTTAATTCATTTACAATTAATTGCAAACAATTTTTTTAAAGTTTTTCGCATCGATTATTGATATTATTTATGAAGTTTTAAAATAAAGTAAAAAAATCGAGAATTATTTTTTATTAAAAACCCAATTCACTTTTTTCTATGATAGCAAGAACATCGAGTTTGTTTGTTTTCGAAGACTGTCAATACAAAACTAAATGTCATGGAATGCAGGGGGCGTTACAAGCACGCGTTAGCTTTGCAATCGCACCGCCATCTATCGGAAAACTATTTTAACTTTCAATATATCCTCATGTACTCTAAATAAATTATACATGAAAACGTAAGTGTTGAAGTTGTTAAAAACTAAAGTCAATAAACAGTAAGAAAATTTGGTAAGAAAATACAAAATGTTTTAAAATTTATTTCTTTCCTAAGTTTAACGTTAAGGAACCGCATTCGAAATATCTCTTCGGTTTTTGACCTGCATTCACTAAATATGCATTCAAAGAGTATTTTCGCCTGACCTTATCAAATATTAGTTTTTAAATCGTAAAACTTTAATATTTACGTGCTTCAGCACCTACAAAACCAAACGAATACTAAAAATGCATGAAACTCTTTCCATAAAAATTGTGAATTATCTACAAAATCTAGGCCTTAAATTGCCGTATTATGTATTTTAAGCGTGCAAGAGAAAATAAAATGTGTTGTGTTGTATGAAATATAAAATATTTATATATTAATTAAAAAATAAATAAAAATATACATAGTGGTCTACGGGAAACGAACGTTTTTTTTTAAGCATAACTACATAATTTTTTGTAAAAAATATTTATTAACCCAGAAATAACTCTTTCCAAAGTTTCTTCAATATGCTTCCAGTATGCGAGGATTTCATACACGCGTGATTTCAACTGCATCCATTTTTTTTCGCCAGGCCATTTCTTTCAGTTCAGTCCACTACGTAACCTTGTCTGAAACCTTTCGTCAAACTTGATCTGTTGAAAATATTCAAAAACAAAGAAATTTCTTTCGTGATTCACTTAAAAATTTTGCTCATTTCTTCACTCGTCATCAAACGTCAGCAAACGTCTTGGTTTCTTGCCTTAAGCCATCATTAGTCAGATTTGAACTGAACGTTCGAAAGTAATTGAAGGAAAGACCAAGGGTACAACCATATATATCGGCCAAATCGTATATAGTTTGTAATCAAATGCAACTCGCACCATTTTGTGGTCCGCAACATTCATGACTGGACCAGGACCCATCTACGTACGAGGTTTGCATGAAAAGTTGTATAATGGGCTACTGGAGAATATCCACAATATACAAAAACAAAGAAATTTCTTCAAATTCTTGGACAAATTCCTGCCCGGAATTTGCATTGCAACATTTTTGCGTAGAGCAGAGAAGAAATTTCTTTTTGCATAGAAGATTTTTTTTTTATTTCTTGCCTGTATTTCTTTATTTTTTGGACATTTTTAATATTTCTAATTATTCTCCACGAACCCACTAGGTACACTTTTCCTGAGCTGTTGAATTAATTAAAAAAATATTTTAGTTAATAGGAAATCCTTAAAAATCCTCCTTGAAATGAAAAATATATAATATTTAATTTGAAAGAAATTAAATTACCAATAATTATTTCTAGGAAATCCAAAGAGAAAAAATTTATTTGAAACTATTCTCTACCATTTTATAGCTTGTTACTTATATATTCTGTTAAATGGATTTTATATCCGAACCATTATATCCGTCGAAAAGGTTAAAAGTATAGAATGAAATATTTTACGATAAAGAAAATTTATTTAAACCTGTGAATTAATGCATGCTACAAAAGCTTAAAGCTCTTTACTGGTATAATAGCAAGAATAAAATATTGGACATGATATGTCACATATCCGCAGACGATAAAAGGGCAACGTATTATAACTTGGAGACCTACATGCTTTCGTATTTTTATTTTTGAAAGAAATTGGGATTTTATAGCGCTCTAACAAAAGTACTGAATCACTGTATCACTACGAGGCCTTAAAATATGTTCCAAAATTCGGAGTATTTCGGTGGAGATTAGGGCTGTCAGATACACATAAAATTTAAAGCAGAAAACGTGGAATCTGTTTTATTTATAAAGAACTATTTACAAAGATTTGTAAAACAAAAAACTGTTGCTCGAACTGCATCCATAAAATGCATCCGTGTTAAACGAAGACGGTTTCTTATGTAGTGGATTCTCTGTATTTCAGTCGTCAACTGATTACTTAACAGATAAACCCGAGGTTTTTCACCTTTGCAGAACGGTATATATTTTATATACTACTACCATCTAAAGTAGGGTGACTTTTTAATTAAAAGACGGAAAATGTATTAAATCATCCACATTTATTTTGTCTCCTTCAAAGTACTACACTAAGATATTTACCACACCACGGGCGTTTCGCTAATCATGTTTGCATCATCAGCAGATGCGTTTTAATATCAGTAGAGGAATATTAATAATCAGCAGAGGAATATTAATAAGTAATTTAGTGTTTAGTGGTAATTCTCTTTGAGTTTAGGGTTTCACACCACCTGCAATATGCTCATTCCAATGGTAAATGCTCTTTATAGACTCAAAAGGGCGCCCACAAAGTGGTTTCTTTAATCGAGGAACAGAAAAAAATCGCATGAAAAATCGCTAGAACAGCAAAGCTGAAGTATAGTCTCAAGTGATGATGATTTATTTCACATAATACTCGATTGTAAGCTTTCCTGTAAATATTTTCGATATTAATAAAATGATTATATATATATATATATATATATATATATATATATATATATATATATATATATATATATATATATATCTATTTCCCCAACGTAATACTGTTAAGGATATTTCAAACAACCTCTGGTGTCAAATACAAAACCTCCTTCGAAATACCGACACTGATGGAGATTGTTCATGCTGTACAAACAGAGAATATTTCACAACATTAATTAAACCGGCAAATGAATTAATATTAATGACTCTGATATTAATTTCACAGCACTATAAGTATTAGAAAATTCTTAGTTTATTAGATAATTACCGAATTATACTTTTAAAAAATTATGCCTATTGCTTTGTGAGTTCTTTGATAGGGAATAGTAAATGTTTACAGTGATTCCTCTTAGTCATCGTCTTGCAATCTATGTATTATAATAACTAGAGCTTTGAGGACCTGTTAGTTATTGAGAAATATTACACAGGTCTACAAAATTTTTTAAAAAATGGTATAGCCGAGACTTACGTAATTTTAAAGTATATAATGTCTAGCAACACTCCCAGTAATATTATATTATCGAAACTACGTACAGTTTTTAATATACTCACATTGATAATATTTTCTTCTCAATAGGCACTTATTTATTTTTGTTAATAAATATGGAAGAACGGTACTGGTACCGTTCTTCCATATTGGCCCTGGGGCCAATAGGATAAACACCTCATTACTGCTGAAGTATTATGTGTGCCTGAAGAACACAAGAACACAAGAACACAATAGTAACGAAAGGTAAAAAATATGAAATAATAAAGAACCAGCATACGGAACATATTCAAAAACAGGTACCAAATCCACTGTAGATCTTTGTTATTAATGTTTTATTTTTATGTAAAATGTACGTAAACTATTTAAAAACACAAAATTGTCTTAGCAAGTTATTGGTGAACAAAATACATTCAAAACTTTTAAAACAATTAGATAAAGCGTTGGAAAAAATAGAAATAGTTTAAAAGAAAGATTGTTTCGTTGGGAACTACAAAATTATAAAAACCTTTTTCCTCTCAAGTAATTTAGATATATTGTCATCATAAATCCGCATGAGCTAGTTTTTTCAAAATTGATTTTATTTGGTCGAGCCAATCAACTGTCTAATAATATCAATCAATAAGATATGCCTATAATAATGAATTCACATATAAATTGGCAAATTTGGTAATGTTTTACAGCATCAGATCTGCAGTCTCTAGTGTAAAGTGTAGGATGTAAATGTCTAAAGTAAATATTTCTCAGTTAAATTTTTATATATATTCATTCAAATTTCCAGACTTGGTATTTGAATATTATCGAGTAACAAAGCAAAGTAATTTCATTCATTCATTCATCGCTCGCAATTAAAAAAACGAAACGACTTGAAGGCTTTAAATGGTTTTGTTTTGAAATGTTTCTAGCCATGCAAAAATATGATGATAATAGTTAGGAGGAAATTCGTTTTATAGAATATATTATTAGTATTTAAGACCAGTATCGTTACAAAAATATGTAAATGTAGCTAAATATATTTGAAAACGGTGTATACTAATTACAAAGACACGGAATCTGAAACGTACAAATTCTCCCTTTTGCAACCCTAATTTTCACCCTCCTTCCTGTCGATTTGTGATTTCGGTAACCTATTTTGTACTCCCTTTCCATTTCGTTCGGTTCTAAACTTGCAAAAAGCAATAAAACGAAGAAAACAAAAATTAAATCTCTTAGAACCAAAGAACATAAAAATCAATCTGTTTTACTTGTGATATACAACTCGAAGAATCTCAATCTAAGGATATTCCCTCTTATTCTTTTATTGTATATTAAAAGGAAATGTAAATTTTAAGATGACTTATTTAAGAAAAATGGAATTTTTTTAACGTGCCAACGAAAACCCTGAATAACAATTTAACTGCAAAACCTGACAAGTACTTTTTCGCGTATATTGTATTAGACGAGAGACTTGGGTTGTTAAATACAGTTAATATTTAAACCGAAGAGTTTACTCTCAGTCTGAATTTTAAAAGAACTATTTACTGTGGCTTACGAAACTACTTTAAAATCTACGTTTTAACTACATTTACAAGATTTATGTGCATAAGAAGAAAACATTTTCATTTATACCGAATTCTCTCTATTTCTTTGCTTAATGAATTCCTTAACAGAAAAAAAAACTGCACTGCTCCCTTTCGATTTTATTTATATTGATACTAGAAGAACTGCATACTTGCTATTTATAAAAATGGGATCGTATTGTATGCAGCGGGTATAATTTGTTCAAATGTTCAATGATCAAACCATTGTTAAAACAAAATTATCTTTAGTGATGAGACGATGCTGTACATTTATATGAATATATACAAAAAAAATTGCGTTTATAAAACGAAGAAAATTCAAAAGAGATTATCGAAGTTCTTTTATTTTTCAATTTTTTTTTAATTTTTAAGAATATAAAACGTTGATCTTTTAGTTATATTATAATTTTTCGAAATACCTAATTATAGCTTCGACACTGTCAAATCAAATATATTTTTAAGACCCTGCATAAAACTGCAAGAAACGTAATGATTCTTTATAAGTCACATATATGTTACACAATATATGTAGCCAAATATTTTTTATAAAATATAAATTATTTCTTAAAGTTTAATAAAACCACAGCAGTCTCGCCTGTTTCTCTACATTCTATAGCAAATGATTTATTACATACTATATTCTGATTTAAGCTCTCACCTGAACCTGCTCTTCTAAACATTTTCGATGTTGCCGAATGGTT
Organism: Cosmopolites sordidus; assembly: GCA_031761425.1. NCBI lineage: Eukaryota > Metazoa > Arthropoda > Insecta > Coleoptera > Curculionidae > Cosmopolites > Cosmopolites sordidus. Next base: position 4,046,173 of record JARFXV010000080.1, on the reverse strand, counting down.
TTAGCCATTGTGATTTCCAAATTGCAATGCTATTGAGCATATTTCAGATAAACTTTGGCGTCATATACAAAACCTCCTTCGAGATAGCAACACTGCCAGAGATCGTTAATGTTCTGCAAACGGAATATATTTCACAAATTCAAATAGTCCATTAAACAAGTTGATATTTATGACTATCTCATTAATTTTGCACCGCTATGACTATTGCCAAATTCTCAGAATTTAATTCGAACCAATATATTTACATCATTTTAATATCTTACGGAAATGTCTTGAAACCTCCAGAAAATCTGCTACATAAAAAAAATTCTCGAGTTCTCTGTCGGTTCTTCCACGCCGCTATAATACTATCAACGTCAGTATCTCCAGAGACTGGTTTCTAGTCATGTAACCTTCATCAAAACCTCTTATATCGTTATCTAAAACATCTGAAGGAACCAATAGAACTTATTGGCGACCTTGTTTAAACAATACTGTAAGGCGAGGGGAAACCTGATGGGGGACAAAATATGCAAGATATGGTTTGGCTTGTAGAGGAAAACATATGTTATAACAGAAAGCTTGACTCATACTCTACGCAAATGCTCTGTCTTTTTCATGCCACTATTCAGATTCAGTTCCTTGTAATAGGAAATACACCAGGCGCACATACTTTTTTGGAAAACTCTGCTGTTTGAATATTCTTTTCATTAGAATAATATCTAAAGTATAGTAAATGTAATTGAAAACGGTGTAATAATCCTGGTGCTTTATTCGTTTTAATAAATCTTTATTTGTAGAAATGGACCACTAGGTATATTTTTTTTAATTATTTTACTTAATAAACGTTAGGACAGATTTGTTGTTAATTTAATATCCATTCTCTAATGATATCTGACTAAATTGATTTTATCATACGCTCACGCAAAAACTGAACTACAGCTTTCGAAATATGGCTTTCATGTCAGCTGAAACAAATTACTTTTAGGCAAGATGCCTATTAAGAAAGATTAATCAAAAATAAGCTAAAATATTCTTTAATGAAGTTAGCAGTACCGGTGATTAGTTGGTGAATTTCATTTTTAATTTGAATAAAATCCAAAAGTAGCACTAAACTCGGGGAGATTTACCACGAAACACCAAATCCTTTTTTATCTACTCGACGCGCGTTTCGCTAACCATGTTACCATCATTATTAAATTAAATCTTAATCGACTGATTTAGATTATTTATAATGCTAACATAGTGAGCGAAACAAGCGTTGAGAAGAGAAAAAGATTACTTGGTGTTTAGTGGTAAATCTCTTCCAGTTTAACTGATACATAGTTAATTTCGAGTATCGTATACGTTGAATCATGATCAAATCCCATATGTTCCATTTAATATAGTTTTGTATACGAAAAGCTTGTATTATGGATGCTTATGAATACTAATTCACGGATAGTATTGTATGGTGAAGAAGTTTTCCGAGCACTCGTCATTTTGAAGTGATCAAGTCCCCTGATTGAGAAGAACTATTAGTTTCCCTGTAACTTAGGAAGAAGCTGTTAATTCTTCTATATATATATATATATATATATATATATATATATATATATATATATATATATATATATATATATATATATATATATCAACAATAACAAATTTAACATAAACTATAACGAATATGAACAAATGTTTCAAAATAATTATTGAAACAAAATATTGGATGACCCTGATTATAACTTCAGTTGCACCGGACTCTGAAATTTAAATCCCTTGCCTTTAAGACATCGTAGCTAAAGTTTGACAATCTACCCAACTTTGAACTCGAATTTCCTGGTGGAAATTTTGAGAACTATCTTTGAACCCTCCTAATATTTAACGTTTTCGCTGCTGATATATTACACAAATCTTTCAAGGTCGTAGCTGCATTAACCCTGTTTGAAGCAGATATAATACACAACATATCAAATGGTATAGCATTTTGGTAAAGTTCAAAAAGCCGAAGATGACAAAATAAATATTTTATAACTGATATTTGATATACAAAATTCATCTAACGATCTGAAATTAAATAAAATTCATATTACTCCAATCTTTTAGTGAATATATTTTTAGTGTATCTTTAGACTATCATCCGTTTAGATACTGAAAAAAGTTTTTTAACATTATAAATTAACCAGCTACAACCGCACGGAGCTCCTAATATTCTACAAAAGTCTGCCTATCAACAGCAAGGAGATCGTCGGTATAAATAACACTTACCGACATAATTAAATCTTTTTCTTAATTTACAAATAAATACTCTTAAAAACATCACGCAAATAAGGCTAATATGTCTTACAACCTAATAGACTTTTAAACTATTATCCAAAAAACAAATTCTTCAAACAATACGAAAATAAAACTGGCTAAAACAGAAAAGAAAATTGAAAAAAAACTCGTTCCTGAATAAAATCTGGAAAGCTTAGTAGCTTTAAACTGTTCTTTATAGAACGGCTGGAACTAATATCTTAAAAGAATAGGTTCACACAATGAATAGGGAGAAAAAGTGTCTCACTACAGGATCAAATAAAACGAAATAAAAAAAAGTTTATTTACTAAAGAAGTGCATTTTGTCAAAGACAAATTTATTCTCAGAATAAATCGAGAGAAACCTTGATCCAGGCTGAAAATATTAGGAGAGATTTAAATGCGCTCTAAAAGATTTTTATTTTTGTCATAAAAACGGTAAAATTACTCAAATATCTATCGATAAAACAATATTTTGCAATTGCACTGTCCTTAACTGTTTTAATACAGGAACTGACCATAGAGTAGTACGAGCGAAAGTTAGGACAGACTGTCGAAGAGAACGAACAAGAATGGTAAGATCGAACAAATTGTTTCAGAGGAGCAGCGGCTTTAAGATGCTTTGTCAAGTACGTTGAGCTTTGCAAAACTATAAGAAAACGTATTCGGAAACACGTCTATTCAACATTCAGCTAGTGCAAAAAACACTAGAAGAAAACAAGGGAATAAACAAAGCTAAATTCAAGCTAAGAAATAAAAGGACACAAATGTTTGCATTAATGCGTGAGGATGGCACAGTGTGCAGGAAACAAACAGAAATGTTAGACGTTATCAGAAGATGTTATTCGAAGTTATATGAAGATCAGAACCAGTCAAAGAGAGCAATGCCACGGAGGAGCAAATGCCAGATATCCTGTTGGATGAAGTAGCAAATGCTATAGAAGCAATGAAGAATGGAAATGCTCCAGGAAAGTATTGTGGAACGGTTGAAATGTTAAAAGGTCGTGGTCGAACTTTATATAAAATACTGGCAAAATTCTACCCAAAATGCATCAAATAACAAAAAATACTCAACCTATGGAAAAATTCTGGAGTGATTCTTCTTGATGAGAAAGGAGCATAGAAAGATTTAAAAAACTACCGTCCAATAAACCTCCTACCAGTAATGTACAATGTTTTCACCAAGATAATATCTAAAAAAATATTAAGAACACTGAATGACGCACAACCAAGAGAGCAAGCAGGATTCAGAAGTGAAGTCAGTACATTGGATCATATACAATTTCTCCAACAAGCCAAAGAAAGGCACAATGAATACACCATGCCACTGTGCTTGGCTTTTATTGACTATGAAAAGGCATTTGACTCAATATCAAAGCAAGCCATAATGGATACATTGCTTAACCAAGGGATAGACCAACTGACCGACTGACTTGAAAAATGAACCAACTGACTTGAAAATAAACCTAAAAAAGAGTCAGATTATGTTCAACAAATTTGCTAAAAACAGAAGAATATGTATTTTAGGAAGCGATTTGGAGGTTGTAGACCACTACATATATCTTGGGTAAAGGAGTTCAATAGAGGGTGATGCTGCCGGGGAGGTATTTGGTAGGCTTAACATACTATTTAAGCAGAAACTCCCACTTTATCTGAAGAGAAAAGTTTTTGATCAGTGCGTGCAGCCTGTTTTGACCTACGGAAGTGAAGATGGACATTCACATCACAATCAGTTCAAAAACTTCGGGTAGCACCGAGGAGAATGGAAAGGTGTATGCTTGGAATAACAAAACGGGATAGAAAGACCTGCACATAAATCAGAAAATAGACGAAAGTGTGTGACATTATTGGAAAGGTGAAAGGATTGAAATGGAGGCGCAAAGCAATCCGAATGAACACCGCTTGATCATAAACGTCCACGAAGAAGACCTAAAGCATGATGGGTATATTGACATCATCAATTATATTGGACTCGAATGGCAGAGGAAAGCTCAGGACTGCGCGAGTTGGAAGCATGTTGGGGAGACCTTTATCCTGCAGTGGATCGACAATGGCTAAATGTTGATGATGATATTTATCTATCTAGCATTTTGATTGATGCTTTCTATCTTTCTGATGGGTGAAAGGTTTCTCATACGAAGTACTAACATGAACTTCAGACCACATCCATACGTTGCAAAAGTCAAATTTCTTTTCTCTGAGATAAATTTGATCTCTTGACCAATTGGAAAGCAGTACGTTTTATTTAATTCCATCAGATAGACTGCATTACTTTCTTTGGACGCAAATCAGACTTTGCGACTGTGTACTTCGGCTTGACAATGAAGCATTACTTGCTTATAAACAGGTTTCATGCTGATGGACAAGTTATCAATACATCTTCAATAAATCAAGGTTTGATGTAAGTTATGCTTCGGACTAATCACTTCGAAGCAATCACTTCAAGACAGTTATCACTTGTAAAACCGGCAAATTGTGGATATTATGTTCCAAAACATAAATGGCAACTATTCAACTTTCAAATTCAATAAATAAAATATTTTTTAATGAATTTAATTAAACTTAATTTAACGAATTAAATTTTAATCAACTAATTAAAATTAAATAGAAAACTTGTAAATATTGCCTTTAATACAAAATTAAAAAATTAATTATTATTGAAAAATCGTATTTTTGAAATGTGTTATTATATAACGATGCCAACATATTCGCTCTACTAATTAGCAAAAATTGTGTGAATTTTAATTCACGCAACGCTGTTTAATTTTAAATAATAAACTATCACCGCATTTTTAAAGCCAATGAAACTCGCGTAATTCATTCATCATCACGAAACTGTCAAGATTTGATCTTGATTTATTTCTAAATATCCACACATCAACCACCCACAATAGGTCGAATGATATTAATTTAGCTGCAGGTTAATTAATTATACACCGAGCTGTTACGATCTGTAAAACAATTATTAGGAAAAAACATGAATTTAACTTTAAATCAATTCAAGCTTCGACTTTCTATTATCAAATGTTAATCAATCAAGTGTTCTAGCCAATAGCCGGGCTATTCCATTTCGTGCCATAAATAAATGACGGAATTTACATATTTCTTAGATTTTAATCATAAAAGCCTTCACTTAGGGATGAAAGGCGGTTGCCTATCATCCCCAGACTTACCCTACTTTATCTAATAAAACCATAACTATGCTTAATATTGAAGGTTTAAGATCCACAAAATTATTCATTGAATATGCAAGGCAATCAACGAAGACTAATCAATAGTTACGTAATTAATTGGTGATGCTAGGTGACTGAGATCGTATGTTGTATAAACAGATATTATTTTATTAATAATAATATTAATATTAACATACATATTAAATAAAAAAGCACCAACACTTTTTTTATTCAATAGATATCTAATGGTCCAATAAAGATTTGTCCAATAAGAGTGTGAAAACTTTAAAGTGGGGCAAAATGCTAACTACAAGTGATAATCCGGTATTTGTTTTTTTTTTATTTTAGAGAATAAATAATAGCATTCTTTTGAAAATAACGTGATACTTCTGCAAAACCAGAGATTTAACATAAGCAAACAAAAAATAATCATTGCGTGTGCGATATGTATCACATTTATCAGTTCAGACCAAAGATATTCTGTTAACATATTCCTATAGTGTTCAGCCTTAAATACAATATGCTTTCCATTATCGTCTTGAAAAAAATCAGATCCTATCACTCCTTCAGCCTATAAACCGAACCAAACAGCGACTTTCTGAGGATGATGACGTAACTCTTAAATTACTTAAGACTTTTTATCGGCCCAAATCCTGCAGTTATTTGAGATATTTGAATAATCAACGTATCTCCATTTTTTATAATATCTTTACAAGTTTAAATATTCCTAATTCTAAAGTAAACTCAAATAGTCCATTAACTACTACTCTACATTTTTATAAGACTCATAAAAAAAATGATGCCTTTAAATCACTTTTAAGCCAGTCGAAATATCTGATTTATTAAATATTATACATGTTATTTAATGCCAAAGGATCTGATGGTTGACTCTGCAGATGACAAAACTATGCATGCCTGCTATTGACAACTATTTATGTCATATCATAAAGTCTTGTTTGGTGTGTGGTTTTTTTTCTTCAGTGTGGAAAAAAGTATTTAAATATTGCTTACTATCGAGCGTAAATTGGGTTTTCGACGAATTATTCAAGATTCATACCTTCGTCACAGTGTCCTTCTGATGGTGCCACGTTATAGCACAGCCATGTTTCATCGTTCTTTCAGCTACAATACTGCTAAATTGTTTAACTCTCTAAGTAGAGATTTGAGATGTTATTTAATATTCTACAGAAAGCACATCAGAATTAAATTTAAAAATATCTGCTATCAGCTCAGAGATAGAGCCATGTATGTTATTTTATGATTATCTTCATTTTTGATTGATGATTATCTTCATTTGATTAATCTTAGTTATTTTCCTTTATATCATTGTTTTGTAATTTTGAATATGGGCTGAGCAATTATTTGTTATTACTTGGTTTTGTTTGTGTGTTATATTTTCGCCCATATACGTTGTTATTATTTGTTTTTTTATCTGCAGAATGTTGGTTTATGTTTATATACTTTATTTAAATCTACCATTTTACTCTGCAAAATTTTCCACGTCGTTTGAGAAAGGTTTAATTCTTGAGAACGGCGTGGAATGGATAAATTCGTTCTTTTCTTACTACAGTGATGTTCTCCAGTGATCGGGCAGTCCGACTCCTCTACAACTCAGCCAGTTCGTTTAAATTTTTTGACGAAACGATAAACAGACCATTTGATTGGTCGATTATGTTGACTAAAAATTTCACACAACACTCGAAAATTCTGGCAAATTTTAACGCATTTTAATGGTTGATACGAATACAGTCTACGCGCTTTTCAGTCGTATGTCTTTTCATGGTGGGTTGACACAAGCAGTGAATACAGAAGTCTGTGAGTGACATTTACATTTCAAACAGTGTTGCTGCTACAGCGTTTCAAAATTCTGACACTCATATTGGAAAACTCATGTATTGTACTACTTTATATTCCTGTATTATCCTTGATGTCGTAAATCAAATATTATTTACGACTGATTCTCTTATATTTATTCTAACAGTTTTATCAATAAAACATTTAAAAAGTTTTAATAATAATAGAAACCCTATTCTCAATTCTGTGCTTTAATTTATATGAAATGTACAAAACAATATTTTCTCGATATTGCTCTGAAATGTCTTCATACATTTATTTATTATTTGAAAACAATGGGCCAAAATTGACATTTATAAGCTCCTAAAAATACAAGCAATACGTTATGGTTATTAGAAGATTACCAATATTTTTCTAACGCCATAATATTTTCTCTCAAAGAATATTTCTCGACCAATTGTTGTATGTTACAACAAGGTTTTAACAACTAATCTTATATTGATTTGGTAATCATGTTTTTTTTCTTGACATTTGACAAACTGAATAGCTGGTATATACATATATATATATATATATATATATATATATATATATATATATATATATATATATATATATATATATATATAGATATATGGGGTGGAAGACTGGATCTCGAACAGTTTGATTTCCAAATTCTTCCGGCTGATACTACCATGTACATGACGTGAGGAACTACCAAAATTTTCACAGCCCTTAGACAAAATAGATATTCAGAAAATTCCATAAGGAAGACCATTCACCGCCAGGAAACCCAAACAGAAAGAATAATAGAGGATCAACAACCTGCTCCAAAAGTCCTGCTCTGCTACCATGCGTAAAAAGAATCACTGATACAGTCTACAAGCCTCACAAAACGCACAAAACTGTCGCAAAAAACCTAAAAAAAAACCTCAAGGACACAGTCAGACTGGAATATCAGGGGGATTTAGCATATCTTTTTCCGACTGCAACAGAACATACGTAGGACAAACAAACAGATGGATCCCGGCCACAATACAGAGCCATTAACACAACTTAAAAACAAGCAAACCACTTTCGCTCTGTTCCAGCACAATCTACAAATAGCACATAAAATCAATTTTGAAGGAGCCAAAGAAATAGCGAACATTGGAAACTATAAGGTCTGACCAATTAGAAAAGCCCTTGAAACAGAAGACAGGGGTAAGTTAAATACGCGAAACGACGCTCAGTTGAACTCTTTACTCGAAGCTGACAATACTTGAAAATGCCAAATGAGATTTTGGCGAAACGTCGTGACTCTTTACAGCATGATTTAGGAAGTTAAGAACTTAGGAATATATATATATATATATATATATATATATATATATATATATATATATATATATATATATATATATATATATATATATATATATATATAAATAAAACAATGTATACAAGTTCATTTTTAATCCAATCAACTGGATTTTCAAATATAATTCTCGTTGTCATGTAATCAGCTACATTTGTAAACAAAAGTGTTGTATCACAGTTGAAGGAAATCCAGACAAAATTATCGAACCAGCTCTGCACCCTGTTTAGTACGACATATGGTCTGGAGGGGCATCTCTTCCAAACTTTTTCAACGATAAGGTTAACAAAGCAATTATCAATAAACCACCACTTTTGTAAACACCCCCCAAGTTTGTGTAAGTAGCGTTAGAGCAAATCGGTTTGGATGGTTTGTGGTTTCAGGAAACAGGAAATACTGCTAGTCTAGACACTATATTACACTGTAATTTATTCAGTTTAATTAACTGATGAATCAAACGATGCCTGCAATGTTAGCTATCAAAGTTTACCAGAATTATCAATTACTAATGCATAAAACATATAATCAAAACAGTCAGGCTATTCCTGATTTCCTGAATACCGCCTTAAATATGTCGGCTATACATTTTTCGGCTATACATATACTCAATAACACAACGAAAATTGTTTGTGGAACGGACCGAATAATTTGTAAAACTTAACTCAAAAAATTAGAATTTTCATTTAGTTAATTTTATATTGAACTACTTCTTTAAGTAATTCTACTATCGGAACCTTCGGTGTGAAACACTGAAACTCGAAGAAATTTGCCACTAAACACCAAATCACCTTGTTTAACTTTTTGATGTACGTTTTCGCTAGATTGAATTATCTCTCGATCATGTTAACATGGTTAGCGAAACGCGCGTCGAGAAGTTAAATAAAGTGGTTTAGTGGTAGTCGCTTTTAGTACTATTTTAATATAACATATAGTAAAAATATATATGCCTAACTAATGTTGCAAGTTACAATAAATACATTCAAAAGCTTGTCACAACATAAGCTTTGTCCCATTATGTTAAGGAAATGTTCAGCATATGCTAAATATAAAATTCAAATTACTTCTAACTTCAAGCATCACTCTTTTTCGTTCCAGGCTCGGAAATTGCCTTTAATTAGTTGCAACTAATCTGCAATTGTAAAGAGCTTAATTTCCAGACCTAAGTTAAACTATTTCTATTGCTCTTACTCGTAAACGTGTGTTGATTATTTACCCACAATTCCATTCGGTAAATTCAGGATTCTATGCACGTATACGTTTATTTTTATGCCCGATCCCAATTGTAAAGTATACTTGAATTAAACCTGAAAACAAACGAGGTCAAACCCTATAATTCCTTCTCAAAATCAATTGTTACATTGTGGCACATTTTTTGTACATAAACATCAATAGAAAATTATAATAATTATTGAGTTTGTTTTTTTCTACATTACAAAAATGTTCAGTGTTCTTTTCTTTTCTTTTTGATGTTCTTTTTCTAGTATACTATATTCAAACCAATGAACGGCATTGATATTTAGGTTATCTTCAGAATTTACTATAATTCATATTAAAATGATAATTATTCCTCTCTATTACACCTACATATCCTGGTAGACTCTCATCTCAAATATGTCCATGTGTCAAACATGACGTTTTATATTTTAACTTTAACATTTAAAATTTAATACGTATAAAACACAATTAAGGTTAGTAAGTATGATTTTTTTTTCTTAACTGTTTAATATACGAAAATGTAATAGTGTATGTTTGAGAAAATGAAAAGGATTTAAATTGTACATGAGTTGCAAGTAACTGTCAAACCCGTTCGTTAATTAAATTCAATGCTGCATGTAGCAAATGTCATTACTCAGCGCTGAAATGTATTTTCAATAAAAACTGGAATATCTGATGCCATTCTCGTTAATAATAGTAGATAGAGTTGCTAGGATACATAAACTCGTGTCCGCCAAGCCAACAGCCACAATTTTACGACTTTCAACGTAAATTTAAATGTATGGTCCATCAATCAGAATTCTAATATGCCATTTATTAAAGCAGCCAATATTTAAAATATGCCACACTGTAATAAATGATTGATAGAGAAAATTTTAACTCTAACAAAATAAAAACAAGGTAATTTAATATCGGCGGCCGCGGTGGTCTGGTGGGTTAGTCGCCTGTCTGACAATCCAAAGGCAGCTGGTTCGATTCCAGCGCTCGGATGGGTGTTTTTCTTTAATTCTTCTGTGCATCTTACTTCCTACCCTACACACACTTATATACACTCACATATACACACACGCCCACATATATCCATACCTAAATGTCTGTGATTGTTTCTAGGCAAAAGTGTAAAATCCGACAACAAATTACCCCTCAGTCACGCCAGTTAAAAGCTGAGTAAGGCCGGATGCCTTCTGCAAAGTATTCTACGTTGGCCACTCGCCAGTCGGTAGGCTTCCTAATAGACTTATGGGTAAGCACATAACCAAGGGTTGATAGCCTGAGGGGGGTACTGGCCTGGGTTTGTCGGTAGCTTGATGACCGTGGTTCGGAACCCACGTTAAGCTGCAGGTCCAGGCGCTAAATAGCCTTAGATGCTGATGCGCCTCTAACTGTAAATCCTTTCCTTTTAATTTAATATAATGCATTATAATAATGATGCCAGCACAGAACTGGCAAGAATTGAAACAAAAAAATATTAAAACAGCCTTAAAGTTGATCCCTTTACAAAAACGTAGAAAGCATCGGTGGTGGTATGAAGTTTGCGAGCAAGCTATATTAAGCCGAAGTAAAACATTCAAACATTGGAACAGTCAAAAAACAGCAATAAACTATATCATCTTTTTGGAAGTAAGAAAAGAAACATCGAAGCTAATTAGACAAACTAAAAGAATATATGAAAATAATCAACTTAATGAAATAGAAAAAGATTTCCAAAAAAATAACACCCGAAACTTTTAGAAACATTTAAAACTAAATTAACAGGCTATCAACCGCAAAGTCTTTGCTTCCAAAAGGAAAACGGACAACTAGCTCTAAATAACCAAGACAATTGCGGAGAACTTGCGAAATATTTTGAACAAATACTAAACTGTCCTGAGCCCTTAAACAAATTAGCAACACTAAACCCTAAACAAACAAACCCAGATTCATTACCACCGAATGAAGATGAAATAATTAGGCAAATCAAGCGGTTTAAAAATGACAAAGCTTCTGGTGAAGATGGAATCACTGCTGAACTTTTGAAATTTGCTGGTCCAGGTACAATCAAGGAAATAACCAAAATTCTACAAGAAGTTTAGCGAACCGAACGGATTCCAGAAGATTGGAAAGATGCTCTAATCCATCCACTACATAAGAAATGGGATATAACGGATGTAAACAATTATTAGAAGAACCTAAAATTGGTGAATATCAAGCAGGTTTTCGACCGGGCAGATCCTGCCCTGAACAGATTCTGAATCTAAAGTTGATTCTAAGACATCAAAAACTGTACAATAAAAATCTCGTCTGTACATTTGTCGATTTCAAAAAAGGATATGATTCTATTGACCGCAAATCTTTATTGCGAATCTTGAAAGAACAAGGACTAGATCTGAAAACGCTGGCAATTATTAAACCAACGTTAACTAACACAAGGTCAAAAGTTAAATTCATGGGTGACATCTCAGAGCCCTTCGAAATTAAAACAGGAGTGAGACAAGGAGATGGACTCTCGCCACTCTTATTTAACCGTGTTCTAGAAAAAGTAATACAGGAGTGGCGTGAAAAAAAGTCGGCCCTGAATATTGACCAGCCCATTAAACTGGGGAGAACCAACATCAAAATTGATTGTCTGGCATTTGCTGATGATCTAGCAATTTTAGCTCAAGATGTATTAACGGCACAGAAATAGATTGAAATCCTAAAAGAAACAGCAGAGAAGGTAGGACTCCAAATTTCCTTTGAAAAGACACAATACATGACCTGCAACAGACTAAGAACACCATTTCTAAAAACAAAATATGGTAACATCGGACGAGTCTCTCAATTCAAATAGTTGGGTGAAATAATCATGGAAAATGGGTTTGAAAAAGCGGCCAATAAGGGTAGATGTCAAAAAATGGAAACGGCAGTGAGACTTACACAAAATATTTACAACAAAAAATGCCTATCTAAAAACACAAAACTGAGACATTACAACACAGTTATTAAGCCAGAATGTCTATATGCTGCCGAAACGCTAATTTTGAATAGAAAGCGGGACATTGATCACATTGAAAAGAAGGAAAGAAAAATCATAAGAAAAATCCTAGGCCCCAAACAAATAAATAGCACAACATATTAACTTCGAGAAAACCTAGAAATCAAACAATACACAGATATACATAGCGATATCAGAAAAAGAAGACTTAAGTTTTGCGGACACATAAAACGGATGAATCCGAGTAGGCTAACTAGACAAATAGTCGAATTTTATGAAAATAGGAGTAGAGCTAAAGTAGAAATAATTAAATGGATCGCTACAATTAAAGAGGACCTAAGATCAGCAAATATTACACAAAGTGAAATTCAGGATAGAGGCTGTTTCAGACACAAGGTTAACGTTTGGAAGGTTGGCCAGAGAGAAAAATGTAGGAAGACTGGAACAACTTGGTCTGACAAAAGGAAAAAAGCTCATAGCGAAAGAATGAAATTAGTATGGGCGCAAAGGAAGGCTAACAACAACAAATGCCTCTAATTGTACTTCGCGTGGTCCACCAGGGCCATACGTGAATAATAATGATATTAAAATTGTATTTCGCGTTTTATTTTAGGGTTTTAATTCAGACAATTCAGACAATTCAGACAATTCAGAATTCAATTCATTCAATTAATTCAGACAATATATATATATATATATATATATATATATATATATATATATATATATATATATATATATATATATATATACAGCAATCACGTTTAATTAGCTACAGCAAAAAGATCGCACACTTACCGAATATCATGTCTATTTTTATCTTTTCTGGTCGATTTCGTACATCAAGGGCTCCATTAATATGCCGTTTCTCATGTCCCCTGATACTCCTAGAACAACTAAAATCTAGTGCTCGTAATAGACGCTCGGGAATCTAGAATTTAGTGCTCCAACATAACTTTATGCTTGTTGCGCCGATAAAGGAATCAATAAATAGGTACTTACCGTTCCCCGAAAAGTAAACCATTCAAAAAGTTTATTGTAACTGCAAATCAAAATCTGAAAATTCGAAAAAGTTCATGAGAATTTCGAAAAGTTCAAAGAAAAATCAAAGTTTAAGGCAAAAAAGGGTTATTGTGCACATTTTTGTCGGTGAATAGCACCTCGCCGTTTCCTAATTTTTAAAGTGAAATTCCATTCGCCTGTTTTTGTCCAAAATTTTTACATTCACACCTTCCAAATGGCCACTAATTAAACTAATTAAAACGAATTACCGATACGCTCGGTCGCAGAGAATCTACGTCAAAACCGCATGTTTTAGAAAGCAGTTAAACCCCCAAATTCTGGCAACCAACAAAACAAGTAACGCCAACGACGAGATAAGATGACTTAGCGTACGGTCGCTAGAAGTCAACGTCCGAACAACGATATAAAAATTGTGCCGAGAGGATTGAATTTTTATCCGCATTATTTAATGTGATGGGTCGACAGACGTTATTCTAGATTTGCAGGTTTTAATTTTTAATAATATCTTAAAATGAATTAAAGGAAAAAAACTGAACGGAAATAAAATATGGTGCTTTGCTCTGAAAAATTGTTTACTGTAATAAATGTTGGAGAAGCGGCGCCCCAACACGCTGCACCACGAGCCGCCACTGATCGAGTACCATTTTTTTCCGATCGATATAACACTATATTGTAATTTTCTAAATACAATTACAAGAAAGTTATGTTTCTTCTGAAGATAAATAATTCCAACTTTTGTCAGAAAGATGGGTGAAAGTTATAGGAACCAATGGAGATATTGTCGTTAATATGTTAAATTATTTAAAATTAAGTTAAGTATGACGTGGAAGCTGATTTAAAGCAAAACTTTAAGGTTTCTTTTCGAAAGGTTAAATTCATATATAGTCTACAAGTGGAACAAAGCACGGCCATAAATAAGTAAATAAATAAACTGTTACGTGGATAGAAAATAAACGGGGATAGAAAATTTTCTGAATAGAATTTAGGCAAATAATGAACCCAAACGTGAGTTGGGGGGAAAAGAGCAATATCTTATCTTAAAACATCAAGTTTGTTGTTATTTTTGATACATGTAGACTTTACAATTAGAGAGGAAATACTTTTTATTAAAAAAAAATTATTTGAATTAACTAACCAAGAAATTGTATTTGAAATTAAAAAAAAAATAATATTTTTCAGGAAGGTATTTGCAGTTTCTCCACGCACCTTTCGCCAACTATGTTGGCATCACCGAGGGATAATTAAATTTAGTTTAATAATTCCGAAAACCTGCCATTTGTTGTTTTTCTTGAGCTTTGCAGAGAAAATTTATTGAGTGTCTGACTTCACAAATAAAATAAAGTAATTTAAATACGGTTTTATGTGCATACAATTTAAAATTTACCAAACGGGGATTTGGGTAAATAGTCGACACGCGTTTATGTGTAGGAGCAAGAGAACTTAGGTGTAGGAATGAAGCTCTTTACAATTGCAGATTAGTTGATACTAATTAAATGTAATTTCCTAGACTTCTATCAATAGAGAGGTACTTAAAGTTACAAGTGATTTGAATCCTATAGTCTGCATATGCTGAACGTTTCCTTGGACCAATTATGCGAATCTTAAACCCTGACAAGTTCTTAAACTTAGTTTGTGTTAGAAATAAAAACAGATCAGAACTATGAAGGAAACTGGAATACGCCATATATATTTTATATTATTTTTTAGAGAGTTACACAACAACCTATATCGTCATGTCAACTGTAAAGGTTCGAATTTGAAAATCACATTTCAGAAGGCTCAATTAACTGATTTAAAAGCTATCTACAAGTCAAATAGTTATGACATAATTCTAATTATTGAGAGGTGGCTGAGCGACAACATTCCTGATTTGAAATTGTTTTATAAAGATAGAAGAGACAGACGGGGTGGGGGTGTTAGTGCATTTGTGAAAGATTATATTAACTTTAATAAAATAAGTTTTGACTCTGTATTGAGTCCTAATGTTGAGTATTTATTTTTCGATATAAAGGTATCAAGATGTACGTACTGTATCGATGTTTTGTTCAGACCGCTTAAATGGGTGTTGGTGTGTTTATTGAAGTACTTGACAACATTTTTTCCTATTTTGGCACAATCTTTGAAAGGATAATCTTCAAGGATGATCTCAACGTAAATTTCTTTAATACTGCTAATCCAGCAGATGTTTTGAGGCTTATAATATGTCTCAGATATTAAGTGAGCCCACAAGAGTACCCGAAATATCAAGTTCATTGATTGATCCATTATTTATTTCTGAGGTTGTTAAGTTGCTTACATATAGCACTCTCGGCAATAATATTTCAGATCACAAATTGATATTTGCTGTGATATTTGCATCTGATCAAAAATTACCGAAGATAATATCTTACCATTTATTTAATAAATTTAACTTTCAGCGATTTATACATTATTTATCTTCCTTAAATTAAAATATAATATTTTACGAAAAAAATATTGAAAAGAAAATCGATTTATTTAATAATTTAGTGGTCTCAGACTTTGAATGGTATGTTCCCATCGTTATCCGTAAGGTAATTAAGCCAAAGGCCCATTGGTTGACCTCAAATTTGAGGTTTATAGCATAAAAAATTGAGAAATTTTGTTGTTTCAGAGACAAAACCTGAAAAAATAATGTCCTTACCAATACAATTAATCAAAACATTTAGTATAGATACTAAGTGCCAACGAAGTTTGCCTCCTTTCCTCGAGATTGAAAATGATTAATTTTTTATAACTTGCCCCATTTTTTTTATTTAATAATCATGTTCATCAAACAATAATGTAATTTACAATTTTAAAATTTCCTTAAAATAATTATGCCAATGTAGACATTTTCGAATATATTTTTCGCTAAACACCAAATCTTTCGACGCGCATTTTTGTAACCATAATAGCTCAACAGAAGATCAATCAATCCGAATCAAATGAATCATATTCTGATGATGCTACATGGTTAGCAAAACGCGCGTTGAGAAATTAGAAGCAAGCCATTTGATGTTTAGTGGTAAATCTCTTTGAGCTTAGTGCTTCACACCACAGGTCACAATAGAAGAATTAATCATTTTTGAATGAAAAATGCTTATATGACAATATGCAAAAGAGCTATAAAATATTGCTTATTTTTTAACAATACTCAATTACCATAAATTGACATATAAAACTCAAGACTAATTATATTTAAATCTACTGTTATTGATACTGTAAGTAATTATACGTAACGAAGAATTGTATGATAACTTAGCAAATTCTTTGATTCGATAAGGGTACAAGGCACGTACAAGCAGGCTGACAATGGCCACGACATGGAGAATATATGCGTACATACATTCTGCTGAGTTGATCGTAATATAAATCAGGGTTAAAGCCATTAAGAAAAAGGTAATATATTATTACTTGAAAATTCAGAACATACACAAGAAGACTTTCTTTCCTACCCTTATGATTATTTCAACATGTCTATTGTTACTGAATCTATGTGTTATATACTTATCTACAAATATGAAGTTGATAATTATGAAATCACTCTTATTAACCTCTGGTTAAAATTTTCAAATTACGTGATTTTATAAATTTTAAAAATTACGTTTAAAGTTTAAAATTACGTGATAAATAACAATTTCACTAAGAGATAATAATATTAATTTACATTTAGTTGCAGTTTTTAATTTTCTGGTTCAAAACTGTTTTCCAGAGTACTGAAAATACTTCAAAAGCCCCACTATTAAGACTTATATTGAATACAAAAATGTATATTCCGCTGTCAGGCAGTGAGACTATAGTTTCGCAAGTAAGCGAACAAAAATGTAGCCAAGAATTCTTCCGTTCCTTGTGTATATTTTTCCTGTAATATTTGAGAGCAGAAGTACAGAGTGGAAAAGAACCAAATCTCATTTAGAATATCACAATTCAACATAATGAAATCTTATAATAAAATCTCCGAAGTAAATATCCTCGCTACGAATATATTTTCTGTTATTTTTAATACAATGGAAAATCATTCATAGCAATATTTTCATGCGAAGAAGATTGTTATCGATAAAAAGTAATGAAACTTAAAAAATATCGCACATAAGACTTGCTTTTCTTCGATCTAATCCAACTAATTTCATCCGTAAATAAAGCTATTTCGAAACTTTTTAAATTAAATAAAATAACACCGAGCGAATCAAACTTTTTCCTCAAATAGAAATTTCATGTTACATTTAATTTTTATTTCCAGTTTTAAGGCACATAATTATGTGCTTTTAAACTCTGTCCTTGGAAAGACCATTCACTTTGAGTACAAAAAAAATCTGTGTCTAAGAACTGAAACGATTTTTTTCCCGAATAAATAGATAAGAAAATGGTAAAAAAATACTTCCGTTCCTATATATTTGTTCTAATATATTTTTTTCTGTTGTTTCGGAAAGCGAATGTATGGACTTGCCAGTGAAAAAACGTAAATAATATTGTCGTTACTTTTGGATCGTAGCAATTTAACGCTTTCAAATGTTATCTATTGAAAAAGATTGTTATCGCCCAGTCTGCTTGAGCAAATACAAATTTTAATTTACAGCAAATAAACACTAATGAAAGTTAAATATATTTTAATTGTGATATTGTACACAATAAGGCTTACATTCCTAATGTGATTATGGTTCGACTTAATCCAAGTAATTCCAGGCCTAAATAAAGCGATGTCGAAAATTTGTAATATTGTTAATAAAAGGAATCAATCTATTCTTTAAATTAAAAAAAAGTTCAGTAAATTTTACCGAACGAATCAAAACTCTTTCTTCAAAAGGAAATTTCATGTTACATTTAGTTTTCTTTTTTAGTTTTAAGGCACATAATTATGTGCCTTTAAGCTCTGTTCTTGGAAGGACCATTTGCTTTGAGTACAAAAACGAATCCTCTGTGTCCTTTAAGAACTGAAATGACTTGTTTTCCAAATAGGTTGGAGAAACGACCAAAAAATTCCTCCGTTCCTATATAAATACTTGTTCTAATATTTTTTTCTATGGTATCTTAAAGGGAATGCAGAGACTTAGCATTAAAAAGACGCAACCAACATTGTCGTGACTTTAGGTTCGTAACAGTTTAACGTTTTCAAATCTTATTTTTTCTAATATTTAAAAAATATATCTAAAATAAATAATTATTAAAAAATAAACTTTTATAATAGTTTTTTTTTAACTACAAAACCGACTCTAACTTTCGTGTAATTACATTAAACAAAATAAAAATATATGCTACTTTAGAAATATCCAAGCAACTTTTTCGGTTCAAAACCGCACTACAAGCAAGCTAGTAACGGGTCAGGCATGGACAATATTTGCTTACATTCATTCTGCCCAGTTGATCACAATATAAATCAGAGTTAATGCCGTAGCCATTAGGAACAAGTTCAAAATAAATTATCCCTTGAAAATTCCACTTTAACACACAACAAGGCTTTCTTTCCTAACCTTCGTTGTATTTGAGCACATCGTAGTAATACGGTCCAACTATAATATGTGTAACCGAAATTTCAACCTTAATTAGAGGAATTTCCGCTTATTTAAATACATCTAGATGATATTTCTAACTGAACATCTATATTTTTAAAACTATGTTAAGAATTTAATTAAATTACATTGAATAACTTTGGATTTTTTTTTCTGTTAATAGTTATCTCAAGGTAGATTTAGTTTCGATTTTCGGTTTTACGCACATAATTTTGTTCGAGAATACGGAAAATATTTCAAAAGCTTTGCCTTTGAGATGTTAGGAGGGCCATTTGATTTGGTGCAAAAACCTATATTCCGTGTCCTTTGAGCAGTGAAATGATTTTTTCCGAATAAGCGAACGGAAAAGCGGTCAAAAAATAAAAAATACCTCCGTTCCTATATACTTTTTCTAATATATTTTTCCTCTAATATGTGAAACGAGAATATGGACTTAGTAATGAAAGGACCAAACACCATTTTCGTTCTATTAGAAAGTGACAATTCAACGTTTTGAAACCTCTTATAAAATATTTTTAGTCTAAAACAATCATCATAAAGACAAAAAATTTACTATTTATTGTAAGAGTTATGTTATTTCGTATTTTGGGCTTGTAGCAAACGCCAGTTAATGTTGGGAAGTTAAGAAAAAGAAGTAGTAAACTTGAAGAGATTTACCACTAAACACCAAAACGCTTTTTTTAAACTGCTCGACTCACGTTTCGCTAACCATGTTAACATCATCAGGAGATGATTTAATATATCTCCTGATGATGCTAACATGGTTAGCGAAACGCGCGTCTGGCAGTTCAAAAAAAGCGTTTTGGTGTTTAGTGGTAAATCTCTTCAAGTTTAGTGTTTCACACCAAAGGTTCCAATAGAAGAATTAAAAAGAAATAGTGTTAAGTGTTTAATAGTTGTACACGCTTTAAGAATAAAATTGTTCTTTTTTTTGTAAATCAGCTGTTTTTTTTTTTTAAATTTATGAAGTCATCCTTACACTATGGTAATATTTTTAGAATGTTTTTATCGAACATTACTCTACTAGATTTGTATTGTGTATGTATACACTGAAGACCTATGTATAATTTCTGTTTATCTGCTGGATAGTGTTTTTTTGACAAAAAAAAATTGCCATCAATCTAATATTCTCTTTTCTTCTTCTATTCTTCTTTACAGAAGATTCGTCAAGTAAGAAACTCATTCCGTTCGCGTACTTTCCGGACTATTTCTCGCCAGCATTCTCTATTTCTGGCTTTCTTGGTTGCATATTGGAAAGATGTGCCAGTTAAGCCTTTTTTTTTTGGTCTATCCATATTTTTGGATATTTTTGGGTCTTTCTAAATTATTACCATTCCTCCTCTTGCAATTTGACACATTTGTACTACTTTCTTTGGAGCTAATGTTAAAACGATGTAAAAAGAATAATACTAAATGATCAGAAACAGTGATATTGTATTTTGAAAACATAAATTTTTTACTGTAGATAAAACAAACATATTGTCTAAATCAAGAATGTTTAAAAGTCACCCTGTTAATGAGTTAACCTTCAAAAAGATTTATTTAATATTCACCCACTTTTTTTAATTTTAGGCCGGAAAGTACGATCTAAACCACCCTAAAATCGCCGTTGATTATAGCTCTAGTAGAAAAACACTTTCCATAGGTCATCGTTTCGCCAGATTAATCACGAATGTTTAATCTCAAATTATGATAACATGTCTGAAATTATGTCCGATTATTTCAATATATTATGTTCTCGATTAATAAAAGAGGCCATGGCTACATTACCAGGAGTGGTGGTTAATAATTCTTATTTGTTTCTAAAAAACAAACACGTTTACAACAAAGTTTAAAACAAATTTACGAAGAAGGTAAAAATGGTTTTTTCAAAGTATACGCTATCACTAGCTACACATTTTTCCCAACTCTCTGGCAATTTATGGATGCCGTCCAAGAAAAACCATCCTTCTTTTAAGGTGGTCCAATCATCAAACAATTTATCGACATCTCCGTAATTGTTTCATCGAAAATGCGTGAGACATCGATGAAAACAATTCATGGTCACAGTCTGCATGGTTCAAATTTGTTAACGGTAGCAAACGGTATTAACTGTTTCCCCTGGTTTCAGAAGCTCATAGTACACGGCACCCTCCTGATCGCACCAAATGCACAATATTGTTTTCTTTTCAAAGCGATTCGGTCTTGTGGTCGATGTTGATGGTTGTCCTGGGTCAACCCCTGCGTTTTGAGTTCTCCAAATATATCCATTTTTCGTCTCCAGTCATGATCCAATGTAAAAAACTATGTCTTTCATGGCGAGAAAGCAAAACTTCGCACACTGTTTATCACTGTCGTTCAGCTGATGGTAGTACCCATTTTTCAACCTTCTGAATCTTTCCCAGGACATCGGCGATCAACATATAATCTCTCTGCCATTTGATGTTGAGTTCGCATATCGTCTTCTTCCAACAATGTATGCAATCTGGCATCTCCAATTTTTTTCTGTTGACCTGAACGTTCTTTTGTTTTTCAACCACCACTTTTGAATCGTCTTTGAACGCCCACAAGCGCCTTGCGTTGGGACATTATCGCCGTAAGTTTCCACAAATATACGACAGTTTTCACTTGTGTTTTTCTTTTGATTAAACAAAAAAAGCAGTAGGGTAGAGCAGGGCTAATTGGTCATAGGGGCAAGTTGTGTAATCGAGATACATCAACCTACAACAAAACTGTAAATAGCGAAAAGAAGGGATTATGGGAGGAGAATACATATAGTGACTGTCAATTGCTGTCCGGTGCTCCGATAAAATAAGTCAACCTTTTGTTTTTTTTTCGGCATAAAAAAATTATTACAGGTCATCATAATTTTTCTACTGTGTATAAGAAGTGTTAGATTTTCTTGGACTGCGTCCAATGGGACAACAGTAGCTGAGGGTCATCATACACTCAACTGTTGGACTCCACAATCTTATGTGGAACACACAACAACCTGCGTCTCCGCCTAAATGAACATTCTTATTGGTTGCTTGACTGGGGACGAGCTCCACCCATCCCTTCGTCTCTAAAATTAAACAAAAAATGTCATATTTTATGTTTAAAAAAATTACAAAACTCAGTTATTCAGCAAGGTATATCTGGTATGTGTTAAATTAGTCCGGGAGTTCATCCGATCGTGTGTGTCCCGTTTATTGGGAACGTGCAGACGTCTAGTTAAGGTCTCACCTGCCATTCTCAGTGAGTGTCTAAAGGATATACACAATCCAGTAAACCGACACTCTTAGCGGTATAATGATATTGAAAAGCCAAGTGCCTCCAACCGACTCAATGTCGGTGTTCTGCTACTTCGTTTAGCCGACACCAAAATGGTCAACAAATATCTATAGAGACAAGTTTCTGGCCCTATAGCCTTCATCAGTCGGCTTCGAGTCAAACATCGATGGGCGGTTAAAAGAACAATGAGAGCCACAAAGACTTCACCCATAATTTTCAAGCGTATCAGTTAATATCATCATAAAAAATCCCAAAATTCGATTTTATTTAGACAACCTGTATTTACGCGTGTTCTGTATTTCAATTGCTAATAGCAAAAATTAAATACATTCGCTACAACAACGTAGCACAAAATATAACAAATATACGAAAATACTTTTGACGTGCCTTTGGTAAGCCATTGTCTCTCTGAATAATGATGGTACCTAAAAGTGCTTTCTAAAGTTTGTTAACAAACGAAATAATAGCACAACGTGGTGGCGTGTACACAAAACAAGACCTAACACACCAAAACTAATGAGAATTATGTATGCAGCTGACCGAAATACAATTATATAGCGTTTACAGGGCAGTTAGGTTACTTCATTTATACGGTTGATATTTCGAGAAAAGCTAAATCTATTGTGATGTGGTTTAACTTTAATAAATATCGATTTTTATATACAGTATCTAAAACTCGAACACACACAAAGAAGGAGTGGAATAAAGTGGCATTTTCTCCACATACAACATATTTTTCATTTTGCAAAAATAAAGTCATTCTTATGACTTATGACTTATGATCTTGAAAATATTCAGGGATACTTATACAGCAAGAGTCGACGGTTGGTCTTTGAATACAAATAGGACAACTTTACTAAAAATTCTAATCTTTATTTGAAACCATCCATTCTTTTCTAGAAATCGACGACTTCTCGCTTTATTTAAATAAGATATTTTCCCCATTATTATTATTATATAAGTTATAACACATCAATCCCTTCCTTTTTCTCTCCAAAGTTTAAGCATATATCCTAAATCTAGGTAGAAGTCAACTTAAACGGGATAGTTGATTAAAATTTATTTGGTTCCAGTTACATTATTAGATCTTCAACTCAATTCTCGGCGTTTTTTGACTGCATTTGAATTTATTTATCAAAAAAAATAATACAAAATTAATCTTCGAAAAAATCTTCCTCGATTTCCCCACCTTTCAGACAACTGTCGAATCCTAGATCGAAATGTCTAAATGTTCTTCTAAAGCCACACAATATTCAACATTGTTCATGTTTTATATTTTATAGTTGATTTTATGTAAAATAGAAAGAAATATCTGAATATCTAATTTGACCCCTATTCTGAAAAAGATCAAAGACCATTTATCCCTGTTAAATATTGTAGAATTGTATGCTTATTATGCAATTTGTGAGTGTTGCTTAATGAGCTAAATTTAACGGGTTTGCGCTGGACTTTTCACTGTAACTATCAATCATTCCTTCACCCTCTACATCATATATTTTCCTTTTCAATGCACACAGTACAAAAGTACTTCAACAACTTATTTATGTGAAAATATACAAAAACATCTCAACATATGCGCCACCTTAACGAAACTTTCAATTAGGATATAAAGGTTTCTCATGAATCAATCGTGGAGTGGAGGAGTGATTTTGTTTATTATCATAGCCACCAATTCCTTTCTAAATAATTTAAATGAATTTTTCATTTTTCAATAAAATATATAGATGGTAGGTTTTTGAATATGAATTTGTGTTGTTTGTAAATGTAATATATACTGTAGAATTGTTCTGAAGATGGTTTATAAATAAGCCGAAACGTTAAAAACAAAAAAATTATATATATATATATATATATATATATATATATATATATATATATATATATATATATATATATATATATATATATATATATATATATATATATATATAAGGTACTAAGGATCGCTGACGCTTAAAAATATAATTAATAATAATTAATTAAAATGCATTATACATTATAATTAACGACTTTGGAAGATTTTTGCAATAAAGCATAATACACATTTAAACGTTTTTATCCCCCGGAATCAAACTGATCTATTCTTTGATTCTTTCCCCATTTTCTTAAAGGAAAGTTTTATATTAGCTAGCTGTTCCAGTTAGGGACCCTGTTAGTTTGGAGTTACAGAGTGGCTGTTTGGAATTTTATTACACAGAGGAAGTTTGCCACACATCTCACCTTTCCGCTTGCATCCAACTTGTTAGATCAGATATATATCCCCATACGATTTTTTCAGGCCCTAAATTGGAGGTTGCTAAACAACATAAGAAACTTGTTACAAATAGGATATTGATATATTTCAACATATTTCAATTAAGTAGATTTTCGCCATTCAAAATATTTTTAAAAGACTGACCTTTCTTAGCAGCTTCTTCGAAAAGTTCGTTCTGTGTATAAGTGTAATATTCTAAAAATATTTTCTTGACCCAGTATTACACTAGTATAATGAAAAAGGAAGGTGATTTCTGTTTTAAAATTTTGCTCGGTTTTTCTATAGAAACAACTTTTTGTTTTTTAAGTTGATATGACTGTCATTGATATTTAACAGAAGTTTCCATATTTAACAGAAGTTCATCATTTCTCTTGTTAACTTAAAAATTATAACGTTTTTATCTTTGGTAAAAACTTTGTCGGCGATTTTTTAATATGGATTTGTGTTAAGTTTAGTGTAATAACAAAATTGATGCATTTAAGGTGTTATAGCGACATAGCCATATCAAAAAAATTTATATAAGTACAAGAACTGTAATGATGGTAGAGAAGCAGTTAAAGGTGAACCTCGTTCAGGAGGACCTTCCACGTCAACCAATAAAGAAAACTTTTCCAAAATTAAGGATCTTATACTAAATGATCGTCGATTAAGTGTGAAAATAAATTCGAAAAAACTGTCCAGATTTGTGACAACATAATTCATGGTTTTTGCTTCACGATAACGCACTATCGCACACTACACTAATTATTCGTCAATTTTTTGCTAATAATCAAACAAAAAACGTGCCACAAGCACCATATTCACCAGATATGGCACCGTGTGAATTTTTTCTATTCCCTCAATTGAAGAAACTACTTCGTGGGCACCATTTTGGATTCACAGAAGGCATCAAAAGACTTCGCTCGCCGTTTTAAAGGAAGTACCAAAAGTTCAGTGCAAAAACTGTTTTGAAAACTGCAGAAAATGTTATAATGTAGGGATTACTTTAAATGAGACAAAATAAGTTTAAGTGAATAAATAAATATTCTGTGTTTTATTTAAAAAGTCACCCGATTTTTTGACCTCGCGTTTTGATTCAGCTTACTTAATGTACAATACCGGTAATATTTAAGATATCAGAAAAATCAATATAATATCAGAATATCAATTATTATATCAGAAAAATCAATTCATCAACTTTTAAGCAAAATAATACCCCGTTTTACTATTGCATTTGATAAAAAAACGTTTAATATTTTTCTTCCGTTATCGTTTTCGTTCAGAACGAAAACAAATTTGTTACGAAATATTAAATAACATCCTCAATGGATCTAAATTTATGTTTTTAATCAAAACAGTAATAATTAATGACATTAATCAGAATAAAAACTAGTTTTCTCTCCAATAAGGAAATACGATTTTAAAAATGCCGATCTGCTTTGGGCATTGAAGCATAAATCAATTTTCTAAAGCTTTTTCATATAAAATCCCTTTTAAATTTATTACTCTCACTCTTCCGACCTTATAGTCTGTACCATTTTGTACAGATTATTTGTGGAAAAGACATCATATTAATTTTCTACAATTTATATCCCAAGTACTCTAACTACTTTTAAAAAACCCGCCTATGCTAGATTTATCTATAATTGGCTGGATTGTATATTTTGAACCGTTACAAAATAGAACTAACTTTAACATAAAAAAATGTTTTATTTGATTTGAAAAAAGATTTCTCGTAAACTAACGGATAAATCAATCAATTATTTGAAAATAGAACTAATTTCAAGAATAAAATTATAATATAACATAAACTTTACAACACCAATCTGTTTTAATGCAAATTGAAAATAGGCCAAAATATACTTAAACTAAACTTAATAGTCGAACTAAAGCATTTTAAATCCCTTCCAGTTCGTTAGTTTTTTTTCTTGGTCAGATAGTTTTTTTTTCTTCGTTTCAGCGCGTTTTTTTCGTAGCTGAAGCTTTTAGAATGTTTTTCTTTTACGCTTTTTTTTGCGTCCAAGTAGAAATATTTGCAATTACCTGATTTTCCTCCGACATGATAATTAATGATTAATCCTCTTAAAATGGCATGTCACATTAAATTAACGAGAATCTATAATTTAGAGAAACAATCAAGATAACTTTAAAGTATATTTAGAAAACATTATCGTATTGTCCAGAACAGTGTTATTCAAATTCTTCAGTCATCGTTACAGTCTTTTATATGTCCTGGCCTCTTTAGATTTGCGTTTCAACTTTGTACTGTCTCTGCATTCCATTATCCAGTATTTTTATATCCTTTTCCATCTTGTTTAACCAACTCCTTCTTTGCCTTCCCCTTACTCTTTTCTCCAATGGGGTCCATCATGATATTGAGTTATTGTGACCTCTTTATATGACTTGCCCATTCTAGCTTCCTTGCCTTTATATATCTAGCAATGTTCTCTCCTCCTAATTATTTCCTCATTTTCTTTTCTTTTTAGTCTCCATCTTTTGTTACGCCCGGTCCAAGTAGTTTTCTCATCATTTTCCTTTCCAGTATTTTTAGGTCTTCTTTCTTATTTTTGTTGTTGTCGGCTAACTCCAGTCAAATTACTGATCTTATTAATGTGTATATATTTATAGAAATATTTATTACAGAAATATTTACTAGAGACTGCTCGTCTCTGCCCAAGTGCCTCCATGCGCCATCAGGTATCTCTCGGGACCGGTTTCTAGCCTTTCAGCCATCATCAGCCGAGCTCAAATTGAACGCAAGGAAAGCAGTTGGGAGGTCGGGGTCAAGTTCCTAAATTATTACGGGTGTCGATCCGTTCATTCTGTGACAATCACGACGTGAATTGTAACGTGAAAAATCCTCACAAGTCAACGCACAAAATTGTCCAAGAGATAGGTTGTTTTCAGTCAAAGGTGTGGGCCACTTTATAGGGGAACAATTAGCATCCTTACAAAAGGAGAAGCGAACAAGAATTGCATAATCATGATTGTGATAGAAGATTGGAATTTTGCGACTGGTTATTGGACAAGAAGCGTCAGCAACCCAATTTCGAAAAGCAAATTTTTTATAGCGATGAGCAACTTTTTTTTAAATGGCATGGTCAATAGGCAAAATGACAGATATTGGTCTGACAGCAATCCTTGTTGGACTAAAGAAAAAAAAAACATTTTAAAGGCGTAACAACATTTTTACGCCTTTTTGCGGATGCTGCGGATCCTTGGGCATTTCTTAAAAACTCCAGACTTGGAAGAGACTTGTCGAGATGTCTTGCGTGAAATCCAGCGCATGTACGTCGTAGACTTAAGCTACCAACATGAAGAAAAATTAATTCAACTTTCTCTTTTTGATTAAATAACTGATTCATCTTAGCAATTGAATTAAAACGTTGATATGAAACTTCTGTCAGATGTCAAGGACAGTCAGACCAACTTAAAAAACAAATAATTGGATCGGTACATAAAGCACTCGAATATTTAAAACAAAAGTCGCATTACTTTTTGATTATAGTAGTATACCAAGTAATCAACATATTCATATTCAGAAATGTGTTTAGCTGCTTATAAGGAATAATTTTCTTTTAAAGCGCATTTACTTATGCAATTTCTACATAATTCTCATACCATGTCAAAGAGTAATATACCTCGAATGTAAGTAATCTTGGAAACATTATTTTTTGCGGGTTAAAAGCATATGTACCTTTATTGCTACTTACTTGTAACGACCTTTCAGCTGAAAAACTAATATTTACGTAAAATTTCTTTCAATATTTCGAATACTTTTTTCTCCTACATCTTTAAATCGAGAATGTTTTTTTATACAATATCAATAATGGTAAAAGCCTACCTCTCTTTTTTGTACGTAATAGTGAAACGATAAAAATTAAAACGAACATTTGATAAAACATCACATGGGTTAAATAAATTCCCCTCCATTTTATTGAACTTAGTATCCAGGTTTTAGCTTGCCCTCCATTCATTCTCCATACTTGGTTTTCGTAAACAACTCTCCTTACATTTTACTATTAAAGACACTTTGAATATTTAATATGCGGTTTAAAAAAGCATCACCCTGTACAACTGTTTATTTTGGAATCAGAGAATATAAAAGGATGGAGAACTTACTGAACAAAATTACAACCTTTACTAAGAAAGTTGAAAACTTGATTAGCACTCCATATAAATGGACACATTATTCTATTGGTCTGGGTGTGCCTCTAGTGAAGGGGCTAATAGACTCCCGAGAGAGTTTATACATTATAAATGGATTTTAAAGCATAATTATAACCGCACTACCTTTTCGAGCTATCATATTTAGACATGTTCTTTAGGCAATAGATTAGTCACGGCACTTGTAAAGTCAAGGAGATAATTTATCTTTTACAGCTTAAGGATGGGTCATTTCTTTCTTGGAATATTACATTATTATTCCCATGAATTTGTGATTAAGCAAATGATTCCGAAATAAGAATTATAAACTATATTTGCACTTGCACAAATTTGCACAAAATCACAAAAATGTCTACTCCCCCTGAAATGTGTAAAGAAGTAAGTAAAGTCTACTCCCCCTGTAAAGTGTAAAGAACACCTGGTACTATCCAATCCAACAAATCAATAGTCCAACTCGGTAATGGTTTCAAAACTCATTTTTGCTTTGTCCGTATAAAGACCTTGTCCTCCTGATAATGCTGCTGATAACGAACAGCAAAGAACTCACAATGCACGACACCCAAGTGATACCTCCATAGACACAGCAACACTTTTAGCTAGGCGCAGATGATCACCACGATTATCCTACGATTTTCATCACAGGTCACAATATTATGCAAGAAGTTTTTTTTTCTTGAATCTGGAGAACAATGACGGAACAACATAAAAGTGCCTATTCCTATTCTCAGTTGTGAGTTCATCAAGATCCCAACGACTCTCTTTTTGAATTCTCCCTAGATTGTGTAAATGTTTAGAAATAACTTGCCGTGCTACTTTTAGTTTGCATCGGAACTCTAGCAGTATATGATAGGAATTTTCCTCCAGCAGAGCTACTAATTCTTTATCCTTCTTTTTTTTTCTGTCTCGAAAGTTCTGCATTGTTTAAGTCAAGTATTGTATGAAACAGTATCTTCCAAAGCCGCACAGGTCATATACTGAACTTCAGCAGTATTTTTTGCAGTTGGAAGGCGAAATAAAGACATTGCCTCAAATGTTGATTTTTCGAGCGATATTGCGTCTACAACTGATTTTTGAGGTTATATTCGCAAAAGGCTGGTATATTATACTTCGTTTTGAAGCTGAAAGAAAAAATAATTTTAACGGTTTGAATAAATTAACGCTTCAAAATAACTAGAATAAAGGTGAGGACCTAATATCATTAATTATTCTTAACACTATAAATACATGCACAAAATTTTTAATTTGATTAAGATACGAATTTTTTGTCGCACCTTATATCTTGTGCCTTTTTCCTTTTTATTTCTAACGAGTACAAGGACATCTATTTAAAAAAAAGGTTAGTTTTAATATCACACTACCCTTTGAATAAAAACTTGTTTATGCTGTAAAAATATATCGTAAAAGATTTTTTCTCCTGAAAAATGAATTGTCGCTCTGAGGTTTCTTCTTCTTTTCTGCATTTTTTCTTTGTATTTTATATTAAAATCGCAACACAAACATTTCCTCAAAGGCGAACTTTAAACTTCTGAATCCGTAACATTTCAGAACCACTCAAGGCGTTACAAATAAAAAGAAACGTAAAGGAAGAAGTTTAAAATGTCTGATTCGGAGTTTATCATTGTAAGAAAGTTAACTGAACAAACAAGTATAAGATATATCTCAGAAAAGACGGTATCTGCTTCACAATGATTTACATTATTTCAAGATCTTTAATACGTATTCATCATTACTAAAATATATTTTCATAAAACATTTCGCACATTGTTCATATGCTGTGTCACGAATATATTTTTATCATATAGAAAAAAAAAACCTGCGTGAGTGATAAAGTCTTGATTCTCCATTCGAAGTTCAGTCTCCACACCTTAATTTGAAGTTTAAAATCAGAGAAACTTAATTTGAAATGTAAAAATATATTATTGACGCCTTTAGTTAGTTTTGTTTTAAAATAAAATAAATTTTTTGTTATTGTGTAACTGTTTTTCGTAATCTTCAATGACACAATCTAAAATTCTTCTCAGGAAGTAAGTTTTTATTATATAAGCTGTCTTAAAGTGATCTAAATAAATAGTAGACGGAGGGCACATGGTCGGGAGTGTATGATGGATGGACCAAAATACTTCTGCCATATTAAATGCTTAACAAAAATAAAATAAAAACAACTAAATAACACAACTTTTCCCAAGTACTTACTGAAATTCCTTCTGTTAAAGAACATCAAAATTTTACACGTGTGAAATAGATTCACTTCGCTTTGGTTTTGCCCTGCAATGGCATTTTGCGCCAAAAAACCGGGCGAACTTTTGCATTAACCCAATAATAGCACATTAGAATTTTGACTATCATTACAAGACCATAAAATAATTCGATCTGCTTTTTTGACCAACTATTTAATTTATTTTCATACTTTCTACACCCAAATTTTTAGCAATCTTGTTTTTTTTTTTAACAAAACCAATAACCGTTAAAAAACATTTCTTTTTTGCTTACGTCATGATGGAAAAATATAAAGAAAAAAGGAACACTTGATAAAACATCACTTATCTTAAATAGATTCGTCATCTCATTTGAGTTCTTCTCCAGGTATTAACTTGCTCCCTTTCTTATATACCTTCCTTTTTTCGTAAACAAATCTAATGTTACATTCCCCTCACGTATATAATTTTTTAAAAACTTCATTGAAGATATATTGTGAGCCTTACTCTAGGGTTTTATTTAAAGCCAATACAAGAAAATCGATCTAAAAAATGATATCCTAAATCTTATACTATACTATCAATCAAAATATGTTTATGCTATAAAAATGTTATTGAAGAGAAAAATTTTCCTACAAGTATAAATTGTCGCATTCCAAGATTTTCCTTATTTTCTTCAGTCTTTATTGTATTTTATAATAAAATTGCAACAAAAACATTTCAGAACCACTCCAGGGATTACAAATTAAACCAAATGTAAAACAAAAAGTATAAAATGCCAAATTCATTTATTATTGTGGAAACAATTATCCAGGAAGACCAAAAATGACTAACATGCTATAAATATATTTTTAATAAGAATATTCTGGTCAAAATGTTAGTGTTTTAAATGTTATAGATTGTTTATATAATAACATTTCAAATATACATATTTCCAATTTATGATATGTGATATATGATTTCAATATCTTGTCGTGTGTTTTGTGTCTATATAAAGATCTTTTAAATAAAAGGCTGCTTTAGGGGACCGCAATATTACAGCGTCTTAATTAGCAAATCGACTGTTTACAACACATAATCTCTATGACGCCAGACTTCATGCTCGAAGACCTGTAACAGTGCCCATGTTGTTCAGAGTAAATCGCGCCAATAGACTTCAATGTTGTGAAGAATAGGCAAACTGTTTTGGTATCGGATGAGTCTCGATTTCGAGTGGCTCGAAATACAAGTAGAAAAAGAGTGTGGAGACGATCTGGAAACCCAGGACGCTCGAGAACGACCAGAGTTCAGGAAATTCACAGACATTGATGTGAAAGAAGCGACCTCATTTGCTTGAAACAATTTTTAAATGCTAAAACTGACTCTTTGTGTGCCAAATTGTAGCACACAAGATCACGTTGAAGTTTTGCAATAACCTGCCCAATCACCAAATCTCAGCCCTATCGAACATTTATGGGACATGTTAGGTTGACCACTTTTAATGCAAAATATGGTGTTTAATACAAGAGACCAACTTTTTGAGTGCCTTTCAACTGAATAGAATGATAAATAGAATGATAATAATAACATTGATAATTTAAAATTGAGTATGGCTCCAAGAGGCAGGGTAGTCATAAATACCCGAGGAGGTCATATACATATTCTAAAAAAACACCTATTATTGATCTAATAACGAAAAATAATCAAAAAAGCATCAGAATAATTTTCAAACATCTAATAAAAAATGTGTTTTTTACATTTCTTTATTTTAAAGAGCTGTATATAATTGTTACTTAGATTAGTGTTGATGTTTAGTATAAACATAGGTGTTTCAGTTAATAATGTCGATTTTTCTGCAAAATTTTAGTGTTTATTTAAATAACAAAATAAATTACCTTAATAATCAAAGTATTGGCTATCGTTAGTTATTACTTTTTCCCATCTTTCTGCCAAAGAATGAATTTCGCGCCAAAAAAAGTTTTGGTTTTTTTGAGGCCAACCATTCATCAAGCCACTGTAAATGTTGTTTTGGAAGTCAGTGCTGCATCGATCGAAATAAATGTTAGTCCAAAGGGGTTAAGTCCGGTGAATACGGCGGGTGGGGCGGGGGTTAAACGCCCCATTTAACGTTTTCCAAATAGTTTATTACACATTATGCAACATGGGGCCGAGCATTGTCATCTTGAAAAATGACTTGTGATGTGAAAAGTAATCGTGAGCCCAGTAATCGTTTCACCAGGTTTCAACCGTTCGTAATACACAACTTCCTATTTCCCACCAAATTCACAGCAAAACCTTTTTTCCATGTATACTGCACACTTCCTGTGATGTTCAAGGCTGGCCTGGATCTACTCATTATTTTTTGCGCTGTGGGTTATCAAAATAGATCCACTTTTCATCACCTGTCACAACTCGATACAAAAGGCCCTTTCTTTCCTGTCTGGCAAAGCAAAATTTCACAAATGGTTTTTCACCTTTCAATGTGTCTTTCCTTGAATTTATATGGAACCCATTTTCCTTCGTTCTGGATCATTCCCAATGCATATAGACGTGTGAAAATAGTGGATTCGGCAATGCTTGCTTGCTTTGTTTGCGAATCTGCATCTTCAAACATTTTTCGCCTGTCCTGGATGCTCTTTGTCTTTTATATCAAAATCACCACTTTTAAAGCGCTTAAATCATCGTTCACAAGTTTTTTGGGTTAGAGCATGTTTACCATAAGCTTCACTTAATAATCGATAACTTTCAGCAACGGTTTTCTTCGAATGAAAGAAGGTTGTTAAACTTTCCCGCAAAAAGGATTTTTCTGGTACATAAATCGACATATTCAAAACTATGAAAAACTATATTTTTTAAAACGCCATAGACGTCATTAGTATATACCAACAAATCGATTAGTAAGGTCATCTCTTAGCAAAATCGACATGATTAATAGAAACATCTATTACAACGAAACTCATTTAGTTTCCTTTCAAAATAAAAATTAATTTGTGAAAATACCTGAGGTCATTATCAACCCAAACTAGAATTTATATGTAGTTGTAGTTGTATTATGTTTAAATTAATAACGTTCGATGTGAGAGAAACTTAAATGGAAATGTAGAATTATATTATGGGAGAATTCTCAGGTGATATTTAGTATTAACCTTGACTATAAGGCAGAACGTATCCGAATAGTTTCAAACTCATATATTTATTTAAATTTAATTTTTACATAACAATGAAAAAATATAGAATTGTAAATCCAGATAAAATGATATCATATTCTACCTTTCACTTAAGCAGGATATGCTAACGTTTCACGGTTATTGCTACAGCTTTGTTGCATCCAACCCTTGATATCTCGAAGATCACGGAAAATGGCCAGCGTTTCTCTTTAGGATTACTAAACTATAGAGCTTTTACTAATCATAAAATTAATAACCCAGTTAAATACGTCCGGAATTGAGGTCATTTTCTATGATCGTTAGAATACAATGAAACTTAGTTGCGAGATGATCTTATATAGATTTTTAAAAGAAAAATCCGTTTAACAGTTTTTAACCTAAATATTTTTATTAACAAAGTCTGACATAGTAAAAGTCCATTTTTATTAAATAGATTCCGTCATTTCGATTGAGTATTCTGGCAGGTTTTAAATGATCCTCATTTTATTACTCCTTACTATTTTCGTAAACAAATCTCATCTTTCATTCCCCTCACGAATTTAATATTTTTAAAAACACCTTTGAAGATATATTGTGCCTCTTGCCCTACCGAATTATTTAAAGCCAATACAAAAAAATCGATCCGAAAAAAAGATACGCTTAATCTTACACTATCAGAACGTGCTCTAAACAAAAAAAAACATGTAAAAAAACTATATACTTTTAAAGAATTATAAATATAAGTATATGAAGAATAATTATATAACAAATATTAATTACAATATATGTTAAAAATACGTCAGAAAGGAAGGATAAATCCATATCTAATTATTTGATGATTCATAAGTAAATAGGTGAGATCAGATAGATCATATTTGTGTCTTTATTACATCGTAAAAGTCTAAACGTTTCAGCCATTTTGAAACGGAAGTTCCGTACTTCATTTTGGGAAATTACTCAGGCCTACTGGGGGGAAAGAGAGGGACAGTGATTGCGCTTACAGATCAGCGTAGTATGTCAGATCTCTGGACAATATCTTTTAGATTAGCAGTTAAATTTAGATGTTGGTTCATACCTGTCGTTTATCTTACCCTAACATATCAAATAATATTAATGTCTTGACTTTTTGGGACAGATTGTAAATGACCCTTATTTTCTAGAAGCCAAAAATGACACACTCAACACTCACCAAGGCCAAAAAAAAAAAAATTTGAATCATGAAATTGTATGTCAAAATATGGGTGATTTTGAAACTAATTTGCATATTAACTCTGATAATTATCTCTAATTTTTTTAAAATTTTCGAAACTTCATAAACACTAGTTTCAGAAAACCTAATTTTATTGGAATTGTGTACCGGTTACAGATGTAAATCATCTCAGAGGATGAGCTCAAAGCTATGGCTCAAACTTTATTTGACAAAGGATTTCAAGAAGAAGTTGGCTGAGAACCACATACTTCGTCAGACGAACGTATCGAAAAAAACGATCACAAAACAGAATCAGAAATGGAAGGAGACAACAACAACCATACCAATGTCCATTGACATGGCGACATGCAGTACTTCATAGGGAAAAACAAAAAAACAGGAACTGACACGAACAAAGAAACAAAACTAAACCCAATTTTTAGAACTGTCTTTCAGAGGCAGATGCACTTTCATCGAATATATCCCAAACAAGCCTGCGAAATATGGCCTGAAGGTGTTTGTATTATGTGATGCAAATACTTTTTATGTTACCAATTTTGAGGTGTATTGTGGACAAAAACCAGAGACACCCTACAAAAAGTCTAACATTCCAAGACATATTACTCACAAATGAGTTCAACTCTGGAAAAGAAGGAATCGAAATTTGACGTGGGATAATTGGTATACAATTTATCCATTGGCAGTCTCACTGTTGAAAGACAGATACAGTTTTTACCAAATAAAACCAGAAAAATTGGATCATCCATCTTTGGCTTACAAAGCAGCTGATTTGTAGCTGCTGTATAAAATACACCGCACCTGTAGTTAACTGTCAAACTCAACACTGTACCATAAATGTTATTATTTATATATATACATAACTATAAAAAATACAAAGTATTTTCGAAATAAATCGTCGTACTCTAAGATTTCTTCTTTTTTTCTATTGTTTTCATTCTCAAAATATTTCCTCAAAGGCGATGTATAAACTTAGAGATCCGTGACATCTCTGACCCACTCGGGGAATTACAAACAAAACAAAAGGTTAAAAAGATTTTACCATTCCCATTTAAAACTTTTAATTCAAAGATTATCATATATATATATATATATATATATATATATATATATATATATATATATATATATATATATATATATATATATATAGTTATATATATATATATATATATATATATATATATATATATATATATATATATAGATATAGATATATATATATATATATATATATATATATATATATATATATATATATATATATATATATATATATAGTTAGGACTCCAAATTTCCTTTGAAAAGACACAATACATGACCTGCAACAGACTAAGAACACTATTTCTAAAAACATATGGTAACATAAGACGAGTCTCTCAATTCAAATATTTGGGTACCATAATAATGGAAAATGGGTTGGAAAAAGCGGCCAATACGGGTAGATGTCAAAAAATGGAAACAGCATTGAAACTTACACAAAATATTTACAACAAAAAATGCCTATCTAAAAACACAAAACTGAGACATTACAACACAGTTATTAAGCCAGAATGTCTATATGGGGCAGAAACGCTCATTTTGAATAGAAAGAGAGACGTCGAGGATATTGAAAAAAACGAAAGAAAATTCATAAGACAAATCTTAGGCCCCAAACAAATAAATAGTACAACATACCGACTTCTAGAAAACCAAGAAATCAAACAATACACAGATATACATAGCGATATGAGAAAAAGAAGACTTAAGTTTTACGGACACATAAAACGGATGAATCCAAGTATGCTAACTAGACAAATAGTCGAATTTTATGAAAATAGGAGTAGAGCTAAAGTAGAAATAATTAAATGGATTGCTGCAATTAAAGAGGGCCTAAGATCAGCAAATATCACACAAAGTGAAATTCAGGATAGAGGCTGTTTCAGACACAAGGTTAACATTTGGAAGGTTGGTCAGAGAGAAAAATGTAGGAAGACTGGAGCAACTTGGTCTGACGAAAGGAAAAAAGCTCATAGCGAAAGAATGAAATTAGTATGGGCGCAAAGGAAGGCTAACAACAACAAACGCCTCTAATTGTAGTTCGCGTGGTCCACCAGGGCCCATACGTGAATAATAATAATAATAATAATAATTATAATAAATTAAATAATAATAATGATATTATACAAGGCGGTAGGGTTCGGCGGACAAGAACCCTTCGGAACCGTCGGGAGGATTTGTTCGGGGTTGGTGAGTCTGGAGCGAGTAGCAACTCCCAACTCTATGGCACCACAAGAATGGCAATGAACAAGGCAACTGAAAAAATCCATCCACAATTAGAATATAATAGTCAATGAACACCAGAGGCTTCAATACAAACCCAGCAAAAAGCAGGAGCTAATAATCAGGTACCGGCTGGCCCGCCCCCCATAAGGAGGGCTGTCAGCAGGACCGAGCGCACTCCACGTATTAGATGGACACGTGAAATGAATATTGATGTAATGAGTGCCTATTATTACGTGAACCAGTGTGCAGATATACCGCTACCTGGATGGAGAAGTGCACTTCACCAAGAATATAAGAAGAGGTTTGCTGAAACACAGTTATCGGAACAAAACTTAGCAGACCGTAAAAATCTTATATTAAGTAAAATCCGTAAAATCTTATATATATATATATATATATATATATATATATATATATATATATATATATATATATATATTATAATATTGGCTACAAACTTGACATGAGAAATTCCAGGAAACTGGAATCTCATTTGCTATACATGGACGACTTAAATAATAAAAGAACAACATTCAACAGTCTGCGGTATACAAGAACTAGCATCAGAAGGCTCATACAAATATTTAGGAATGCTTCAAAATCATAAATTTGATCATAGCCTATTAAAGAAGAATTTTTCCACTTTGTACCAAAAACGACTGACAAAAATCTTAAACACCAAACTGAACGGTGGAAACTTCATTAAAGCGATCAATGGCTGGGCGGTGCCAACTCTGACATATTCTTTTGGCATTGTTAAATGGTCTGAAGCAGATCTTGATGAACTGGATAGATTGACACGAAGAACATTGACAAAGTTCCGATGTTTACATCCCAATTCGTCCACAAAAAGGCTATATATTCCAAGAAAGTTGGGAGGCAGAGGGCTTGTGAATGTCAAGAATCTTTGTCTCAATCAGGAGAATAGGATGAGAGAGCGCTTCATTAGTTCACATAGCACACTAATGAAACTGGTTGTTAAGAAGGACCAGGGTTTCACCCCACTAAATCTAAATAAACAAAATCGTGTTGATAGTAGAACAGCACTGAAGGATATCGTTCAGGAATGGAAACAACAGACATTACATGGGAGATTTCCTAAATCACTTCAGGATGACTCCATTGACAAATATTTGTCTCTAAACTGGCTTACCGATGGACTATTATATCCAGAAACAGAAGGCTTCGCGACAGCTATTCAAGATAAGGTAGTAAGGACAAAAAATTATGAAAGACATATTCTACACATGAATGTTGTCGACAAGTGCAGGAAGTGCGGTGGTGTAGGAGAATCAATTGAACACCTTGTTGGAGGGTGTCCAGTCCTTGCCCCTAATGCTTACCTAGGCAGGCATAATCAGCTGGTGAAAATTATACACCAGCAAATCGCTTTAAAGCACTCGCTATTTGATAAGATGCCTCCACCATATTACAAGTACACGCCTTCCCCCGTACTTGAGTCAGCCGATACAATTCTTTATTGGGATAGACCAATTACAACAGATCGGACGGTTGACTATAATAGGCCGGATATTCTAATTAACAAAAAGAAGAGGAGAGCTTTCATAATTGACATTGCGATACCACTCTCTCATAACATCAGAAAAACTGAAATGGAATAGGTCACGAAGTACGAAAATCTTGCAATTGATCTGAAAAATCAATGGAAACTCCAGAAAGTGGAGGTGTTACCTTTTGTTATATCCGCCGAAGGCCTAGTAAACAAAACCTTTTCCAAAAATCTGGAAATTCTTGGTGTTTCAAAATCGATTACCACAGTAGGACAACGAGCAGTTCTCTTACAAACTTGCCATATTGTTCGTACGGTACTAAGCTGAATGGGAGGAGCTGAACTGCTTTCTCATTCTGGCATTGTAAACCCGACCAGCCTAGGCTGAGATGATCGATGAATCATGTTTGTGATAATAATAATATATATAATATATATAATTAGGTGCGTATAGACCCGGTTGGATCATGCAAAGCATCCTGACTCATTTTCTAGTGTTCTTTCTGATCCTCCACACCTCTCTCATCCTTCCTCCGTGGATTCTCTTTCTTTTCTCTGTCCACATATGTATTTGTCCACATATGTATCTGTTTCCACATATGTATTTTGTTTCTCTACGTTCTTCTATCCTCAATCTCTGTCAGACCCATTTGTGCCTTTTCCAGATCAGCTCTGACTTGTGTGATCCGTGATACTGTTGACTTGACTCCTTGTATGTATGTAAGAATTCTGTTGGTGAGTCTTGTCGGTGGGAGTCTACTAATATGTCCATACAATTTCAACCTTCTTTTTCTTATGTCCGCCGCTACGTTGGACATTCTCTCTATGGTCTTTCGAGAATGTAGTCTCTGTATCCTTCTTCTATCAGTTTTAGACCGAGAATTTTCCTCATAATTTTGCGTTCTTCTTTTAGTATATTTTCTATGCCGCTTTTTGTATGAAGTGTAAGTGTCTCGCTTGCGTATAGTCCTTCTGGTTTGATTACTGTGTTCTATGTGTCTTGCCTATATATATATATATATATATATATATATATATATATATATATATATATATATATATATATATATATATATATTAACATCTAAATATTTGCTCAAGAAAATCTTCCATAACCACAATCTTTTTTGAGGTTTTACGACTATGTTGCTATCCTATTGAAGTAAAAAAAAAACAGTGAAATACATTGGATAGTATATGAGTAAACTAATTTAAACACTAATTTTTAGTTTTCATGTTGCATTTGCTAAAACTTATAACAAAATTCTTTAAACATCCAATAATAATAATTAATTTGTGAAAATACCTGAGACCATTTTCTTTCCAAACTTGAATTGTGTACCTAACTAAAATTTAAATGAATGACGTTTAAAGTGAGAGAAACTTTATTGGAAATGTAGAAATATATTATGGAAGTCTTTCCAGGTGAGCATTAATTTCAGCGTAGCCTAACGTTGTATATATAAGAGTAATATATGATGTAAGTTAGAATTTCCTTAGTGTGTACGTTATTGCCTCTCCAAATAACAGATTTGCATTTAAAATTTACATAGTTTCACATATTTGACTAATAAAATAGATTTCTCATTATTTTAATATATCTTTCTTAACTTGCTTTTATATTACAAGATGTGCTGTACTTTGTGTCATTAAACAAATACAACTCTTTCTCTAGATTAGTATGATATTATACATTCGCAAAATAGATTTACCAACGCTGTTACATTTTTATTACATATTGCAGATGATGTTCAAAAAACCAAAGAAAATGTGTTTGTTTAACATTACTACTAACATTTGATACACTTGTAGTTTTTTAATGTTTCAAACGTTTATTATAGATGTTATTCTTCATATTCGCCTTTTTAGGGTTTCCTCAAGAGTAGCTTGAATTAATACTAATTCCTTTAATGATATTTTATTATCCTTAATCTGGCATTTAATTTAAAGCCAATAGAAGGAAATCAATCTAAAAATACTGTACCCTAAGTCTTACACTATACTTTCAATCAAAATATGTTTATCTTGTAAAAATATATCCTGACACAAGTTTTTTTTCTTGAAAGAACAAATTGTCGCATTCTGAGGTTTCTTTTTATTTTCTGTAGCCTTTTTTTATTTCATATTAAGATCGCAACACAAACATTTCTTCAAAGCGAAATTTAAACTTCGGTATACGTGACATTTCAGAACCATTCGGGGGATTACAAATAGTAGAAGGGAATGTAACGGAAGAAGTTTAAATTGTCTAATTCGGAGGTTATCATCTAAAAAAAAAATAACCTTAGAGAACATGAAGGAGATAAAATGAAATCGATTCTTCATTTCATTCACGTGAGTAATATATACTACGTGACATAGAAATCCGAACACCCAGCAAAAATTATTTAATATCAATAATAATTTAGATAAATAATTACATGCATTACATTTAATATCAATAATAATTTACATAAATAGTTGATGCGCTTGTTACACACCCTTATTAATGTGTCTGAGCATTGATCTGATGAGATGATTAATGTTCTCCTGGGGTACCTCATTCCAAGCGACTTCTACCTCATGTCCAAGTGCCGCCAAAGTTTAAGAGAGTTGTTGTAAATTTAGTAGCCTTCTACCGATCATGTCCCATAGATATTCGATTGGGCTTAAATCGGGATATCTTAGAGACCTTGGCAGTACATTAATATGGGCATGAGCCAAGCATGGTCCATAGCAAAGTAGTCCAATGTGACCCTTGCTACACATGGCCGGGCATTATCTCGTTGAAAAATTGGGTTTAGGAGTGTCCTTAAATATGGTATGAGAGGGTCCACAATTTCTTGGACGTAGCGAAGTCATGTTTTCTCTGATGAACACTAGAGTTGACCTAGAGCTATAAGCAATGACATCCCATGCCATAATCCCAACAGTGTGATGAAAATGCCGTGCAACAAAAAACTATGGGTATCATCGTTCACCACGTCATCTTCTCACTCGTACCCGGCCATCGTGCATGCCTAAATAAAATCGAGACTTGTCATTAATTCATTGTGTTCCATTCGTGGTCCCACAATAGCCGTTCTCTACACCACTCAAGTTGATTGCGTCGATCATCTGGAGTTAAAGGTAGCGCCCAATGCGGACGATGTGACAAAAGTTCAAAAGTTCTTATCCGACGCTAAACAGTCCGCATTCCTATGGGTTGTCCTTGTTCTGCAAACGCATGCAGACAATTATATGTTTGATAATTTGCAATTGTCCTAGTGGTAGAGAAACGATCCTTTAAGTCAACAACTTCAGGCGGAGATCTTCGCGTTCTATTGTTCTTCTGCATGATCCTGTACCCCTGACTCGATGCGTACAGCCTTCCTGAACCCATGCCCGACAACATCTTAACACCTTATCAAGACTTCTGTTCATTCTGTGAGTAATTTCCCAAAAAGAGTGTGACCAGCCTCTCGTAGTCCAATTATCCGTCCTACAAATTTAACCTATTGTCCATGCAGCCCGAATCACAAAAACCATCGTAAAGGAGAAATTCCAAATTGATAAAGTTTAAAAGTGGTGGTTTAAAGTCGTGGTATGGTAAAGATATACACAAAATATTAATAAAACTAAATAATTTTTACTGGGCGTTCGGATTTCTATGCCACGTAGTATATTTAAAACACTTTTTAAAATAGAGTGTGATCCACAGCTGTAACATTTCGATAAAAACTATTACAAGAAAATCTCCTTAAAAAAAGTACCCTAAATTTTACAAATTTAGGTATAACTTAGGTTTTTAAAGTTTTTTTCTATATGCTGCAGTATTTTATTGGGTTTTGTATTAAAATCCCCATACTGACATTTTCTCACACACGAAATTTAAACTTCGGGATCCGCGGCATTTCAAAACCGTTCTACGGATTACAAATAGAAAGGAACGTTAGAGAAGGATTTTGAAACATCTAATGCAGATATTATTATCATAAAAAACATAACTAAGGAAACAGGGAAAAGACCTATGTACCAATGCAACAAACGCATTATTCATAAATATACATTTTAAATATTATGGATTTTAAAATTTCATACACAATATTGTCAGTTTATCAAAGAGTTTCAGTTATGCGAATTTTTTTATACAATCATAACCAGGATTCATCATTCAGGAAATTCTTCAATAAGAGTGTCAGAACTTAATAAATAAATTATTGTTATAAAACAATTATTGTTATGAAAGATCTTATTCGTGCTTTTGAGGTTAAACTGCAAGTTTTCAGTAATGATATTGTTACCAAAAACTACAAGTATTTCCCAAACTTGAAAAAAATCACCAAAGATATGGATTTACTCGAAAACCCGGACCAAGACAAAGTCCCTGAAAACTTTAATTCGGTAATTAATTGTTCAATCAAAGAATTTTCATCGAGATTTTCTTAGTTCAAAGATTTATGCGAAACATCAGAATACATAATAAATTTGAGTTTATTATGTTTCCTGATGTGACTTCACTAGATGAAAAATTGAAAAAATTGAAATGCAGCTGATTGATTTCCAGTCTAGTTCAATATGGATTCAAAAATTTATCGAAATAAGGAAATAGTTGGAATTAAATGAAATAGAAAGACTATCAGGTAATATGAGTAATAATACCAATAGCAAAATTATGGAAACGCAGGATTCAATTCCAGACACATTTAGCTGTCTAAAGAAGCTGGTTTTTGCTATGTTAACAATATTTTCATCTACTTATGCCTGTGAGTCATTATTTTCAGAAATTAATAACATTAAAAACTCGCTTAGAAACCGTTTGTCAGATGACTCCAGTTCAACTGCTAAAAGTAACAAAATATGAACCTTATATAAGTTTTCATTTAAATAAACATAAATCTGTTAATATTACTATTGCTGTACTAAAAGTATAGCTTGTACAAAATAACCAAATTGTGACTCCAGAATGCATTCGACCAGACGAAACCGAGGAGGACATTTGTTCTTTAAAGTAAAATTAATACTCCCTGATTAATGCTTGTACTTATTATTGTTCCTTATTTTAAAGTTCTGACACTCTTATTGGACAACCCTCGAACTCAGGTTCAACCCAAACAAAAAACAATATGTAGCAACTAGTGTTGTATGTTAAAATGATATATATGGTATATGTTAGGATTTTCTTTGTTTACAGTTATTACCTTTCCCAAAAACATATTCATAAACAATGGCAATATTTTCACACTTTTATTATCAAAGTAGAATTTTCAGCTTTAGTCATGATTTACCCCTGCTTGTTTTATTACACTGTATATTGTCTTTTGTAATATTAAACAGATATAAAATTTTGAATCTAGATAAGAATGATATTATACCTTTCACTTAAGCAGGGTTTGCTAGCGCTTGCCTGTTACTGCTAGATCTTTACTGCATAGAAAGTTGATATCTCGAAGGCCACGAACAATGGCCAATGTTTCTGTTTAACATTACGAAACTACAAAGAAAATTTTAAAACGGAGCATCATAAACTTAATAACCCAGTTAAATTCGTATAGAACGAGTGGC
The DNA here is from genome assembly GCA_031761425.1 of Cosmopolites sordidus. Lineage (NCBI taxonomy): Eukaryota > Metazoa > Arthropoda > Insecta > Coleoptera > Curculionidae > Cosmopolites > Cosmopolites sordidus. Next base: position 4,001,418 of record JARFXV010000080.1, on the reverse strand, counting down.
ATTTTCTGTAATCGTTAGAATATAATAAACATATAGTTGAAGTTGTCTTATAAGAGTGTAAGAACTTTGACTGGAGGCATAATGATAAGTACAAGTAATCCGGTAATTTTTATTTTATCTTGAAGAACAAATAATGGTATTATGTTTTTAGAATAATGTCTTTCCAATGGCATCGTTTGATGGAATGCATTCGGGATGCCCAATCTTTTATTACTCTTTGATACATACCGCGACGTACATTTTCAATGGTAGCCTGAATGGCTCGTTTAAGTTCAGAAATTATTTGGGGTTTATTTCTGTAACCAAAAGATGTCATATAACCCCACAAAATTGAAAGAACACATTGTTTACATCCACATTTATCAGTTCAGCTTATTTCTATAGAGTTCACTATCAAATGTAACACGATTTCCACCATGTCTTCAAAAAAATAAGATCGCCCCACTTCTTCAGTTCAAAATCCATAACTTTAATCTGACCGTGAAACCGAACTAAACCGTGACTTTTTGAGGATGAAGATCCAACTCCTGAATCACTTGAAGATTTTCACCGGCCCAAATCCCGCAGTTATGTTTATTCAGAAACCCATTAAGCTAGAAGTGCGCAAGGTAGGAAAATATTTTTGTTTTCCCCGAATTGGAGGTCGCTTTCGAACTGCTCTGGAGTCCACTTCGTGTATCGTGTATCTTAGCGTAAGGTATAAGGAACATTTACATTTTACACAGTGTTGCCTCTATTACATTTCAAAGTTCTGACATTCTTATTGAATAATTCTTATTGAAGATATTAAAAAGAATGCTTCCAATGAACCACGTAAATAAATGCAGAAAAATGTTGTGCAACTCATTTCATATATACTTCAGTTGCAAGTTGGACAGTGTCATAAATTTAAACGTATATAATGAATGTCGCACGTTGGAACTTTCTTAAGTTTGTTAGTTAATACTCATCTTATATATATTAACTTTACAATTACCTTCCATATTTTACAAAGTTTACATCTAACTACAACATCGTGTTAATTATTGGTGGTAAACTTAGTTTCCGCCGCTAATATATCTCTAATATTAATATGTAGAAATTTATGCAGTTGGTTGTAACTGGATTTTCTCATTTGATATATTTACACGTAATTAAGATTATGTAACTATGTATTTGTAAACAAATGATTAAAAAAATAAAGGATATCATATGGAACGAAAAAAGTTTTTGTTCGATATGTCCTTCTCCATTTAGTTTAAAGAAAATTGCAGCTGAAGCATACAGAATATTATCTGAAACTTATTGTGAACAAAATCCATCAGAAATAATATTCAGACAGTGGTTCCAACAAGTCAGAAGTGGCAGTTTCAATACGATTGGAAAAAATCACCTGGACAACCGAAAAAATTCACGACCCGGGTCTCGGACTGTCAAGTAAATTAACTCAAAAAGATTTTTTGTTTTTACACATATTTCCATTGACAGTATCAAAAGGTTTAAATGCCATGGGGAAGATCAACATACACAGAGAAGATCCAACATGAAAATGACAACCACATGTTGCAAAACCTGCAAAAAATGTGGAGTTGAGAGTCGAATAGGAGGCCTTATTGCACTCCCAGCTTATTCTCCAGACTTGCGCCATCACGGTTCTTTCATTTTTTGATCGATATTACACGTTTTTGCTTTTACACATATTTCCATTGACAGTATCAAAAGGTTTAAATGCCATGGGGAAGATCAACATACACAGAGATGATTCAGCATGAAAATGACACAACAACATGTTGCAAAACCTACAAAAAATATGGAGTTGAGAGTTGAATAGGAGGTCTTATTGCACTCCCAGCTTATTCTCCAAACTTGCGCTATCACGATTCCTTCACTTTTTGATCGATATTGCACATTTTTGTTTTTGCACATATTTCCATTGATTGTATCGAAAGGTTTAAATACCATGGGGAAGATCAACATACACAGAGAAGATCCAACATGAAAATGACAACCACATGTTGCAAAACCTGCAAAAAATGTGGAGTTGAGAGTCGAATAGGAGGCCTTATTGCACTCCCAGCTTATTCTCCAGACTTGCGGCATCAGGATTCTTTCACATTTTGACCGTTATTACACGTTTTTGTTTTTAAACATATTTCCGTTTACGAAGATGTTAGAAAAAGGGATCAACGAAAGGATTGCGTTTAAAGATAAGACATTTTGTTGCTAGTGGAATCAAAATTTTGCCAGAAAACGAGAAAAATTTATAAAATGCCTTGGAAAATATTTATAAATATATATATCAGTAAGACATGCTATTTATTGCTATTTTTTTTTAATACCATAAACTATTGAAAGGTAATCCTTGCAAAATATCAAAGTTAACATAGTAGATTATCAAAACACATAAATACCACTCTATATAATGTCTCTTGTTTTGCAACTAAATTTCTGCTTTATCACTCTAAGGTATGCTTCCAATACAAACTGATTATACTGTGGTTTACAGTTGGCGTTACACCTCATTACAAACTATAATTGAACATACATATGGCCTACATTGATCGTTGCAACAATAAACTACATTACAATTAAACAAATTATACAAAAGTTTTAATGATACATATTATTAAGGTATCAACATTTTATAAATAAAATATTATTTTATAAGTAAAAACTTAATGTAGAAAGCGCAATAAAAAAACAATGAAAAACATACCTAATTTAATACAAATACATTAAAGAATAACATTTATCAATATTTATACTATAACAAAACATATTTTGTTTTAACATTAATGAAATATCGTCATATTACTTGTTTCTTCTAAATTTCAGTAAGAACGGGAGAACGAAAATATATACTATAATTTGAGAAACCTGTGGATAAACTAATTTCTATTGTTACGTGAAAGATCAATAATCAAGACTTTCTTTCGAAAAAACCATGAACTTTCACCAGACATGACACATTTTCACGAAATTGTTAGATTAGGCTCATCGAAAGCCGAGTAGAACTCGAACAACCCATAATAAAATTAAAGCAGCCGAAATTTAGTAAACAGAAATAGTTAAATTATAATTTATTTCAATATATGTAGTGGAAAACGCAAAGCAATATATCTCTTTATGTAAATTACAGGTTAATGTAATTTTAACAATTTGACACTTAATGGCCCGTTTGCACTAATCAAATCTTAAACTCAATGAACGCAATTCAATTGAAATTATTTAGTCAAACAACTAAATAAAAATATTGCCAGTTGAACAATTGAATTACCATGAGTGAGTTTTCAAATAAAACATAAAGTATTTATTTATTCATTCAAATTTATATTGTCTCCTTCAATATATTCCACTGTTACTGCAATATCCTTCAAGACTAAAACAGTTTTTATACTCGACTCCTGGTATTTCTTTCAAAGGCCAGCGAACTTTTTTGAATGACGTCTATGGACTAAAAAAGACGTTAACGAACTAGTTTCTTCAATCGAGAGAACAGGAAAGTCACACGGTGTCATATCTGATGAATATGGTGTTAGTGAAATTATATTTGTTTGATTTTTAGAGAGAAATTGACGAATAATTATTGCGGTGTGCAATGAAGAGTTATCGTAATGTAAAAACCATGAATTGTTTGTCACAAACCTGGATGTTTTGTCTCTAATGCTCAATCGGCAATTAGTCAGTACAAGATCCTTGATTTTCGTAATAATTTCTTTATTGGTTGACGTGGAAGGTCTTCCTGAATGAGGTTCGTCTTCAAGTGCTTCTTTACTATCACTAATGTACCACTTGGAAACATTGTTTTTTGACATAGCTTCATGGTCGTAACACCTGGTTAATATTTTTGATGCATGAGCACAAGAAATTTCGTTTTTTAACCAAAATTTAATGCTAATTCTTTGCTCAATAAACTTATTCATTTTAAAAAATCGCCGACAAAATTTTGTAACTATAACAAAAGACTATATAATTTATAACTTCACAGTTCAACCAACTTGAAAAGCAAATGGTTGTATCGATACATAAAACCAGCAATTTTTTAAAACAAAAGTCACCTTACTTTTTAATTAGTTCTATGTGTCCACTGAACAGAGCTAGCCTAAGATTTAATATCTAGTTTGATTGAACGAGATAAAACAACAAGCACTTCTCGAGTATCTTTGAACGCTTTATACCATTCATATGCATGTGCGTTTAATGTGTATGGTTCACCGTAAGTCTTCGGCAACATTTTCAACAATTCGGCACACAAAATTTCGTTTGACACACAAAATTTAAGGCAAACTCTTTGCTCAATATTTTAATTCATAGTTAAACCGTAACACACACTAACATCGACTAACAACAACAAAACCAGCTGCTAGACAATCACACATCGTAGCTAGGCACAGTGCAGCCATCTGACAGCAGGAAAAAAAATTACATAATATTTGATCCAACCTGTGTAAATGGGAATTTTCATACAAATGTAAATAAATCATATATATATATATATATATATATATATATATATATATATATATATATATATATATATATATATATATATATATATATATATGCATTTGAATTGGAGGGCAAACTGATAGGCAACATAAAAAAAATACTAAAAATGTTTCTAGTTTTCAAATAAATATGTCAGCCAACTTTTGTTTTTTCCCGCAAAGGTATGTTTCCAGTGCAAACAGATTTAACTTAGGATTTACATCTGGCTTTACATCTCATTATGAAGTATAATAGAGCACCCAGAGGGTGCACATTAGTAATTAACACAGTAAATGACGAATCATATAAGAAAATATACAAAACTTACGAGTCATTTAGTTAAAAGCATTTCTTGTTATTCTAAATCTAACGCAAATATGAAATCAAAATATAATTTAGAAATATTAGTGTGACTGTGGTATTCAAAATAAAGAAAACTTTTGAACTGCATTATTAGTGGTAAACTGTGTATATAATCCAAACAAAAAGATTATTTTTAAAAATTGTTAAAAACCAATAAACATATGTTGTAGTTTAAAACAGTGTGCTGTGTTGATTTTTCTTATTCTACGTTGCGTAGATTTCGAGATTAAACCAAGGATCTATATATCACACAAATCTGATTCATACAATCGTACAAAATAAATAAAACCATTACAAAAGATTATATACAAAAATAAAGAATACGTTATAACTTCTCAAAACTTTAGCAAAGTATTACCAGTCGATATCTCATCTACATATTTCAATTTATCCGGAAAATTTCAGAAAAGCGCGAAATAACAAGAATATGGTTTTATAAGATTGGGAAAGAGAGTTTACTTATTGGAACAATGGTTTAAATTTTTAATCGAAAAAGTAACTTGAACATCATCTATATTACACATTATTAATATTAAATGTAATTATTTCGATTCTGGAGAATTTTATTAATCGTTGAGACTTGTTAGCGTAATAATTGTAAATACAACTTACAATTTTCTGTTTGTCTCGTTAGTTTAAAATATGAGTTGAGAATAAAAGTCTATAAGAGGGGTCCTTCTCCCTTCAGCTTCCAGTTGTTGGGTAAAATAAATATTTGTTAATCATTAAGTTTTGCATATACGAAAACAATAAGCGAGCATAATGCAAATATAAAAAAAAACCGCTTGGTATTTTCGAAGATCATTGACATTTTGAAATTTTGTAGTCAACATAACCTTTCTCTTCGAAGGCACGACGAAAAAAATGATTCGATAAATAGGGGCGTGTTTCTAGGCTTAATAAATTACGGCACAAAAATTAATTCCACTTTTAAAAAACATATGATTGGCTCGAAAGTTTTTAAAGGGACTTCCATAAGCATTTAGAACCAATTACTGCAGTGTATGTTAGAAATTTGCCGTCAACATATTGTGAAAAAAATTGAAAAATCCTCTTTGCAACTGCTATAATGGCTGATGGATGATACCACGGACATTTCGGTTCAAACGTAAATGGTTTTAGTGTTCCGATGCGAATTAAATGGTAACATTTTTTAACGATTTCGGTCGTTTTTAAATCCAACAGGACAAGATACTGAGCAGCTTTCGGAATGCATTTTGCAACAGTTAGAATCTATTTTTAGAACTTTCTCAGATAAATTAATAGTTCCAACCTATGATGGAGTTGCTGTTATGCGTGGTCATTTGGGAGGTGTGAATATAAATGTAAAACATATGTATAAAAATGCACACTTTGTATACTGCTATGCTCATCCGCTAATAAATTGCTGGAGCAAACTGTTTCAAGCATATCAAGTTTGAGAATTTGTTTAGTAACATAAACGATTTCTAGTTTTTTTGGATATTCGCCTGATAGAACCACTGCAATACGACAAATTTGTAACAAACCAATACTCAAATCATCACAAACACATTGGACTTCTTAATTCCATACAATAGCCAATAGATTTAAATAAGAACTTCAGACATGTTTTGAAAATATCCAATAAGGTGAAACAAAAAAAATATAAACAAAAAAAATATTAATAATACAGAAACTACCTTGCAAGCCGCTGGGTTCCTCAAATGGTTGGGGAACGATATTTTTTTTGTTTTGGTTACATTTTTTTGCAAAGGTTATGCCACATGTGGATATTTTGTATGATCAATTACAGTTAATTAAAACAGATTCTTTCAAAATTCAAATGCCAATAGAATAATTTGAATAAAAAAATTTGGGAGATCAGAAATAATTTACCATCTGCTGAAACACCTACTTTTGACCAGAATAGTGTACATTTTAAGAAAAAACGAAAATTAATCTCCGCTAGAGCAGTTTGTGATATAATAACTTTTCAAATTCATGAACCATCTTTCAGGGGCAAGACTTTTCTTATTTGATATTTATCCAGAATATCAAGAAGCGCTTCCAAATAATGACATTAAAGGCTGTTTAAAAACATTAAATTTTATTTTGAATATGGGACTGGATACAACTTTTAAAAAATCACTAAGGCATTGCGAATACTAGTGATTATACCGATGACCATAGGCGAAGCCGAAAGGTGTTTTTTGACTTTGAACTTGATTTAAACATATTTAAGAAATTCAATGGGGGAAGATAGACTAAATTCAATGGGGGAAGATAGACTAATTAGGTATGTTAAATATTGAGAGTGCTATGGTCGAACTAATTCTTGGACTGAATAAATCTTGGAACGGAATAAATAGACTTTAATGTAAACGTTATTGAAAAATGTCTTTTGGACAAAAACAGACGAATAGAATTTCACTTTAAAAACTAGGAAACCGCGAGGTGCTAACCACCGACAAAAATGTGTACAATAACCCTTTTTTGTCATAAAACTTTGATATTTTTTTGAACTTTTTCGAATTTTCTCTATTGATTCGCAGTTACAATAAACTGTTTGAATCGTTTTACTCTTCAGGAAACAGTAAGTACACATTTATTCATTCTTTTATCTGCGCAACAAGCAACAACCCATTCTACAATGTCCTTGTAAGTAGTAACAATACAAAATTTTAATGTTTTCCTGGTTCACCTCCTGTATAGGGTTTCGATAACACGAAAAGTAAAAGGACGAAGAGGAAAACAAAAAAAATCTTCAGCAGCACTATTTTCTTCTACGCTCTCCCACTTTAAAAACACACGAGCCGCCACTGGCTTTTTCGAGCCGATAAGTTCGGTTGTTGGCGCACGGACGCTCCCACTCTGTCAATGTTTGCATCGGTTCTCTCTGACCTTCGACGGCCGGGAACGCGTTTATTTAACGTTGAACCAGTTTTCTCAAACTTATGAACCCATTGCTTAAACAGCGGAAGGGTTCGGCATTGTTGAGCATCGTGCAAATTGAAATGTCGAAATTTATGACACGCAATAGAGGCGGAATTTTTGCGGTAATACTCGCGCACACAAAACGAGCGCTCCTCTCCCATATTGCGCTACATGGTGACTATATTTTCCTGAGCCGAACTATCGTTTAAGACCAACCCCACCTTTTCATCCCTCCTACCAAATGTTTTACAAATGAAAATATTATGACAATAGTTTTAACACACAGTGCCTAACTTCAGATAGGAAGTACGAGCATCTCAAAGCGAATATTGTACTTTCGTATCTCAACAAGACACTGTGTACCAGAACAGTTACACTGTTTTCGAATATGGTAGAAATTCAGACATAAGTTATTTTATTTAACATGAAAAACACTGTATATTTCCTAGATCTTCCAAGTAATTGATCTCGTTGGTAGTCGTTCAAAGAATGTTCAATTATGTAGAAAAATCAATAAAATGCATAAAGATAAAAGACAAAGAACGAGTATTATTTATTAATTATTTATCGAAGTCCTAAAATTCGCTCGTTTCTACATCGATAAAAGGAAAACCTATTAGCATATTTTGCCAATATCTAAGTGTTTTATTTGAAATGAAATTAAACCCTTGAACTACAATTAAATTATGTTCTCTGCTTGCCACTTTGCCAGAGTTGGTATATTTATCTATTTTCCAACATCCACTTTATCCGGAAATTCATTCAAATTATTTACAGCTTCTATCTGTACGAAAAAATAAGAATTTGTAGTTCCCTTTGGTTTCCATATACATATATCCACCCAATCTAACTACCGAACTCCTAATTCGATATGTTTTATAGAAACAGAGCACAATTTAGTTTTCTAGTTATTTGATAAATTATTCAGTCTCGTAATTACTTTCACAAATTAATTTGAACTTTAGTAATAAAATGACCTTTCACATAATTTTTTTTTATTGCATCAAATCAAAATTTGTGAATTATTTTTCTCTTTTATTTATACACGGTATCAAATAAAAACTTTAAAGCGAAAATTGTCATTTGTACGTCGAAAAACTGTAAAGAAAAAAAAACACAAATTATTTATTTTTTACATATTAAGACGATCCATAATGTGCTTCAAGAAAATAATGATCCTAAACACCGAAGTCGCCTGTACAAGTCTTGGCAAGAGGAAAATGGCATCTTGACAATGGACTGATCTTTACAATCTCCAGAATACCGACCCAATTGAAAATGAGTGGAGAATTATGAAGACACAACTAGCTGGAAAACCGGTGTACGGTTTGAAATAGCTGGCACGCAATATTCAGAAAATTTGGCGTTCTCTGTCAGTCGATTATACGGAAAAACTGGTCGAAAGTATGCCCAGAAGGTATGAGGTCAAACTCGAGAACTTGATGGTGATTCAACGGCTTATTAAAAGCTTGCTCCGTGTTAGTTGTGACATACTTTCATACAAAAACAAAGTTATAAATAAATATATATTTTGCTTAAAAAATCGCGACTCAGACTGTGTATATGATATAGACTGTGTCTGTATATAGTTTAATTAAAAAAAATCTGAATATTCTGAAAGAATCATCAACAATATACTGGCAAGAAGTTAAAATGAAACGTGATGCAATTATCTACATTTCCTTAGTATAAACACTATTTTAATTACGTCACTCTTATGAAAGTAACTGACTAAAATAACCTGTATGTGTTCGTGACGTAAAGCAAAAAGCCAACAAACGGCGTACAGTATAGCAAGTAAGATTTCCCAACACGTTCTATGCACGCTCTCAAGAGAGTCATTTATCGAAGGTCTAAAATAGACTTCTGTATTTTATTTGCTGATGAACTGAAAATATTTATTCAATTTGTAATATTGGAGACGTTACATTTGTGTAAAATACTTTTATATGACTTGGTACTTGTACAAATTATTATATGAAAATGCAGCTCGAGAATTCTCGAAAACATTAAATAGTTGTTTTTTAAGTTTTTATTAATTACCATTGTTTTTATGGTTTATCAACCATGAGGAAGATACATAATACACTATATATATGAACATTTTTCATGGGTGCTTCACTGGGAACGAGCCCCACCCATCCCTTCAACTGGATGGCATATGTTTTGTCTCTCGATGTACAGACTCTTCAAGGCGCCGACACATACCATACCATCAAGAATAGGGAGACCCTATCCACCGTCAACAACCCATGTTTTTGCCGACTTCCCGTCGTATTGCGAATATATGTAATGTTAGAGTTTCTTGGACTGCGTCTAATGAGACAACAGTAGCTGAGTGTCATCATACACCCAACCCTTGGGTTCCACAATCTCATGTGGAACACACAACACCTGCGTTTCCGCCTAAATGAACATTTTTCTTGGGTGCTTGACTGGGAACGAGCACTACCCATCCCTTCAACTGGATGGCATATGTTCCGTCTCTCGATGTACAGACTCTTCAGGGCGCCGACAAATGCCATACCATCAAGAATAGGGAGACCCTATCCACAGCCAACAATCCATGTTTTTGCCAACTTCCCGTCGGATATATATAGAGTAGAGGAAAGCTCCGGTCCGCGAGTTGGAAGCATGCTGAAGAGGCCTTTATCCTGCAGTGGATTGACATAGGCTGATAATGATAATATATAATATATATATATATATATATATATATATATATATATATATATATATATATATATATATATATATATATATATATTATAAGCAGCTTAATCTGTAGGAAAAAAAAAGGAATTTGTAGTTCTCTCTGGCTTCCATATTAATCCACCCCAATCCACCCAATCTAACAACTAAACTTATAATTCAATTTGTCTTACTGGAACTGAACGAAATTTACTTTTTCAGTTATTTGATATATTGTTTAGTATCGAAACTGAAATGACACAAATTACGTTAGGCATTAGTTCAACTAAAGGTGGTCCGAATAACATTATTTTTGTTTCAATCGAATTGAAATTGGAGAATTACTTTTTCATTATACCTAAACCAGGTGTCAGATGAAATAGTCGTTAATAAAGGTAAAGTTTTTCTTATCCATTCTCTTTCTCTCTATAAAGAATATGTGGTGAAAATCGTGAGAAAGGACTATATATCTACATAAAACTCAATTAATCTTTTGTGCAAAAAAAATCTTTCGAAACAAAGTAAAAAGAAAACATATCAGAAGATAAAACTGCCAAAAGCACTTAAATAACTTTAAAACAAAAACGGAATCGAACTTATTTTTCTCTTCATCTGATTAAAAAACTTCAGAATATCGCGGCTTATACTCGCACTTCTAAAACCTTTAAAAAAACATGATTTAAATATCTGCATATCCTCCTTTTGTCTTCATTCATTCGACGCAAATAACGAGTATAATTACTTCAATGCATTATTAAGACAATGTAAAAAAAAAGCTTATAAAAGAAAAATGGAATAGAAAGTGAAATTTCTCAAGCACTAGACAGAACCCCAAGAGAAACATTTATCGAAGATCTAAACACAAGATTTTTTTTTTTATTTGCTGATGAACTAAAGCTATTTCTCGACTTATAACATTGAAACTAAGTAAATATTTATAATTCTACCAGTTTCTAAATAATCTACATATACAAGACGAGAGTGAACGTCAGATATTTTTCCGATATATGCTGGTGCAATCACAAAAGTGATTGCATTTTTGAAAAGTAATTTCCTTTCTATTAACGCTCCATGAAATTCAAGTCGATATGACATTTAGTTTTGTTTTGACAATCTTCGAAAGCACATTCGATATTTTTGCTTTTTGATTTGAAAAAAACAATTTCGTATGTTGATTAAACACTACTTTTTGCATGGATAAAGCATCGCGCAAACTGAATAAAAGTTTGAAAAGTATCTAAATCGCCGACAAGTCCTACTTTTAGAGGCCTTAAAAAATTTGGGTGATAAATGATATTGTATTTAACAAGAATCTCACTTTTTATCATCTTTAGTTCAACAGCCCTCTGTAGGCCTCGACTGTCGCAAGTTTCTTCTTCCACATCGACCTGTCAACTGCTACGGCTTGCCAATTTGATAGGTCGATGTTTGTGGCATCGCGCTTGACACTGTCCTCCCATCGGAGCTTCTTCCCGGTATTATTTTACCATCTCGCAGTGATGTGACACACCGTGTACTCCTCCAAAGCAAGCATATGTAGGCTAATATTTATTTATAGACTAATCACATGACCTGTGGAGCTATCCTGTTAGAACCACATCTCCTCCAGATCAATACCATTCAAATTCGGAATTAAATAATCCACGCAGTCGAATAACTTCCTGCAAATAGCGAGAAGTTGACAAATTTGGATCGTCATCAACACTACCAGCAACAGCGCCGATATTTTCTGCCGAACGTACAGTTTTTTGTCTTGTTTTGGTTTTAATATCGAGCAGCGTAAAATGCGATCAGAATATATCGATAATTGGGCGAATACATCACGAAGTTCCAATTTACGAATAAATTTCGACCATTTGCCAGCGTTGTTCTGATGTTAAACTTTCCGCGATGATTTGTCAGACTATTCAAACACAGATCTACAGACTCACGTGCAAACTCACAGTTCGTTTGATAGCGACCTCTATCGAAAATATGGACACGCTAAAAAATCACCATTTATAATGAAATGTACCATATAATTATCTCTGATTCTCAGTTGATCACTTTGGAAAACGGCCAGAATTCTTATGGAAAAGGTGAAAGTATCGATTCCCCCCCTGAAGACAGGAGTTAATTACGTTGACATCAGGGAGGAGAAAGCAGAGCTCTTCACCAAGACCTACAAAAAACAGATGACCTCTCTTCGAGCTTTAGTCAAAAAGAGAAATAAAGTTGATTAGTTCAAACAAGAAGTTCTCATGTTTTAAACAATTCCTAAGCCAGGCTACATTTTCAGCTAGTCTCAGATAACAATATCTAGTATCTTCGAAGATAATATATGGTATTATCCGAGAAATTAAAGCCAGAAAAGCATCAGGTTGCGACCGCATTTCTCCGATGCAGCTAAAACTAAGCAAATAGCGCAGTTGACAAACATCGTCAAATCATCGTAATCCTCAACAAAAAACTCCCTATATCCAAGCAGCTACCGGCCCATTAGCTTACTTAGGGCGCTCGGCAAAGTCAAAAATATTCTACCGGACGAAAAGTTTGGTTTCCGCAGAGATCAAGCCGCAGTTCATCAGACGTTGAGACTGGCGACGGATATCAGACGGGGCTTTGGCAGAAAACGCCACACAGGGGCTGTCTTTTTATACCTCTCGCAGACGTTTCACAGAATCTGGCATCTCGGACTCATAGTCAAAATGCTCAAATTTGGCATCCGAACTGATCCAATCAAAATATTAGCATCATTTCTTACCAGGCATACTTTCTAAGTACTCGTGGATGGTGCCGTAACGTCCAGCGAATAAAAGCGGGTGTACCGCAAGGTTCTCCACTTGCTCCCATAGTCTTCAATATATACAAGGCGGATTTTGAAAAAATCCCACATTTAGAGACTGCATTCTATACTGATGATATGGTTTTTTATACGACTGCTCAAGATCCTAGAACGACCACGCCCAGGTTTCAAAAGCAGACGTTTAAAGCCCTAAAATGGTTGATCGGTTGGAGATAATCGCTCAACTGCAGAAAAACCCAGGCCATCTTCTTCACACAAACGACGCCAATCAGTCGATTCAAATTCACGGAGTTTCAATCAAATGGGCTAAGACGGCACACTACCTAGTCCTTGAATACGACAAGATCTTGGCGTGGGAGCAACACCTTAAAAAAGCAACCCTGTGTAAAACCATGGTCCAGTCGATCCTCATTTATGGATACCAGACCTGGCTCCCATACCTTCCAACTTCATCGATTATTCGACTTCAGTCCTTCCAATAACGTGCGCTTCGCACAATAATAAACGCCCCGTGGTTTGTTAGGAATGAGAAAATCCATCGGGAAACAGAAACTCCAATCCTTCAGACATGCCTGTCCAACTTGTTGGACCAATTCCTAGCAACGGCGTCCCTTTCGGACAATCCACTAATAAGAGCCATGGCAGCTTCATTGCCTGCCGTTGTCCCAGAATAATCCCTCACATCGGTCAAAAAATCCGTGTCAAAAGGACGACATCTAAAAACCCTCCAAACCAGTGACCGGGTCACGGCGTTTGGAAACAAAAAGGGTGAAACTTTTAGAAACAAAAGTCATGGCCGTAAGGTCAACTTAACCTTCAGGAGAGCAGTAGTAGTAGCCTCTGATTTTCATATCTATCTATCACAAACTACTGAGCTTACGATTCAATTTTTCGAAAATGTGCTTGTTCCAGTTATTTCATATATTGTTGGGTTTCGTAAGTGAATAAAATTTGCAAAACGATACAAATATCAGCATTTTCTTAATATTGAAAGCAAAAAAAGCATTTAATCAAAATAAGTACCTGCATGTATTAGTAAGGCACAGCAATAAACCAAACAAAGGGTGTAGAAAAGAGTTAGTGAGATTTCCCAACACGTACAATATATTTTCTCAAGAGAACCATTTATCTAAAATCCTAATAAGATGTTTTTTTTTTATTTGTCGACGAACCTAAGTTATTTCGTTAGTTTTTAGTAGGATATGGAAATAAATTGGCACACTAAACTTTTTAATTTAGAACTGAAAATATTATAGCAGCTTCTTAAAGAACAATTTTAGATACGCTTACCATAATTTCCAAATAACTAAAACAATGTTATGCTTTGCACCTGGAACGATGTCCTTATAACTTTGCTCTGTTAGACCAGATAGTTAACTGATCAAAAACTAAGATTTTTCCTACATAGTAATCTCCTCGCACTGCAATACACTTATTCCAAAGTTTATCTCATTTTTCAAAACAGTTTTCATATTCGACTTCTGGTATTTCTTTAAAAACAAACTCTCTTGAACGGGTTCTATGGACTCAAAATGGCGTCCTTGATGTAGTCTCTTCACTCGAAGGAGAGGAAAAAATAGCACGGTGACAAATTCGGTGAATGTGGTGTTTGTGGAACGGCATTTGTTTGATTTTTACCGAGAAATTGACGAATAATTACAGTACAGTACAACATTCTTAATTGTGGTAATGTTTTCTTAATTTTTTGACGTGGAAGGTTTACCTGAACGAGGTTCATCTTAAAATGCTTCTCAACCATCACTAAAAGCATCGTACCGCTTGTAAACAATTTTTTTACATAACTTCAGCGCGTAACATTTTCTCAACATTTATAATGCATCAGCACAATACATTTCTTTTTTCAGACAAAATTTAATTCAAACCCATTTTAAAAAAGCATGTGAAACTCCTCTCATATATCAAGGACAATCATACCAACTTAAACAATAAATGAAAGCCTCGATCCTTTTTGATCATAGTAGTTGAAAACTATTTTCAGAAAAAAAGCGAAAAGAAGTACAGTATTTTCAGTATATTTAAAATGTTTATAACGATTTGTCAATAGTAACTACAGAAATTATATAAAATTACTTATAAAGATTAATGAAACTAACTTGTTTGTACATTATTAAAATGAACGCTCATTTTTAACCATACTTTACAAATATGTTATTATTTAATTTAAAATAATGTTAAATATGTGAAGTATAGCTGCAACTTCTCTATGTTTCCTTTAAGTAAGTATATTTCAAATTTACCTGTATTCCAACAACTTTCTCTCTACGTATATAAAATAAATTATTTTCAACGTAGTTGATGTATTTCTGTCTCCTAACTGACATAAATTACTTTATATATTAGGTCATCGAAAAAGATAGGTAACTTTTTTCTTTTTTTGCGTCGAATAAAGTTGGTGAATAACTCTTTAAATAAACCAGGTGTCAAATGAAACGGTCGTTAGCGAAGTAATTTTTTTTTAATCAAATCTCTTTTTTATGAAAACTACGTGTCGAAAATCCTAAGATAGGATTTCATAAATAAAAAATTTTGCTTTTTATCAAGTCTCCTTTTGTGGAAAGTAAATATCAATAGCCCTAAAGGAGGATTATATAAATCCGAAAGTCTAAATTTATTATTTGCGCATAATACTTCTCAAAAAATAAAACAAAAAAGAACACTTCCGGAGATAAAACTGCCAAAACTACTTAAACACGTTTGCAACAAAAATGGAATTTTACTTTTTTTCTTTTCTCTTTGATTGAAAAACTTTAGAACATTTTGACATATACACTCGGAAGTTAAAGTAAAAAAGACATTTCCTTGACAGAATTAGTGAAAAATATATTTTTAATTGCTTCAGTATTTATCAGAGCGTTATTTTACAACGTAAATTCGTAAGAGGTGCATTATCTTCTAAAACTGTTATGCTTCATCAGAAAAGATGATGTCCACATCATCTTATTTTGGATTTTTTTTTTAAAAATGTCTTTCTAAGATTCTTTACATTATACAGGTAGATAACCAATTCAGATAGATTTCGTAAAGGATTCACTTTTGGCCACAAATCTCATTGCTATGCAGGAAGTTCTTTTTCTTGAATCTGGAGAGCAATCACACAACCATTTCAAAGCGTCTACATGAGTTCGAGTTTTTGCCCGAGCTCAAGCAGTGTACGACCAGTGTTTTCTTCCAGCAGTCCTTCTAATTCTTTATCCTCCACTTTTTTTGCCTGTCGCAGATATTCTGTATCCTTTAAGTCAAAATTTGCAGCTCCGAATTCCTGGAACCACTTCTTAGGATACGTTCACATCAGACGCGCTTCCTTTAGAGCCACATGCCTTACTTACAGCCTATGGGAAGGCGTAGGAGAACGAAAACATTAGTTAAAATGGTTTGTGTTTAAACCACGCGCAACTGTATGTCTAACAGTATGGCATGCGGAGAGCAGGAAAACGAGTTGTGATGATTTTACTTCGCATGTTTTAACTCCCGAAAGCTATCTGCCTATTGTTTTTGTATTTATAATAGAAGAACAAGTTATCGCTGTAGTTTTTAAAAAAATGGCAATCTGGAATCCAAAGCATTCGTTGCATAAAAATGTACATGCATTGCAAAAAATGTGGAAAGAAGTAGGAAATAATAGGGCAAGAATTTAGTTGTGGACGTAATATTTTTAATACATTACTTTTTTTTTGGAGATTTTTACACACATTTTAGTAATAGTTATCCAGCGCTACTATAGACCTAAACACTCCATTTTATATAAAGAAAAAATATTATGCTATGTAATAAACTACTTTATAATTATTTGTTAGGGTAATCACCTAAAAAACACATGTATTTCCTTTAAGGCTTTTATTTCAGCTAATTTAGAACAAGCACGAAAAGGTTGTATTTCAGATAACATCGCAAAACTAGAGCAAATAATTTACCAAAATGCCGATAATCAAAAATGTGTCATAATGAATAGCAGTTTTCTTTCACAAAGGTCCACGTTGTTTAAGCCACAAGACGAAATCCCCAGGGACATGAAACCCTTAGCGCTTATGTAACAAAGTTCCTAATTTTTTTCAGCTTATTCTATTTTATTTTCGGCCCATTTTCTGCTCCGGATTTACGCTAATATTATTTCATTTATCTTTCTTCTCCAAGGACTTCTATTCATTGTTAATCTTAATTTATAATCAATTTACTGTCCATCAGATAAAGGGCGCTCAAATGTGAACATGTATGCATCTAAATGTGCTACTCTGAACCAATCAATTGCTTGTATTGTATTAGGTGAGTGACATTTTCCAATTAAAATTATATCGTTAATAATAATTAATTGTAACATACATTATAGAAACTATAAACTATGTTTTATTTTAGTTTGAATTTGGATTTGGTGAAAGGTTCACTAATAAATAAAAAATGCCCATGTTAAGTACATTTCTATAATTCATTGAAAAATGGTATTGAAGTTTTTCTTGCAGAGGTCTAGAAAAAAGTAACTACTGTTAATTGGTAACTACATTAATTGGAATTTTAGTTTACTCGCAAGATTCACCCTATAAGATGCCCAAAAAATATTTCCCCTTGTCAGTCTACTATCTAAGGTTGATCTTCAACAATATACTCAATCGAGTAACTGGTGTCTATGTATTGATAAAACTTAGATTCTATTATAAGGCGTTTATTTAGTTTAAAACACTAATTAATCGTGCATTACTCCATCAGCCAAAAATGAGCGTCGTCGCTGACAAAATTTTACGATTAAATTCTGAGCCAAGTTGCAATTGAATCTAAGCCTGTTCACCGAACTTACGACGCAAATGATGATCTTGTGACTTGAGTTCTTGGAGCTAAAGTTTGTAAAACACCACGCCATCTTTACGCGAAATTTTCCAAGTAGTCGAATTACATAGTCCAACTTCCTGCGAACGGCGACGAATTGATAAATTTAGATATTTATCAACACTGCCAGCAACAGTGGCGATATTTTCTTCGGAACACACAGGTTTTTCTCTTGTTTTTGTTTTTATGTCGAGCAGCGTGAAATGCGTTCAGAATTTGTCGATAATTAGGCGAATACATCGCTCGATTGGGCGATTATGCGCACCATAAAATTCGCAAAATGCTCTATAAGTTTGGCGCACAAAGTACTGATTTTGATATCTAGTCTAGGCGCACTCTAAAACTGAAGTGCGCCTGGACCAGATGAACTCCATGGCTTCTGGTTGAGGCATTCTGAGGCATCAGATTGGGGCATGAGTTTACATCAAATATTGTCTACAATTTAATAAAATACAGAAATCAACTGACATTGATGGATGGCTGACAACAGGCCGCACATTCCTAATCATCAAAGATTCAGCAACGTACAAACTATTCAAGGGCCATTCTAGCCAGGAGTACATAAACAAACTTGACCAAGAACAACATTTATCCTTAGAACAAAAGCGAAACTTCAAGATGTCTAGAGGCACTAAAGATAAGTTGCTGATCAATAACATGATACTCATGAACTCCAATATGAAGCAGACCAACTTAAGCATGGCCTGGATCAAGTACAACAAGGCCTTGGACTTACTGCCACATTCCTGGATAACTACTTGCTTGGACATTTTCGGAGTTAGCAGGAACGTACAGCACTGGTTGAAAATCAGTATGCAAAAATGGACCAAGTAAAGAAGAAATCGGACAAGTAAACATTCAAACAGGGATCTTCATGGGTCGCTCTATGACCGTTACTTTTCAACATCCTATGGATACAATTATCAAAAATTTTAATACACAATATCAGCAGCAGCGGGCAAAATATATAGACGATTTAAAATTGTACTCAGGAAGTCTTGCAGGACTGAACAGTCCGGACATATCAACAGTCGGAAATTTTAGTAAAAGATGCAAATGCAAATAAGCTTGGAAAAATATGCCTCACTCACTAAAAAAATCAGAAAAAAATACAAGAAATAGGAGTAGAAATGAACAGTGGTGTAATAATGAAAGCACTAGCATGAGGTGAGGGGTATAAATACCTCAGAATCCTTGAGGCAAACATTGTCATCAATGACAAAGTAAAAGAGGCAGTAAAAATAGAATACGCAAAGAGAGTTCGAAGAATTCTCAAATCGAAGCTAAACTCTAGAAATTCAATTAGAGCCATCACCACATGGGTTGTGCTACTACTACGATACCTAGCACACTTGATTGGACCAAAGGCGAACTAGACAGACTTGACAAGAAAATACGCAAACTTTTAACAATGCACCACTGCCACCATCTTAAAAGCGACATCGCTAGACCTAACCTGTCCAAAAGGATGGGCGTCGATTAATGCAAATCCAACAAACTGTTGAAGAAGAAATATGCAGCCTGAATGGCAACATTAATAAGAGTGCAGAGAAACTGCTGCAAGCAATCAGGCTGGAAGGTACCCTGAATGTGGAAGGAGCAAGGACGGCATACAGAAAAGGTCAGCTTTACAAACGTATACACACCTGGACAGAAAAGCAACTGCATGGACGCTATTAACGAGCAATCGAAAGAAAATGTGATAAGGAGTTGATCTGTGGATTAGAGGGGCAGCGGTTTTAAGATTTCTTTGTCGAACCGCTTTGCTGCGTTGCAAGAACGGTGGGGCTGGAAATAAAAGTACAATAGGAAGAAATCGCATCAATGTGCTCAAAACGGTTGATTCAATAGCGCCAAAACAATGTTTCGAACTGACAAAAATCTCCAGTGGGACCATTAATTTAATGAACAAAACGACGCAAAATGGGGAATGCAGGGAGTTCTTTTGGCAAGGTCGAGTACGTTGAGCTTTGCAAGCTATAAGAAAATTTATTAGAGAGGAGACGCGCCAGTTCAACATACAGCTAGTGCAAAGAACTCTGGAAGAAAACAAGGGAATTAACAAGGCTAAAGAGAAGCTGAGAAAAAAAGGACGCAAATCTATGACTTAATGTGTGAGGATGACACTGTGAGTACAGCGCGTACGGAAATGCTAGAGATTGTCAGAAACTTCTATTCGCAGTTATATGAAGGTCAGAACCAGTCAAAAACAACAATACCCACAGAAGAACAAATGCCAGAAATGCCAGTGGAAGAAGTGAAAAAGGCTATAGCATTGGTGAAAATGGTAAGGCTCCAGCAAAGGACAGTGTAACTGTTTAAATACTAAAAACTAGTGATCGGACTTTACATAAAACACTATAAACCAAAATTATATTTAAAATTCGTCAAAGAACAAAAAGTACCAATCTTATGAAAAAAATGCAGAAGTGATTCTTTATACATAAAAAAAGAGCACAGGAAGATTTAAAGGACTACCAATAAGCCTCCTATCAGTAATGCACAAAGTTTTCACCTAGATAATATCTAAAACAATATTAATAAAAGTGAATGACGCTTTACCAAGAAAGCAAGCAGGATTCAGTGTGGATTCAGTACAATGGATCACATCCAGATTGAAAAGCAGGCCATAGAAAGGCACAACAAATGCCCCATGCCACTGTGATTGGCTTTTATCGACTGTGAAAGAGCATTTGAAGCGATCTGGCAATTTGATTGTGAACAAACTCCACGAAATAATTTGCCTGTGATGGAGAAACGCAAGAAATGCCATGGGACTTTAGAGATGCTTGCATTATACCTATTTTTAAAAAAGGAAAGAGAACTGACTGCAACAGCCATCGGGGTATATTATTGCTTTCTGCGGCAAGAAAAATTCTGCCTAGAATCATATTCGATAGACCGGTATTGTTGAACTAATACCGCCGCAGAGTCAGTGTACATTCAGAGCAGCTCGTGGAATAGCGACTATGCTACTCTCTCAACAAAATGAAAACCTGTTCGTAGCATTTGTGTGATCGCTCCGATGCTTTTTTCTGTGCTTGTTGTAGAGAAACTGTGTTGTAGAGAGACGGCTGATGCTTCCCGTGTTTGGGAATTCAAATTTCCTGTTCTGCCGACTTGCAAGAAGAGGTTATATATAGAACAGTGTGCTGGTGCTAATTTTGGACGTCTTATAAGAAGAATGTTCAGTAACCGAGATTTAAGGAAACACACCAAAATTAGTGTTTCCAATGCCATAGTAATTCCCACCCTTCTATATGGAGTTGAATCCTGATCGGAAGAAAATAAAACAACTCGAGAGATTTCATCAAGGCTCCGGAAAATTTTGAGAATAAAATGGCAAGAGTATGGACCAATGTGGAGGTACCTGAACGAGCCAGCAGTTTGAGCATAGAATCTCAGGTCATGGAAGCTCAGCTGACATGGTTAGATTATTGCCAGAGGATGCAGGACACTAGGATGCTGAAGCAGATCTTCTATGGCGAATTAAAGAACAAGAAACGTAATCTGGGATGTCCAAAAAGGGGATATAAAGACGTAATAAAATCATCTCTAAAGAAGTCTCTGTCAAGCGTGTCCGAATAGGAAAAGGGGCGAGAACACATACAGAGCCGTGAGGAATCTATGAGGAAGATAATCGCCAAAAAGCCGAAACTAACTTACTAACTTAACTTAAAGAAAGCTTAACTTTTTTAATTTTTTCCTAATTTTTTATATCACTTTCTTACTTTTCAAAGATATTAGGGGTTATATTTTTATCTAATGGAAAGTATTGCCCTAAACTTATCTAATTGTCTTTATAATTAACATGCTTAATTAAGTAATAGTCCATTTAATGGAGAAATATCTAATATTATACCGGGCACCGAAAAGTTACCTTTGATAAATTACCTATATAAGAATTTGGCATTTCTTGTCAGTCAGTCTAATCTTGTCAGATATTTTTGAATTTCGGGTCCCTTTTTTTTTATTTTTTTTTGTAAAGAAAGCAAATTAAAGATAAAATGAACAGCAGAGTGTTAAAAGGAAGAGATCATCAGGTGTATTTCCTCAAGGATCAGGTTATAGAGAAAGTGATAGCTTCTTTAGAAAAACTTTTAAAGAACAAGTAAGTCTCAGTAAGTTCTTATCTAAAATAAACCTTTATATGCCTACTTCCTTCAGAGTTTCTATATGTAACGCCTCCTATATATTCTGTTATTAATTTTCCGCATTTTTTTAGAAAATTTATTGAGTCATTGTCCCATAAAGGGAAATATATCGAAAGACGAAAAGAAAACTATTTGAGGGAAATTCACAGCAGGAAGTTTTGGCCCTGTCTTACAGAAATGCATATAGGATTCCACTACAATGAATTTAGGAAAGAATTTGTTGAGCGTTGGATGAAAAACTATAATGAAAACGAACAAGATGATCCCAACCTTGAAGAACCTTTAGCTCTAAGACACAGCTCTAGATTTTGAGATATTATGAAAAATTGGGGGATGATTGAAATGCTAAATTCAGATATATATATTTAGGGTCTTTTTATAGAAAAATTTATGTGCTGAAATAAATGAATTAATAATTTTTGTTCTTTTTTTGGTATGAAAGTTCTGATTTTCGACATCGCCTAAAAGTATATACCACTTACCTTATTGGTCTTAATAATTAATGCAAGTCCAATATTTAATGCCGATCTGGACCACAGAACGTATTCAACACTTTTCTAATATTTAAAATGCTCTAAATATACTGAATGTTTCGGTTAATAATGTCGATTTTGATAAGAGATGGTGTTACTAATACATTCGTTAGTATAGACCAATGATGTCTATGGCGTTTTGGAGGGTAAATATACGCCATCAAAAGCCAGTTCGTTATTAATTGTCATTGTGCAAAAAAACATAGTTTTGCATAGCTTGGAATTGCAGAAAAAGACGTTCAGGGGAAAAGTTTAATAACCTTCTTTCATTTGAAGAAAACGACTACTGAAATCTATCAATTGTTGGTTGAAGCTTATGGTGGACATGCTCTAACACAAAACACTTGAGAAATATGGTTTAAATGCTTTAAAAGTGGTGATTTTGATATAAAAGACAAGGAGCGTCCATGATAACCGAAGAAGTTTTGAAGATGCAGATTGGCAAACATTATTGGATGAAAACTCAACCCATACTTTAAAACAATTGACGAAAGCATTGAATGTTGCCCAATTCACTATTTCCAAACGTCTACATGCTTTAGGAAAAATCCGGAAGGAAGGAAAATGGGTTCCATAAGAATTGAAGGAAAGAGACATTGAAAGACGGTACCCTGAATGTGAAAGGAGCAAGGACGGCATACAGAAAAAGGCAGCTGGACAAACGTATTCACACCTGGACAGAAAAGCAACTACATGGACACTATTAACGAACAATCCAAAGAAAATGTTATAAGGAGTTGACCTGTGGATTGTAGGGGCAGCGGTTTTAAGATTGCTTTGTCGAACGGCTTTGCTACGTTGTAAGAATGTGCTACGTTGCAAGAACAATGTGCTCAAAACGGTTGATTCAATAGCGCCAAAACAATGTTTCGAACCGATAAAAATCTCCAGTGGGAACATTAATTTAATGAAAAAACGACGCAAAATGGGGAATGCAGGGAGTTCTTTTGGCAAGGTCGAGTACGTTGAGCTTTGCAAGCTATAAGAAAATTTATTATAGGGGAGACGCGCCAGTTTAACATAAAGCTAGTGCAAAGAACTCTGGAAGAAAACAAGGGAATTAACAGGGCTAAACAGAAGCTGAGAAAAAAAGGACGCAAATCTATGACTTAATGTGTGAGGATGACACTGTGAGTAGAGCGCGTACGTAAATGCTAGAGATTGTCAGAAAATTCTATTCACAGTTATGTGAAGGTCAGAACCAGTCAAAAACAACAATAGCCACAGAAGAACAAATGCTAGAAATGCCAGTGGAAGAAGTGAAAAAGGCTATAGCATCGGTGAAAACGGTAAGGCTCCAGCAAAGGACAGTGTAACTGTTTAAATACTAAAAACTAGTGATCGGACTTTACATAAAACACTATAAACCAAAATTATATTTAAAATTCGTCAAAGAACAAAAAGTACCAATCTTATGAAAAATATGCAGAAGTGATTCTTTATACATAAAAAAAGAGCACAGGAAGATTTAAAGGAATACCAATAAGCCTCCTATCAGTAATGCACAAAGTTTTCACCTAGATAATATCTAAAACAATATTAATAAAAGTGAATGACGCTTTACCAAGAAAGCAAGCAGGATTCAGTGTGGATTCAGTACAATGGATCACATCCAAATTGAAAAGCAGGCCATAGAAAGGCACAACAAATGCCCCATGCCACTGTGATTGGCTTTTATCGACTGTGAAAGAGAATTTGAAGCAATCTGGCAATTTGATTGTGAACAAACTCCACGAAATAATTTGCCTGTGATGGAGAAACGCAAGAAATGCCATGGGACTTTAGATATGCTTGCATTACACCTATTTTTAAAAAAGGAAAGAAAACTGACTGCAACAGCCATCGGGGTATATTATTGCTTTCTGCGGCAAGAAAAATTCTGCCTAGAATCATATTCGATAGACCGGTATTGTTGAACTAATACCGCCGCAGAGTCAGTGTACATTCAGAGCAGCTCGTGGAATAGCGACTATGCTACTCTCTCAACAAAATGAAAACCTGTTCGTAGCCTTTGTGTGATCGCTCCGATGCTTTTTTCTGTGCTTGTTGTAGAGAAACTGTGTTGTAGAGAGACGGCTGATGCTTCCCGTGTTTGGGAATTCAAATTTCCTGTTCTGCCGACATGCAAGAAGAGGTTACATACAGAACAGTGTGCTGGTGCTAATTTTGGACGTCTTATAAGAAGAATGTTCAGTAACCGAGATTTAAGGAAACACACCAAAATCAGTGTTTCCAATGCCATAGTAATTCCCACCCTTCTATATGGAGTTGAATCCTGATCGGAAGAAAATAAAACAACTCGAGAGATTTCATCAAGGTTCCGGAAAATTTTGAGAATAAAATGGCAAGAGTATGGACCAATGTGGAGGTACCTGAACGAGCCAGCAGTTTGAGCATAGAATCTCAGGTCATGGAAGCTCAGCTGACATGGTTAGATTATTGCCAGAGGATGCAGGACACTAGGATGCTGAAGCAGATCTTCTATGGCGAATTAAAGAACAAGAAACGTAATCTGGGATGTCCAAAAAGGGGATATAAAGACGTAATAAAATCATCTCTAAAGAAGTCTCTGTCAAGCGTGTCCGAATGGGAAAAGGGGCGAGAACACATACAGAGCCGTGAGGAATCTATGAGGAAGATAATCGCCAAAAAGCCGAAACTAACTTACTAACTTAACTTAAAAAAAGCTTAACTTTTTTAATTTTTTCCTAATTTTTTATATCACTTTCTTACTTTTCAAAGATATTAGGGGTTATATTTTTATCTAATGGAAAGTATTGCCCTAAACTTATCTAATTGTCTTTATAATTGACATGCTTAATTAAGTAATAGTCCATTTAATGGAGAAATATCTAATATTATACCGGGCACCGAAAAGTTACCTTTGATAAATTACCTATATAAGAATTTGGCATTTCTTGTCAGTCAGTCTAATCTTGTCAGATATTTTTGAATTTCGGGTCCCTTTTTTTTTATTTTTTTTTGTAACGAAAGCAAATTAAAGATAAAATGAACAGCAGAGTGTTAAAAGGAAGAGATCATCAGGTGTATTTCCTCAAGGATCAGGTTATAGAGAAAGTGATAGCTTCTTTAGAAAAACTTTTAAAGAACAAGTAAGTCTCAGTAATTTCTTATCTAAAATAAACCTTTATATGCCTACTTCCTCCAGAGTTTCTATATGTAACGCCTCCTATATATTCTGTTATTAATTTTCCGCATTTTTTTAGAAAATTTATTGAGTCATTGTCCCATAAAGGGAAATATATCGAAAGACGAAAAGAAAACTATTTGAGGGAAATTCACAGCAGGAAGTTTTGGCCCTGTCTTACAGAAATGCATATAGGATTCCACTACAATGAATTTAGGAAAGAATTTGTTGAGCGTTGGATGAAAAACTATAATGAAAACGAACAAGATGATCCCAACCTTGAAGAACCTTTAGCTCTAAGACACAGCTCTAGATTTTGAGATATTATGAAAAATTGGGGGATGATTGAAATGCTAAATTCAGATGTGTATATTTAGGGTCTTTTTATAGAAAAATTTATGTGCTGAAATAAATGAATTAATAATTTTTGTTCTTTTTTTGGTATGAAAGTTCTGATTTTCGACATCGCCTAAAAGTATATACCACTTACCTTATTGGTCTTAATAATTAATGCAAGTCCAATATTTAATGCCGATCTGGACCACAGAACGTATTCAACACTTTTCTAATATTTAAAATGCTCTAAATATACTGAATGTTTCGGTTAATAATGTCGATTTTGATAAGAGATGGTGTTACTAATACATTCGTTAGTATAGACCAATGATGTCTATGGCGTTTTGGAGGGTAAATATACGCCATCAAAAGCCAGTTCGTTATTAATTGTCATTGTGCAAAAAAACATAGTTTTGCATAGCTTGGAATTGCAGAAAAAGACGTTCAGGGAAAAAGTTTAATAACCTTCTTTCATTTGAAGAAAACGACTACTGAAATCTATCAATTGTTGATTGAAGCTTATGGTGGACATGCTCTAACACAAAACACTTGAGAAATATGGTTTAAATGCTTTAAAAGTGGTGATTTTGATATAAAAGACAAGGAGCGTCCATGATTACCGAAGAAGTTTTGAAGATGCAGATTGGCAAACATTATTGGATGAAAACTCAACCCATACTTTAAAACAATTGACGAAAACATTGAATGTTGCCCAATTCACTATTTCCAAACGTCTACATGCTTTAGGAAAAATCCGGAAGGAAGGAAAATGGGTTCCATAAGAATTGAAGGAAAGAGACATTGAAAGACGGTACCCTGAATGTGAAAGGAGCAAGGACGGCATACAGAAAAAGGCAGCTGGACAAACGTATTCACACCTGGACAGAAAAGCAACTGCATGGACACTATTAACGAACAATCCACAGAAAATGTTATAAGGAGTGTTGACCTGCGGATTGTAGGGGCAGCGGTTTTAAAATTGCCTTGTCGAGCGGTTTTGCTACGTTGTAAGAATGTGCTACGTTGCAAGAACAATGTGCTCAAAACGGTTGATTCAATAGCGCCAAAACAATGTTTCGAACCGATAAAAATCTCCAGTGGGAACATTAATTTAATGAAAAAACGACGCAAAATGGGGAATGCAGGGAGTTCTTTTAGCAAGGTCAAGTACGTTGAGCTTTGCAAGCTATAAGAAAATTTATTATAGAGGAGACGCGCCAGTTTAACATAAAGCTAGTGCAAAGAACTCTGGAAGAAAACAAGGGAATTAACAAGGCTAAACAGAAGCTGAGAAAAAAAGGACGCAAATCTATGACTTAATGTGTGAGGATGACACTGTGAGTAGAGCGCGTACGGAAATGCTAGAGATTGTCAGAAAATTCTATTCACAGTTATATGAAGTTCAAAACCAGTCAAAAAAACAATATCCACAGAAGAACAAATACCGGAAATGCCAGTGGAAGAAGTGAAAAAGGCTATAGCATCGGTGAAAACGGTAAGGCTCCAGCAAAGGATAGTGTAACTGTTTAAATGCTAAAAACTAGTGATCGGACTTTACATAAAACACTATACACCAAAATTATATTTAAAATTCGTCAAAGAACAAAAACTACCAATCTTATGAAAAAAATGCAGAAATGATTCTTTATACATAAAAAAAGAGCACAGGAAGATTTAAAGAACTACCAATAAGCCTCCTATTAGTAATGCACAAAGTTTTCAGCTAGATAATATCTAAAAGAATATTAATAAAAGTGAATGACACTCTACCAAGAAAGCAAGCAGGATTCAGTGTGGATTCAGTACAACGGATCACATCCAGATTGAAAAGCAGGCCATAGAAAGGCACAACGAATGCCCCATGCCACTGTGATTGGCTTTTATGGACTATGAAAGAGCATTTGACTCGATCTGGCAATTTGATTGTGAACAAACCCTATGAAATAATTTGCCTGTGATGGATAAAGGCAAGAAATGCCATGGGACTTTAGAGATGCTTGCATTATACCTATTTTTAAAAAAGGAAAGAAAACTGACTGCAACAGCCATCGGGGTATATTATTGCTTTCTGCGGCAAGAAAAATTCTGCCTAGAATCATATTCGATAGACCGGTATTGTTGAACTAATACCGCCGCAGAGTCAGTGTACATTCAGAGCAGCTCGTGGAATAGCGACTATGCTACTCTCTCAACAAAATGAAAACCTGTTCGTAGCCTTTGTGTGATCGCTCCGATGCTTTTTTCTGTGCTTGTTGTAGAGAAACTGTGTTGTAGAGAGACGGCTGATGCTTCCCGTGTTTGGGAATTCAAATTTCCTGTTCTGCCGACATGCAAGAAGAGGTTATATATAGAACAGTGTGCTGGTGCTAATTTTGGACGTCTTATAAAAAGAATGTTCAGTAACCGAGATTTAAGGAAACACACCAAAATTAGTGTTTCCAATGCCATAGTATTTCCCACCCTTCTATATGGAGTTGAATCCTGATCGGAAGAAAATAAAACAACTCGAGAGATTTCATCAAGGCTCCGGAAAATTTTGAGAATAAAATGGCAAGAGTATGGGCCAATGTGGAGGTACCTGAACGAGCCAGCAGTTTGACCATAGAATCTCAGGTCATGGAAGCTCAGCTGACATGGTTAGATTATTGCCAGAGGATGCAGGACACTAGGATGCTGAAGCAGATCTTCTATGGCGAATTAAAGAACAAGAAACGTAATCTGGGATGTCCAAAAAGGGGATATAAAGACGTAATAAAATCATCTCTAAAGAAGTCTCTGTCAAGCGTGTCCGAATGGGAAAAGGGGCGAGAACACATACAGAGCCGTGAGGAATCTATGAGGAAGATAATCGCCAAAAAGCCGAAACTAACTTACTAACTTAACTTAAAGAAAGCTTAACTTTTTTAATTTTTTCCTAATTTTTTATATCACTTTCTTACTTTTCAAAGATATTAGGGGTTATATTTTTATCTAATGGAAAGTATTGCCCTAAACTTATCTAATTGTCTTTATAATTGACATGCTTAATTAAGTAATAGTCCATTTAATGGAGAAATATTTAATATTATACCGGGCACCGAAAAGTTACCTTTGATAAATTACCTATATAAGAATTTGGCATTTCTTGTCAGTCAGTCTAATCTTGTCAGATATTTTTGAATTTCGGGTCCCTTTTTTTTATTTTTTTTTTGTAAAGAAAGCAAATTAAAGATAAAATGAACAGCAGAGTGTTAAAAGGAAGAGATCATCAGGTGTATTTCCTCAAGGATCAGGTTATAGAGAAAGTGATAGCTTCTTTAGAAAAACTTTTAAAGAACAAGTAAGTCTCAGTAATTTCTTATCTAAAATAAACCTTTATATGCCTACTTCCTTCAGAGTTTCTATATGTAACGCCTCCTATATATTCTGTTATTAATTTTCCGCATTTTTTTAGAAAATTTATTGAGTCATTGTCCCATAAAGGGAAATATATCGAAAGACGAAAAGAAAACTATTTGAGGGAAATTCACAGCAGGAAGTTTTGGCCCTGTCTTACAGAAATGCATATAGGATTCCACTACAATGAATTTAGGAAAGAATTTGTTGAGCGTTGGATGAAAAACTATAATGAAAACGAACAAGATGATCCCAACCTTGAAGAACCTTTAGCTCTAAGACACAGCTCTAGATTTTGAGATATTATGAAAAATTGGGGGATGATTGAAATGCTAAATTCAGATGTATATATTTAGGGTCTTTTTATAGAAAAATTTATGTGCTGAAATAAATGAATTAATAATTTTTGTTCTTTTTTTGGTATGAAAGTTCTGATTTTCGACATCGCCTAAAAGTATATACCACTTACGTTATTGATCTTAATAATTAATGCAAGTCCAATATTTAATGCCGATCTGGACCACAGAACGTATTCAACACTTTTCTAATATTTAAAATGCTCTAAATATACTGAATATTTCGGTTAATAATGTCGATTTTGATAAGAGATGGTGTTACTAATACATTCGTTAGTATAGACCAATGATGTCTATGGCGTTTTGGAGGGTAAATATACGCCATCAAAAGCCAGTTCGTTATTAATTGTCATGGTGCAAAAAAACATAGTTTTGCATAGCTTGGAATTGCAGAAAAAGACGTTCAGGGGAAAAGTTTAATAACCTTCTTTCATTTGAAGAAAACGACTACTGAAACGACTACGACTGTTGATTGAAGCTTATGGTGGACATGCTCTAACACAAAACACTTGAGAAATATGGTTTAAATGCTTTAAAAGTGGTGATTTTGATATAAAAGACAAGGAGCGTCCATGATTACCGAAGAAGTTTTGAAGATGCAGATTGGCAAACATTATTGGATGAAAACTCAACCCATACTTTAAAACAATTGACGAAAGCATTGAATGTTGCCCAATTCACTATTTCCAAACGTCTACATGCTTTAGGAAAAATCCGGAAGGAAGGAAAATGGGTTCCATAAGAATTGAAGGAAAGAGACATTGAAAGACGGTACCCTGAATGTGAAAGGAGCAAGGACAGCATACAGAAAAAGGCAGCTGGACAAACGTATTCACACCTGGATAGAAAAGCAACTGCATGGACACTATTAACGAACAATCCAAAGAAAATGTTATAAGGAGTTGACCTGTGGATTGTAGGGGCAGCGGTTTTAAGATTGCTTTGTCGAACGGCTTTGCTACGTTGTAAGAATGTGCTACGTTGCAAGAACAATGTGCTCAAAACGGTTGATTCAATAGCGCCAAAACAATGTGTCGAACCGATAAAAATCTCCAGTGGGAACATTAATTTAATGAAAAAACGACCCAAAATGGGGAATGCAGGGAGTTCTTTTGGCAAGGTCGAGTACGTTGAGCTTTGCAAGCTATAAGAAAATTTATTATAGAGGAGACGCGCCAGTTTAACATAAAGCTAGTGCAAAGAACTCTGGAAGAAAACAAGGGAATTAACAAGGTTAAACAGAAGCTGAGAAAAAAAGGACGCAAATCTATGACTTAATGTGTGAGGATGACACTGTGAGTAGAGCGCGTACGGAAATGCTAGAGATTGTCAGAAAATTATATTCACAGTTATATGAAGGTCAGAACCAGTCAAAAAAACAATATCCACAGAAGCACAAATACCAGAAATGCCAGTGGAAGAAGTGAAAAAGGCTATAGCATCGGTGAAAACGGTAAGGCTCCAGCAAAGGATAGTGTAACTGTTTAAATGCTAAAAACTAGTGATCGGACTTTACATTAAACACTATACACCAAAATTATATTTAAAATTCGTCAAAGAACAAAAACTACCAATCTTATGAAAAAAATGCAGAAGTGATTCTTTATACATAAAAAAGAGCACAGGAAGATTTAAAGAACTACCAATAAGCCTCCTATCAGTAATGCACAAAGTTTTCAGCTAGATAATATCTAAAAGAATATTAATAAAAGTGAATGACTCTCTACCAAGAAAGCCAGCAGGATTCAGTGTGGATTCAGTACAACGGATCACATCCAGAGTGAAAAGCAGGCCATAGAAAGGCACAACGAATAATTTGCCTGTGATGGAGAAAGGCAAGAAATGCCATGGGACTTTAGAGATGCTTGCATTATACCTATTTTTAAAAAAGGAAAGTTCTAATTTTCGACATCGCCTAAAAGTATATACCACTTAACTTATTGGTCTTAATAATTAATGCAAGTCCAATATTTAATGCCGATCTGGACCACAGAACATATTCAACACTTTTCTAATATTTAAAATGCTCTAAATATACTGAATGTTTCGGTTAATAATGTCGATTTTGATAAGAGATGGTGTTACTAATACATTCGTTAGTATAGACCAATGATGTCTATGGCGTTTTGGAGGGTAAATATACGCCATCAAAAGCCAGTTCGTTATTAATTGTCATTGTGAAGAAAAAGACGTTCAGGGGAAAAGTTTAATAACCTTCTTTCATTTGAAGAAAACGACTACTGAAATCTATCAATTGTTGATTGAAGCTTATGGTGGACATGCTCTAACACAAAACACTTGAGAAATATGGTTTAAATGCTTTAAAAGTGGTGATTTTGATATAAAAGACAAGGAGCGTCCATGATAACCGAAGAAGTTTTGAAGATGCAGATTGGCAAACATTATTGGATGAAAACTCAACCCATACTTTAAAACAATTGACGAAAGCATTGACTGTTGCCCAATTCACTATTTCCAAACGTCTACATGCTTTAGGAAAAATCCGGAAGGAAGGAAAATGGGTTCCATAAGAATTGAAGGAAAGAGACATTGAAAGACGGTACCCTGAATGTGAAAGGAGCAAGGACGGCATACAGAAAAAGGCAGCTGGACAAACGTATTCACACCTGGACAGAAAAGCAACTGCATGGACACTATTAACGCATTGAATGTTGCCCAATTCACTATTTCCAAATGTCTACATGCTTTAGGAAAAACCCGGAAGAAAGGAAAATGGGTTCCATAAGAATTGAAGGAAAGAGACATTGAAAGACGCAAAACCCTTGCAAAATTTTGCTTGACAGACAGAAAAGAAAAGGTAATTTTGCATCGAGTTGTAATGAAAAGTGGATCTATTTTGATAACCCGAAGGGCGAAAAATCATGAATAAACTCAAGCCAGTCTTCAACATCACAACACGTGCGCAATATACATGAAAAGAAGGTCTTGCTGTATTTGGTGGGATAGTAGGGGAGCTGTGTATTACGAACTGGTGCAATGATTACGGGCGATGGAGACAGGCAGCAATTGATAAAAATTTAACCGAGCATTTAAGGAAAATCGACCAGGATACGCCGAAAGATACGATAAAGTAATTTTTCAACATGATAATGCTCGGTCCTATGTTGCAAAATGTGTAAGAAACTATTTGGAAAACAATAAATAGGACGTCTTATCCCACCCGCCGTATTCACTGGGCTTAGCCCCTTCAGACCACCACTTATATCAATCGATGAAGCACGGACTTTCAGAACAATACATACATTCTTACGAAGAAGTGAAAATTTGGCTTAATGAATGGTTGGCCTGAAAAAACCAGAAGTTTTTTTGACGCGGAATCCATTCTTTATCGGAAAGATGAAAAAAAGTAATCGCTAACGATGGCCAATTCTTCTGGCCTCACAAGTAAAACTGACTATACAATGTCAAATGAGATAACAATATTTTGCAATTGTACTGTTCTTAACCGTTTTAATGTTGGAAATGACCACAAAATAGTACGAGCAAAGTTTAGGATAAACTGTTGAAGAGGACGAGCAAGAATAGTAAGGTTAAAGAAGGACAAAGATGATTTTGGAATGTAGCAAGCAACTATGTAGCAAGACCCAGAGGTGATGGAAATAAAGGATCAGTATGAAAAAATCATGAACAATATGCTTGAAACGCCTGCTCTAATAGCACCAGCAGTCATTCACAGTGATACCAGTTTTATGCTATGCTTAGCTCAGTTCTTTTGTGGATAGCAATAATAACTGTTTCTTCTTTTCTAATTAATATTTACAGTTTCTCTACTTAATGTCAAACAATAATCTGCTAACATAGCAGGGCTCCACCTTGCTTGATTGCGTCGTTCCGTACCCAATATATCGCCGTGGAAGCGCTAACCGTGCTCATCGCTAACGTCTCCTATGTTTTAAGGAAAAATATACATTTGAGTTAAAAATGTGTATTTTTAGGAACCTTTTACAGCCAATAGCGTGCATGGCTTTCTTTTTTTTCTATTTCCTTTACTAGTTTTTTATAGTTTTCAGTTCTCACATTTCCTAGAAGATTGGTAAAAACTTGCACAATGTATTTCCAAGCCTTATTCTCTATTTTATTTAATTTATCCTTAAAAGTATCGTTCTTAATCAACCCTCGTAATTAAGGCTCTGTAACTTTGGCTTCTTTTAACTTTGCATCTGTAATGTTTGCGAACTTTTCTTTACGATATAGAAAAGCTTCACCATCGCCGTTAAGAGATTTAAGTTTTTCATTATTCCTAATTTTAGGTGCAAAGGCGACACAGTCATGTTTTGTTGTGACACTAACGATAGATAAAGTATTTTTTCTGATCCTGGAGTGAAACATTTCCTAGGTGGTCAGAATTTTCTGACGTAATGATTTTCTCTATCGCGACTATTCCCCAAGCCAACAGTATTTAGTGTAACCCTGTGGCATACCCAAAATTACAGCAATAACTTCTGCGCAGGTCTTCCAAGAATATTTCTCATATTTGTTATTTTTAAGTAAAAGCTTCAGATTGCAATAGATTTCCTTCATGGAAACAGCATGATACACGAAAATAAAAGGATGTTCATTACCGTTGTGTAACAATACTGCTTTTGGACTAATTTTAGGCAAATCCATGAATAATTACGAAGCGTGTGGATCGTGATTGATACCAAAAGCTTCAAGTAATCCATCGATGTTGTTACAATAAAAGAAATCGCTATCAGCACTAAAACACAGTACGAGATAACTGTGACGGTTTGGTTTCGAACAACGGTAACCTTGGTGCCTTTTACTAAAGGATTTTATTGTTTCAGATGCGAGCCATGAAGTTCTGCTTGTGCTTTTGATAGATCTAGATTTCTAGCCAGGTTACTTAATTTAAGTTGAGTGACTAAATGAGGGTCAGATGAGTGGGGAATAACAAAGTTCTGATGTGTAGGGTCATCGTTTTTAATATCTCAGAATCGTCAAAAGGTAAACTTAATCGACGACCAGACAGCCAATCCCGCAAATTCTTACTACAACTCCAGCATATCACGTGCGGAACCCACGGTTTATCTTGATTTTTAACTGCAACACCAAAGTAAAGTTCGTATGCCCAACAAATTCGTCGAGTTAATTTTGCACTATTTTGTTTCATAGTAACATTACCACACATATAACTAAAATTGTTTGGATTACTTATGCAAATGCGAGGCATTATGATGATAATATTATGACTTAAACACAGAAATAAATCAAAATAAATCAAGACACAAATCTAAAACCATAAATTGGTTAAAAATATACTTAATATACTGTTTAAACTATTTGTTGGCAAAATATATAACAATCTACGGGTTCAAGAGTGCTCTATTAATTTGTTCTTATATGTCACACTCGCCAGAGATAGCAATAATAGGTAAAGTTCAAGAATATACCCGATATAAGTTTCAACCTGCATGACTCGATGAAATCGAACTAAGCCAGCTGTGAATCTTATGTTATTTACGAGCAGTTACCTCGCACTTCCTGATAATATAAGTCATTATCATTGGGCAAAAACCTTGTCAACCAGTGTTATTGGACTTGCACTCATTATTGAAAAACCAAGTTAAGTCGGATATGTTTTTAGATGATGTAGAAAATCAGAACATTCACATCAATAAAAAAAACAAAAATTATTATTTCATATATTTTAGTACATAAAATTTTACATAAAAATACCCTAAATATTAACTTCTGAATTTAGCATTATAATCATCCATCAATTTTTCATAATATCTCAAAATCTAGATCATCTACAAAATCTGTATCTTAGAGATAAGGGTTCTTCAAGATTGGGATCATCTTGTTCGTTTTCATCATAGTTTTTAATCCAATGGTCGACAAATTCTCTCCTAAATTCATTGTAGTGGAATCCTATATGCATTTCTCTAAGACAGGGCCAAAACTTCCTGCTGTGAATTTCCCTCAAATAGTTTTCTTTTCGCCTTTCGATATATTTCCCCTTATAAGTCAATGATTCGATAAATGTTCTAAAAAAATGCAGAAAATTAACAACAGAATATATAAGAAGGGCAATATTTAGAAACTCTAAAGGAAGTAGATATATAAAAGTTTATTTTAGAAAAGAAAGTTATGACACTTACTTGTTTTTTAAAAGTTTCTCTAAATGAGCTATCACATTCTCTATAACCTGATCCTTGACGAAATACACCTGATGATCTTTTCCTTTTAACACTCTGGTATTCATTTTATCTCAAATTTGCTTCGTTTACAAAAAAAATACAAAAAAAGGGCGCCGAAATTCAAAATCGTCTGACAATTTTCGACTGACTGACAAGAAATGCCAAACTCTTATATAGGTAATATATCAAAGGTAACTTTTCGATGTCCGGTATATTATCAGGTATATTTCCACTAAATGGACTATTTCTTAACTTTACCCATCAATTATAAAGACAATTAGATACTTTTAGGGTAATATTTGCTATTAGATAAAAATAAAACCTCTAATATGTTTGAAAAGTAAAAAAGTGCTATAAAAAATTAGGGAAAAATTCAAAAACGTTTGCTTTAAGTTAACGAAAGCATTTTATTTGTATTCTAGATCATTATTTATTTTTTTTTATTATCTGTTAGATTAGCTTCCTAATCAATGTTCGAAGAGTAACCGTTCAATTCACTGTAGCAATGTTTATTCATCACGGATGGTATTGTATGCTGAAGAATTTTTCTGGGTGCACATTGGCTGGTGGGAATCTTTTTGTGAATAGTTTCTGTTTAAGCTCTGTGAAGTATACGACGTTTTGGCGAGATCACAGTTGTCATTTTCAAGTATTCAAGATTCAAGTCCCTTGATCAGGAGAAACTGGTGAGTTTCAGTAAGGTTCACGCGGAAAAATTCTTCAGCATACATAGGTTTACCATATATATATATATATATATATATATATATATATATATATATATATATATATATATATATATATATATATATATATATATATATATATATATATATATATATGATTGTCTAGGACTCTATAAGATAAAAAAATTGTGTAAAATAAGGTAGTCACATCCACTAGCATATTGAATACATAATATATTTGCTTTGCGATGTTTCGGCATGAAGTATGAATTACCTGACTTTGGCTCCAAGTGATTAACCATTCATCGACCGTCAGAAATCGTTCCAAACGCTTTTCCGAGCCTGTTTTAAATATCGTCAAATTTGCCTTATATTTAACCCTTCATATGCAAGAACATTTTTAAGTCTTGCTGCAAAACTGTTTACTGAAACTGTACTTTTATCTTTGACTCACAAGGGCATTTTTTATCAACTCGTTAGTAAAGATTGATCATGAATGCAGCATAACACTCTCCTATCATTGTCTTTTCCTTTTTCAAATAATCGATAAAGATAATCTATTGCAATTGTCAGACAACAGTAGTCCTTACATTTCCAGTTAACGGAACCGTGTTCGTCTTATTCGAGGCGCGTGCGTCGGGTTCTGTCCTTACTGTTCCTTTGTTTCTGGTGTATAGTGACGACTTCAATTTTCAACAACAGTCGCGAATTGCCGCATAAACTCCTGTGGATTACGCTTATACATATCTAAACAACATTGTGAAATGATTACTCGATTGTGTTTTTGGTCCGCAGTGAACATACGCATCACCCATCACGCCGACAACTTTCTCATTTCACTCTAGTCTACTGAAAGCTTCATTTCACTCTAGTAGGACTACAATTATTTCAGTAATTATATTAAACATCCGCTATGATTGTTAATTATGTTTCGAAATTCGAAACTTGGAATGTGCATAGATCTAAACCAAAATACACTTATTTTAGGAAAATAGGATAATTTAGAAAAGCATTAACTTACGTTTACAAATATACAAGGATTAAATTGATATAATTTAATTTCCGGCTAATTACTAATTTAATAAACAACTGAAAGATCTCCATGACCGTTATCTGTAGTAGTCAAAATTTAATTAACACGAAAGCCCAAATCACTACAAACAACCATAATTAATGCAATCAAGACCCTTTCGAAAACAGATTTGCAACACAATAATTTGATCAATTACAAAAACAAAAAAGATACATAATATAAGTTAAAATATTATTATTATTATTTTTTATTCACGTATGGGCCCTGGTGGAGGACGCGAAATAGAGTTAAAGGCGTTTGTTGTTGTTAGCTTTCCTTTGCGCCCATACTGATTTCATTCTTTCACCATAATTTTTTTTTCTTTGGCCAGACCAAGTTCCGGTCTTCCTACATTTTTCTCTCTGGCCAACCTCCCAAACGTCAACCCTGTGTCTGAAACAGTCTCTATCCTGAATTTCACTTTATGTAAAATAATTTCAATTTGCTGATCTTAGGTCCTCTTTAATTGCAGCAATCCATTTAATTATTTCTACTTTAGCTCTACACCTATTTTCATAAAATTCAAATATTTGCCTAGTTAGCCTACTCGGATTCATCCGTTTTATGTATCCGTAAAACTTCGGTCCTCCTTTTCTCATATCGCTATGTACATCTGGGTATTGTTTGATTTCTTGGTTTTCTCGAAGTCGGTATGTTGTGCTATTTATTTGTTTAGGGCCTAAGATTTTTCTTACTTTCTTTTCAATCTCCTCGATATCTTTCTTTCTATTCAAAATGAGCGTTTCTGCACCATATAGACATTCTGGTTTAGTAACTGTGTTGTAATGTCTCTATTTTGTGTTTTTAGATTTTGCATTTTTTGTTGTAATTATTTTCTGTAAGTCTCAATGCAGTTTCCATTTTTTGACATCTACCTTTATTAGCCGCTTTTTCCAACCCGTTTTCCATGATTATTTCACCCAAACATTTGAATTGAAAGACTCGTCTGATGTTACCATATCTTGATTTTTGAAATGGTGTTCTTAGTCTGTTGTAGGTCATGTATTGTGGCTTTTCAAATGAAATTTGAAGTCCTACCTTTTCTGATGTTTCTTTTAGGATTTCAATCTGTTTTTGTGCCGTTAATTTATCTTGAGCTAATATTGCTAGATCATCAGCAAATGCCAGACAATCTATTTTGATGTTAGTTCTCCCCAGTTTAACGGGCTGGTCAATATTCAGAGCAAATTTCTTTACACGCCACTCCTGTATTGATTTTTCTAGAACACAGTTAAATCAGAGTGGCGACAGTCCATCCCCTTGTCTCACTCCAGTTTTAATTTCGAAGGACTCTGAGATTTCACCCATAAATTTATCTTTTGACCTTGTGTTAGTGTTGCTTTAATAATTGCCAGCGTTTTCAGATCTAGTCCTTGTTCTTTCAAGATGTGGAATAAAGATTCGCGGTCAATAAAATCATAAGTCGAATGCTAGTGCCATGTTGTACACATAGCAAATATGACCTGATGACTTAATAATGGTAATGACATTTGACTTTTTTTATTATGACAATATTCTTTAATTTCTCAAATGTTATAACGAAAAACGACGATTCTCAAATATTGCCAGATTTGCTGTTATTAGTAAATATCCTTATATTAACAACAATAATATAAATCGGACATTATGAACAAAATGCTAGAACTATTTATTTCCAAACATTTTAAAGAAGTTACATCACCAATCAAAAGTTTACTGAAAACGTATCCTTGAATCTATAATGATGTTAAAGAATCGCCGAAAACCTATCAATCAAACATCAAACTTCTAATTTAACAACTTAGGGTACAGAAAAAGAACTTCCAACTTTAGCACAAAGCCGAAAAAAATCTTAAAAGAATTTGAGTTATTAGCTAGGAGCATCCTTAAGATACTACATATAATTTAAATCGCGAGTTTTTATAAAAACTTCTCTATCCATATATATATATATATATATATATATATATATATATATATATATATATATATATATATATATATATATATATATATATACATATATGTATATATATATATATATATATATGTATATATATATATATATATATATATATATATATATATATATATATATATATATATATATATATACATCATCATCATCATCATCATCATCATCATCATCATCATCATCATCATGAACCCGCATCAATCCACTGCAGGATGAAGGCCTCTTCAGCATGCTTCCAACTCTCGCGGTCCTGAGCTCTCCTCTGCCATTCGGGTCCAATATACTTAATAATGTCATCAGTCCATCGTGTTTTTGGTCTTCTCCAGGTCTTCTCCAGGTCTCACTTCCGTATGTCATAACGGGCAGGACACACTGATCAAAGACTTTTCTTTTCAGGCAAAGTAGTAGTTTGCTCTTAAACACTATGTTGAGCCTGCCAAATGCCTGCCAGCCACATTTAACGCGTCGTTCCACCTCCCGGACGGTATCTCCTTCCGTTGAAACCCTCTCCCCAAGATATATATAGTGATCCACAACTTCCAAATCCGTTCTTAAAATAGAAATTCTTTTGTCCTCAGCAAATTTATTGAACACGACCTGACTCTTCTCCTGGTTTAGTTTCAAGCCAAATGGTTCCCCAGCCATTTGCGGCACTTGTACGTGTTTTTGCAGCCCGTCTGGGTCTTGTGAAAGAAGAACGCATGCATCCATTATGGCCCGCTTTGAGATTGAATCAAATGCTTTTTCATAATCGATAAAAGCCAAGCACAGTGGCATAGTGTATTCGTGGTGTCTTTCTATGACCTGCTGTAGGACCTGGATGTGATCCATTGTACTGAATCCACTTCTGAATCCTGCTTGCTCCCTTGGTTGTGCGTCATTAAGTTTTTTTAGTATTCTTTTGGATATTTTCTTGGTAAAAACTTTGTACACCACTGACAGGAGGCTTATTGGACGGTAGTTCTTTAATTTTCCCGTGCTCCTTTCTTATGTAAAAGAATCACTTCTGCATTTTTCCATAAGCTGGGTACTTCTTGTTGTTTAGTTTCAAGCCAAATGGTTCCCCAGCCATTTGCAGCACTTGTACGTGTTTTTGCAGCCCGTCTGGGCCTTGTGAAAGAAGAACGCATGCATCCATTATGGCCCGCTTTGAGATTGAATCAAATGCTTTTTCATAATCGATAAAAGCCAAGCACAGTGGCATAGTGTATTCGTGGTGTCTTTCTATGACCTGCTGTAGGACCTGGATGTGATCCATTGTACTGAATCCACTTCTGAATCCTGCTTGCTCCCTTGGTTGTGCGTCATTAAGTTTTTTTAGTATTCTTTTGGATATTTTCTTGGTAAAAACTTTGTACACCACTGACAGGAGGCTTATTGGACGGTAGTTCTTTAATTTTCCCGTGCTCCTTTCTTATGTAAAAGAATCACTTCTGCATTTTTCCATAAGCTGGGTACTTCTTGTTGTTTGAGACATTTTGAATATAATTTTGCTAGTGTTTTATGTAAAGTCTGACCACCACCTTTTAACATCTCCACAGTTGTACTATCCTTTCCTGAAGTCTTGCCATTTTTCATCGAGTCTATCGCCTTTGTCACTTCCTCCACCAAGATATCCGGCACTTGTTCTTCAGTGGGCATGGCTGTTCTTGCTTGATTCTGGTCCTCTTATAACTTTGAATAAAATCTTCGGACAACCTCTAACATTTCCGTCCGTTCGCTGCATATTGTACCTTCCTCGCGCATAAAGGAAAACATTTGTGTCCTTTTCTTTCTTAGCTTCTGCTTAGCTTTGTTAATTCCCCTGTTTTCTTCCAGAGTCTTTTGTACAAGCTGCATGTTGAATCGGCGCGTTTCCTCTCGAATACGTTTTCGTATAGTTTTGCAAAGCTCAACGTACTCAACCCTGCCAAAAGGGCTATCTGCATTTTTCATTGTCCGGCGTTTTTTCACAATATTAATGAAACTAGAGATCTGTTCAACAAAATGAAGCAGGTAAATCGAGATTTCAAGCCGTAAATTTTGGTGATGCAGGACAAGTAGAGACGGGTGATGACGAAGAGGACCCGTGTTATCAAACGGTGGCAGGAATACTGTCAATCCCTTTTCGAAAACCAACCAGAAGAATATCCTCGTGAGTATCCTAATTCAGACAATATAGAAAATCCGAAATCATAAGATCAGAAGTTGAAATCGCTCTAAAGTAAGTGAAACCAAAAAAAAATCCTCAGCAGTAGATGGGATTGTAGCTGAGATGATAATGCCTGAAGAAAACAACATGATCACCATGCAGGCATTCTCAGCAACAAGATTGGGAGGTCTGGTGTATAGCCAACTGACTGGACAACATCTATTTTCATCCCCATGTACAAAAACGGACCAAAAACGCAATCCTTAAATTATCAAACGATAACTTTAATTTCTTACTCAAGCAATGTGCTGCTCCATATAATCCATGAAAGACTAAAAGCCTACATTCACCCTGAAATCGCCCAAGAACTAGCGGGATTCATGTCGGACGGGAACCCGACTGCAAGAACTAATCCACTGTCGGATTCCCGATTGCAAGAACTGTTAATTGATCTTGACAACATACATTGTGAAACACGAAAAAGCAGCGAAGAGTTAATCAAACTAGAATCAACTGGTCACGTACTCTACACTCGGGGTACGGAGTCCTCATCGAGGCTTCATGAGGTGGAATTGAATTTGTCATCAATCGAAAGCTGAAAGACAGACAGCTGTCGTACAATTTGAAAGTAT
The DNA here is from genome assembly GCA_031761425.1 of Cosmopolites sordidus. NCBI lineage: Eukaryota > Metazoa > Arthropoda > Insecta > Coleoptera > Curculionidae > Cosmopolites > Cosmopolites sordidus. The sequence continues at coordinate 3,958,840 of JARFXV010000080.1, read as the reverse complement.
ATCTGCTGGATTCAGCTTCAAATCGTCCAGGCTTATTCTTCAACTATAAACTATGGGGATGAGGAAGTTGAGGAATTTTATGATGATATGGTCCAACTTCTAGACAAGGAGAAGTGTAGATACAAAATCATGGGCGACTTTTATGTTAGAATTAGAAAAGCAAGAATTGGTGAAAGTGTAACTGGCCCATATGGAAGTGGTGAGCGAGATAATAAGGGGGACTGATTGGTTGGTTTTGCTGAAGAACAAGAACTATATACATAATATGAATTCGTTTTATATGAAAAAAACCAGCAGAAAATGGACATGGACAAATCCATCTGGACTTGCAAGTGAAGCTGATTACATCATGTCAAAAGATAAAACAATATTTTGAAATTGTACTATCCTGGGCTATGTTAATGTCGGAAGTGACCACCGAATGGTACGAGCAAAGGTTAAGATAAACTGCCGAAGACAGCGCGAAAGAATGGTAAGATCAAAGAGGGGCTAAGCGGATACTGTGAGAGGGGCAGTGATTTTGAGATTGCTTTGCCAAACCGCTTTGCTGTATTGTAAGACCCAGAGAAGATGAAAATTACAGATCAAACGTCAGCGTCCTTAAAACGGCTGCTTCGATAGCACCTGAAGATAAATGTTCCAAACAGTCAAATATCTCCACATGTCAAGTATCAAAACATGAGACAATTGATTTAGTGATAAAACGACGGACAATGAAGAATGCAGGAAGTCCTTTTGGCAGGGATGAGTACGTTGCGCTTGGTAAAACAATAAGAAAAAGTATTCGAGAGAACCGAAATAAGTCATGGTGTGATTGTGTCAAATCCGGTGAATATAGAGGTAGAGATAAAAGATCTGAACTTTAGACGATTTACAATATGGAAAATTTGAAGGTGTCGTGCTGAAAGAAAGAAAGTAGTAAGACAAAAAGTATGTCTGTTATTCTAAACAAAACATTTTTAACAGGTTTTTAGATCGTCATCGTAGATCTTGCACGTGTATTATGATAACAATACTGGGTGAAAATGTAACTGCCATTTTCTTTTGCCGGTTCATTAAGCTAAGCGAATATTTTTATAATACCGCATGGTCTTTTGTCGTTTTAACATGAAGATTACACCTATTCTATTATCCAACCTATGTTTTTTTTCGTGCTGTTAGAGAAAGGAAAGTTAAAAAAAGTAAATTAAAAAACAAGTTTCCATCCCTTAAAGCCTTAACATCTTGTACAAATAATAAAAAAACTTAAGCTTAAGGTTTTATTAAATTAGGTCACCCTTTATACAAATAAGAGGGTTCTGCTTATCTCCAATGACACAAAAAGCTTTTGTTGACTTGAGTGTATGTACTTTAATAAATCATTCTGTAATTCCTTTTGAATCTCTAAATGTGGATAATTCATTCATTAATTCTATTCCCAAACCAACAGTCATTTAGAAAATTTCGACACTCCAAGAAACAATTGGAAAAGAAAATAATTACATGACGATATTAAAGCTGTCTTCTTTCTTTTGTTCTCTGTAAATAAGAATATAAAAAAATGACAACGTTAAAGTAACAGAAGTTTACCAATTTCCATATTTTCTTTAGAAAGTTGAAGAATGTGAGAATTAGCTAAACAAAAGTATAATTGTCATCGGTAGTCACAATTTTTCAGCTGTAAAGACCTTTGTATCAAGGTTTTTGTTACAGCCTTTTTCTTTGTCTACTTCCAACAATGTCAACACGCTGATTATATTTATCGCAAGTAAAATAATTCTTAAAAAATAAATTAAATAAAAAATAAAAATATCTACAAATTAGATCGTGTAAAAATTAGACGTGTAAAATAATCTTAGTATCTAGAAGTATAGTTTTCATTTCTTTTTTCTAATTTATTAATATAAGCAAATATTTTTTGTAATTTCTCTCTCGTAATTTCGCTCTTTTATCATTTTCTTTTTAAAAAAAATTCTCTAATCAGAATGATGGCTGTCAACTCGCCTACCAGTATGATCTCAGCCAAGGTTATTAGTTTTGCTAAACCATTGTTGAAGAGTTATGGATTTTATAGTGACTCAAGTAACCCAGCTTACATGTATGGCCTTTAACATGCTGGGCATGCTGGAGCTACACATCTCTGTATCTCTCCTCACTCCATTTGGGTCTATCGTTTGCCGTTTTAGACACGCTTTTTCTATTTAGACATGGTTGACATGGAATTCTTGAGAGAAAAATTCTAATGGATGGAGTGGAAGATGGAATTCTATTCCCAGATTTCAGGTCTTATTTATCTAATTCGCCAAAGAAGATCTGCTTGATCAGCCTAGTAGCCTGCATCTTTTTTCAATGACCTAACCTAATGACCTAATGTTAATCAGCAAAATCCATGATGTAGTATTGGCCGATCGCAGTGTGAAGGTTACAAAGGTTATTGAGATGATGTACAGCTTGGACGTATGAGTACGGAATATCTTATACAAACATTTGGGTTGGAGAAAGCTAACAGTGCGATGGAGATTGTGTTTGCTCACTGAGCCCCAAAAACACAATCGAGTGATCACTTAACAGTGAAGATTAGACATGTTAATCGCAATCGGAGGAAATTTTTTCAGCGATTCGCGATTGTTAATGAAACTCGGATTAACTAAGAAACAGCAAAAATGAAGAAACAGTAAATATAGTTATTTTTACCCAGCGAACGTGTTCCGTGACGCTTCTGCTGGCCGGAAAAGTCCTTGCCACTGTTTTCTAGGATTCGTTAAGGCATTACCTTCAACGACTATTTGGGAAGAGGAAAAACAATCACTGCATTAGTATCAAAATTTCAAGGAGAGTTGATGAGAAACGGCTTCATTTGGTGAAGAAAAACTGCTGTTTGATTAGGATAATACACCCACCCATTTGTCCACCATCGCAACAACGAAACTGGTCAGTTTGTGCTTCTAATTAATGCCGCAATCACCTAATTCTCCAGATTTGACTCCCTCCGGCTTCTTTATCTTTCCAAATATGAAGAAATGATTAGCTGAAAAGAAATTCGCATCATATAGAGAGATTAGAGGACCGCTATTTTGCAGAGTTCGACAAATTATAATTTTTAGTTTAAAAAAAGTTTGGAGAATGAACTGCATCAGGCTAAAAGGACACTACATCGAAAAACAAACAATATTTTACTTACAAAGTATCTAACTTTTCACTCTACCATCGTACAAACCGCAAAAAACTTCAGCATGTCTTATAAAAGTTGGATTATTCTTTCAACAATGTATGGAATTTTGGCCGGTATAAAATATTTTTAAACAAAAGATATATATATATATATATATATATATATATATATATATATATATATATATATATATATATATATATGATATAATAAATCATTCAGCGCTTCGTATTCAGTTTCAAGATCTATAAATTGGATAATTCACTAATTCCCTTCCTAAACCATCAGTCATTTATCGACTTTCGACACCCACAGAAACATTTGGAAAGAAAACAATTAAGTGGCAGTGTTAATGCTGCTCCGCTTTCTTTATCCTCTCTAAATTAAAATATAAAAAATGGCAAAGCTAATGTAGCAGAAGTTCATCAATTTTCATTTTTTCTTTAAAAAGTTGAAAATTGCAAGGATTAGTTTAACAAAAGTTTAATTCTCCCCCTATAAGCACCCTTATCCTCACTGACAAGGAGTAATATTGATTATTTCTTACAACTACATAATAAGCTTATGCGACAAACTCAGTAATTGTATTGCAGTGTAAACCTTTCTTTAATTTTCTAAATTAATTATTGTAAAGAATTGGAAACTATGATTTGATTTATTGAGGAAGAAGTTACTTCTGTTATTTTCAAAACAAAATCTTTTTATTTTTAATTTTCTCAATCAAAAATTTCCATATTTCCATATAATATTCCATAATGTTTTATCACAGCCTTAAAAAGCGAATTCAATTAATCCCTATATATTTCGTTTTCAAATATTCTTATAAATAATAAATTATGTATTATAACTCATTACCAGTATTAGGTACAACAGTCCTAGATGGATCTTGGCCTGTTCAAGGGGTCTACGCCATTTGTTCCTATATTTTGCCTTGCCGTTTCAATTTCTTACTTTTAGTTCTCTTAGATTTTCCTCTCCTGATTTTTGCAGACTCTATCTCTCCTGTTAACCTCTTAATTGTTATACATTTTACGACATTAGGTTCATTGTATAACTTATACAATTATATCATATCTTCCCGTCGAAGCACTCTATTAATCAATTTTCAATTAAAAACTAAAAATAATAATTAGCCTAAAAATTATGGCGTATATACTATATATATATTGGACGCAGTCCAAGGACATCTAACACTGCATATTATATATATATATATATATATATATATATATATATATATATATATATATATATATATATATATATACATATATATATATATATATATATATATATATATATATATATATATATATATATATTGTTCTTCCTAAAGCTCCAGCCCTTCGTCCACGTCGCAGGAAGCGGACAACGCCTGAACCCGAACGTTTATTTCAGTAACAGACGGCTAACAGGACTCTGGCAGAAAAAAAACCCAAGTCGCGTCTGCAGTAGTAACCACCGGCAACCGAGTCAGCGTCTGTTCACCCAGAGAGTGCGGCCGTACACTACCCTCCAGGAACTAACAATCCCTGGTTCTAAACTCCCAGTGGAAACACTGGACCCATAAGCTTATAAGCAACAATGACTCGTGCAAGTAATTACAATGATACCCCAGGTGGTAACCAATCCACCCATCGACAGACGGCAACCGGGTGTTCGGATTGTGGGGAACCTGGACTTTCACGATCTCAAAATAAGTCGGAGCTTTCCGGAAAATTTCCACATAAAACACTTACATGTATTGGCACCTTCAACATCAACACGCTGATCCAACCAGGAAAACTTCACAACCCAACTTCAACCCACGCATCACGGATGAGGACACGGTAGACTCTGGGAACTATCGCATATTCAAAAGCAGGACAGACAAACGAGTCGCCAGGGGCGCTCCGCTTCTGGGCATGGCCTTTGTGGTACATAAAGGGATAGTAAACTCTATTAAGGAAATCTCGCCCATAAACAATAGACTAATGATAATGCGCATACAGTGCGCCAATAAAAAATACACCATGATCCATGTACATACCCCCACAAACGGAGACAACAAAAAAACCCCAAGTCTACAGAGAAATTCTGGACAACACTAGAGAAGGTAATGGCAAAGGTCCCAAAGGATGACGTCAAAATTTTACTGGGCGACTACCCACGCACAAATCGGTAGAGAAAAAATCCATCAGAAAACAGTAGGCAAATTCCCCGGCCAGAAATTTACCAATAAGAACGGCACAAGACTCATCGAACTATGCCAACAGAATAACCTTAGGATCATGTCAGCATCCCTAAGAAAATCTCCACAAAAACAGGTAGAAATAGAGATCGCCTATTCAACAGATTGGAGAATTCCAGATAGACCACGTTGCGATCTCATACGCACAACAAAGAGAGATCCAAGATGATCAAGTTCGCAGGGACGCGAACATTGACTCAGACCACTACCTAACACGAATCAAAGTCAAATTAACCCCAAAGAGAATTCATCACAAAAAAGCACATCTACAGAAATTCGACACAAAAAAGATCAAGGAATCCAATATAACAGAGGAATGGGAAAAGGAACAAGCAGATACATGGAAAAAATTACACAAACAGCACAGGAACTGATCCCATTGAAAAAGAACACAAAACACCCTTGGTGGGACTCGGAATGCGAAAGTGCATTACAGCGACGTAAACGAGCATTTCAGGACTACTACACAGGACTACTACAGGACACTAAAAAATCTCCAGAAAGTTAACAGCTTTTTGACGTGACTAAAAAACAGACCGCAAAGGTTATCAGGCAAAGTAAGAGGAAGTACATGAAGGAACAACTAGACTTTATAGAAGAGAATTTCCGGAATTATAACACCAGAGACTTTTATAGGACTTTTGCAAAAGAAATCCGTGGATACACATCACAAAATCTTTGCTTCTGAAAGCGGAATGGGAGATTAGCCCTAACCAATCAGGAGAATTGTCAGGAACTGGCACACTATTTCTCTGATCTCCTCAATTGCCCTGAACGCGACACAAGATCCCCAAGGAAAATTGTATCCATACCCACTCAGAATCACCACCACCAACACAGGAAGAAATCCACACGCACATACGCAAACTAAAGAATAACTAAAGGTCATCCGGTGAAGATGGTATCACCGCGGAACTATTGAAAAACCTCGGATCAAATTCACTGCAAGAACTCACGCAAAATTATTACCAACATTTGGCAAACAGAAAAATTACCAGATGATTGGAAATGTGCTCTTATCCACCCGCCGCACAAGAACGGAGACAGAACAGATGTGAACAACTACAGAAGAATCTCCTTACTACAAGTCACCTACAAAATCCTCTCAGCATGCCTTCTCCAGAGAACACAAGAACAATTAGAACACAAAATTGACGAGTATCAGGCACGCGTTCGCCCTGATCGCTCATGCACTAAACAAATATTTAACCTAAAAACTATACTGAAATACAAAGCTATCAGGAACGTCCCAATCATCTGCGCGTTCGTGGACTTCAAGAAAGCATACGACTGCATCGACCGAAAATCTTTGTTCAACATCCTAGAAAAACAAGGACTCAACCCCAAAACACTACGATTAATCAAGCAGATAGTGACTGACACAACCTCTAAAGTAAAATTTATGGGACAAATTTCCGAACCCTTCCTGATTAAAACTGGAGTACGCCAAGGAGATGGGTTATCCCCACTCCTCTTCAACCTGGTCCTGGACAAAGTCATAAGGGAATGGGAAAAAGAACTGAAAAATCAAGGACACTTGAATCCAATACAACTCGGACGATCCAAAAACAACATAGAAATATCATGCCTGGCTTTCGCAGACGACCTAGCCATACTCGCAGACAATGATAAAAGAGCAACCAAACAGATCGAAGTCCTCAAGGAATGTGCAGAGAAAGTTGACCTACAAATCTCCTTTCAAAAAACCGAATTCTTCTGCTCAAAATTAGATATTCAAAATTTGAACACCAAATACGGCAAAATAGGGTCACTCACTTCAAATGCCTGGGCGAGATCCTCGAACCCACAGGAGGAGAGAAGATAGCACAGACGACTCGATTACAGAAGATGAAGGGGGCATACGGCAAGACTCACAATATCTACAATAAGAAATGCCTATCCACACACGCAAAAATAAGACACTACAACACCATAATCAAACCAGAAGTACTATACGCAAGAGAGACACTTACACTTCATACAAAAAGCGACATAGAAAAAATACTAAAAGAAGAACGCAAAATTATGAGGAAAATTCTCGGTCCAAAACTGACAGAAGAAGGATACAAACTACATTCTCGAAGGACTACAGAGAGAATGTCCAACGTAGCGGCGGACATAAGAAAAAGAAGGTTGAAATTCTATGGACATATCAATAGACTCCCACCGACAAGACTCACCAACAGTATTCTACATACATACAAGGAGTCAAGTCAACAGTACCATGGATCACACAAATCAGAGTTTATCTGGAAAAGGCACAAATGGGTATGACAGAGATTGAGGATAGAAGAACGTACAGAAACAAAATACAATGTATATGACAAAATACATATGTGGAACGTTGCATCAGAGAGCGAAGTTTCGAGGAGGTCGGGAACAAAGTGGACGGAGGAAAGAAAGAGAATCCACGGAGAAAGGATGAGAGAGGTGTGGAGGATCAGAAAGAACACTCGAAAATGAGTCAGAATTTTGCGTGATCCAACCGGGTCTATGCGCACCTAATTTTATATATATATATATATATATATATATATATATATATATATATATATATATATATATATATATATATATATATATATATATATATATATTGTTTTACTTTATATATTTAATGTTACTAAACAAGCAATATTATGATATACGACAGATGTAAGGATACCAAGTTCTCAAAGTAAAACTCCAAACAATATTCCGTCAGGAAAGACACCTGTCATCCTGTATATCCAGATTTTTCTTAAATATTCTGTTCTTTACTTTCGAACTTCAAAAGCCTGCAACTTTATTGGATTTTATATTATATACCTGGCTAAAATAGACGTAACAAAAACGTCAAAATTCCTTCCCAGTTCATGTTCCTTATAGTAAATTTATTAAAGTCACGAATGATAAAATCGCCGCGCAAAAATGTTAAAAATACAAAACCTGGTAAAAATATTAGGCATGTAAAACGAGACTAGTGTTATAAAGGTCCTGTTGTGTTTTATACAACATCCATGACTCAGAGATTAAAAACCATTTTTTTTGGAAGCTGTGCTCCGACACCGATGGCGTAATTTTGTAATGGGTGCAGATCTGATACAATTTATCGCTGATAATGGTTCTAAATTCGAAATTGATTAATAGGATTTTTCAGAACTTAAAGAGTGTTATAATGTGATAAATGATAGGTTAAATACTGTTATTTGAAATTATTGTTAAAACTTTTTGTATAGTAAGTTTATAAAAATAATTAATTTATATAAAAAAACTCTCACTAGGGTAATAATTCGGTATGAAGTACTGAAATCTAGAAATTAAATGCAATTTGCTATCCGTAAAAGGTTGTCTTCTTTTTTTTCTGCCTCATTTAAAAGTGGAAATATAACAAATCCCTTTTAAAAGATTTTTAAATATGGGAATAGAAAATAGCTACAGGGACTCAAACTGGGGAAATTGGGTGGATAATTACGGATTATAGTATCTATTATATCTATGTATATAACCTATATTCTAGTTAAATATATTGATGATATTAAGGGTGATTGTTTCTAAATTTTGAGAAAAATTTGATTATCCCCATAAGAAGTTCCATATTCCAGAGTTCTGACGTAGTTGCGAAAGCCTAACAGCATAACAAATACCATTAAAGCAGTTTGTCTCGTTACCAGAACATGTAACATGTTGGTTAAAAAAAATATAAGAATGGCTATTTCACATTTCGACAGTATAATGTCCGTAAAACATCTTGAGTTTAATCTTCTTCATCAACACTTCCAGCTATATTTTCTTTGGAACGCACAGTTTTTTGTTTTGTTCTTGTTTTAACATCGAGCAGCGTGAAATGCGTTCGGAATTTATCAATAATTCAGCGAATACATCGCTCGGTTGGGCATTAATGTGTATCATAAAAGACTCTAGAAGTGTGGAGCACAGAACACTGATTTTGATAAAAAATTTCGACAATTTGCATGCGTTGCTCTGATGTTAAACGTTTAATAATTATTAGCCAGATATTTGACGCAACAGCGACCCCTATCGGAAGGTCGGACACACTAAAAAATCACCGTCAGTATCTCACTTTATTCTGTGCCGTACGTGACGTGTTAAAGAAAAGCACAAAACTCATTTACTAAAATAATCCTAAGTTACTGAAAATATTCATCTTCTCAAAATTGGTAAAAGTTTTTTCCGTGTTCTTCAAAATAAAAAAGATTTTAAAGGTCAATATATATACCATAAGAAGAACTGAGCAAACAAGGTATTTTATGCACTCTCTTTATTCCTGAGGAGCACGTCTGTCCCTAACAACATCTAATGGAAAAAGTTTTCATAAATATATTACGTATTTTTTGATCGGTACGATATGGGAAAAAAGGAAATAATTCGATATTTATTACCTTATTAAAACTTTTAAAAATAATGTGAATATTCTGTTTTCGAGAGAGGGAAAAGTTTCGTGAGTCTTCGAGAAAAAAAAAGATGTCTTTAACATAAACGAAAGCAGTCATTTATCTAAATATTACGAAACAAGTACTAATTAAATAAATAATTACTAATCATAAATCACAATGTTTCAGAATCTCAACGAAAATCTCCTGAAAATTTTAATATATCTCGAACCATTTGTGCAAATTCGAGTATTATTGAAAATGAAAAATGTTGTTTGTACGAAAATCATTTTGATATTTTCGAAATTCCTAAACGTTGTTCTACGCAAGTAGTTTGGTATGACACTTTATATAGAGCCTTCATTTAATCCTGTAACCCACGTGACTAGTGATAACCAAAAATATTATAAAAATTTCGATGGAGTTATTTGAACATTTTTTGTTACTTCAGCTCTAAAATAATGTAGGATTGGTCAATTGTTATGTTTATTTTCGTTATTAGTGCTAAACTGTAAAAAAAGCACGGAAAAGAAGTCCACTTCATATCAAATAAACGTAGATTGGGCATAAGGAAATAATTCTATAAAAGACATTGTTATTTGAACTAAATTAAATTTAATCAACACTTTTAATTATAATGAATACCACAGAGTTCAATAAAGTTTGGTGTTATAGATTACAGAAAACACTCATTTATCCTGATACAACAGACACCCGAAACATTCAAAATTGAAACTTCTAATGCCAAGTCTATTAAATTATAATAATGAAAGATCCAACTGGGACCCATTCTTAATAAATGCGTAATTAAAATGGAACTATCGATAATATTCCTGAGATATTAAACATAACAATACCCATTAATAAACTTCTTAAATTAAAGAACATAGTGAACTTGTACGAAATTCGTCTAGACGATAATCTAAGAAATTATCCTTTTAGAACTGTATTTAATTATCTCCTGATATAACATGGTGAACGAAAAGGCGAAAAATTGAAAAAGGCGTAATAAAATAATTTAATGTCTTATAGAAAATCTCTTCAGTCTAAGTTTTTAAGAATAGACAAAATACAAAGACTATCCTTTCAACAAGGATTTCTTGGATATATTTATACTGACTGTATTTATAATAGTCAGTCTGTCAAATATAATTTGTCTATAACCATGAGGAATATTTCGATTTTTTTTTCAAGCAGCTGCTCTCAGACACGTGCCTGGCCTGATTGATGAAGACTATAGGGCCAGAAACCTCTCTTGATCTATTATATAGTATATTATATATTATATAGTATATATATTATATAGTATATCTGATTAACTAACCACGCATCATAATCGACCAGCCATGTATTTATTTGGTATTCATTGACTTGGTATTTGCATTCGATACGTTAAAACGCTCAACAATCTGAAAAGGCCAATACGAAAGAGGAGTACCTGTCAAAATTATTATAAACATAATTAAAGAGTTGTACGACACAACATGCGTGATCACTCTCAGAAGGATGACCAGCGACCTCATTCAACTTAGAAAGAGTTTTCGACAAGAATGTGCTCTCTCTCTCTCTCTCTCTCCTTTAGCTTTTAATATAGTACTAGATTCGGTTCTTGCAAAAGTAATCGAAGGGTCAAGAGAAATAACCTTACATATGTTATATCTTCAATATTAACAGACCTGGAATCCACAGACGATATGTGCTTACATTATCTCATACATCTGAAGATATGAAAAATATATTAACAAAATATTCAGAATATCTGTATGTGTGATTAAACTATGACAAAATAACCAGAACGAAACAAATTATAATCGAAATAGAAATCCGTAGATAGAAATGGGGATAAACAAGAAAACCAAATCACAAAACAGATATTAGAATAAAATCAACAGGAAGGAGAGGACGAGGAAAACCAAGGATCCTGAAGAGGAACACTTTTAACAGAAATAGCTTCTATGAACACTACCTAGAAGTAAATTAACCATGGGTAAAAACAGAATCATATATATGGAGTTTTTTTACTTCTTTGGACTGTGTCCAACGAGACAACAGTAATCAGGAGTTATAAACCACCGACCGTTGGGTTCCACAATCTCATGTGGAACGCACAACAACCTGCGTCTTGGCCATAATGAACAATGATTAGTTATTTGACCGGGAAGAAGCCCAACCCCTCCCTTATATTGGAGGGCACATGTTTCGTCTGTTGGTGGTTGAACTCATCAGGGTACCGACATATGCTCTCTCTCACCAAGAATAGGGAATCCCTCTCCACAGAAGTAAAAAAACTCCATGTATAAGCTATCCGACGAGAGATCGGCGAAAATATGGGTTGTTTGATTGTGGAGAAGGCTATTGTTGTGCATTCCACATGAGATTGTGGAACTCAACGGTCGGGGGTGTATAACTCCTGACTACTGTAGTCTCGTTGGATGCAGTCTAAAGAAGTCAAAAAATTCCATTCATAAGCCATCCGACGAGAGGTCAGCGAAAATATGGGTTGTTTGATTGTGGAGAGAGGCTCCATATTCTTGGCGAGAGAGCATATGTCGGTACCCTAATGAGTCTAACCACCAACAGACGAAACATGTGCCCTCCAATGTAAGCAATGGATATGGCTTCCTCCCAGTCAAGTCAAATAACTAACCATTGCTCATATATATATATATATATATATATATATATATATATATATATATATATATATATATATATATATATATATATATATATATATATATATATATATATATATATATATATATATCTAGGCTCTCGTTTAAGATTTGTAAAATCTCAGCGTTTCGGTTTCTATTTAGAAGTCATTATCAAATGAATCTAATTGGTTTGCTCCGGGGTCTGAATCTGTCTTTTCTAGTTGTGAACCCTGGGGAGTGGGCAGACTGAGACACTGGGGTAAATCAACTAAATTCTCTTTATAATGGCTTCAAAGTGAAGGCCAAAACGTCGAGATTTTACAAATCCTAAACGCGGTTCTACCAAAGAACCCAGTAATTCTAACATTCCCGACTGCGGAAACCTACCCAGATATATATATATATATATATATATATATATATATATATATATATATATATATATATATATATATATATATATATTTAATATTTGCTAACAGGTATAAAGGAAAATAAAACAATCACAAAAGTATTTTCTGTATATTTGCTAGCGAAAACGAAAATTTTGCAAATTACAAAGTTTCTTTAATTAATTTACATCCATTCACAAAGCGTAACGAATAACAATTGTATTCAAAAGATACACCCTAGATATCATTAGAAGATCAAAAATATGTTTGTAAAGTATGAGAGAAAAACAAGTTTAATTATTTTTAATAATATTATTTTTAAACAAATTAAAATCTCTCTGAAACTAGTTGTCAAAAACAAACTTCAACACTTTAATAGAGAGGAAAGGCGAAAATAAATAAAATTAAAATACAGGATATAATTCCAAAGCTAATATTAAACTTAAACAAGTGCTTCTGACAATGGTATATCGCACTCAGAATTATCATCTTCGATCGGAACTCCCTCTTATTTACTTACGGTCTGAAACCCTGTTATGCGTCTATATTAATTTTTTTTGAATAAAATCATTTTTTCTTTTACCTCGGGGTAAAATAATTTTAATAACAGGTTTTGAAGATTTAAGGAAATGATTATATCGTATCGACGAGATACCTAGTTCCATATTTCTAGGTTTATTAATAATTAGAAATAATAAAAATAGCATATTTTTATTATTTCTATTATAAAAGTATCATATTCACCAGATAAGGCACCATCTGACGTTTTCTTATGTTGTTAAACCACTTTCTGGACGCCGTTTTGGGTGCGTAGAAATCGTTACAGTGTTGAGTTAAAGTTATATTTAAAAGTCACCGTACTTTTTGATCATAGTGTGTATACTGATTACTGTTGCGCCTACTGTTTGTATGCTTACTGTCGAGAGGTTCGTGACTTCTGTGACTTCAGAAAGTTACGAACCTCGACAGTAAGAACCGAAGATGCCAAATAAGATGTCAGCAAAACGTCAGCAAGCTCCCAACAGGGACGATCAATTCGAAAAGATAGATATATATATATATATATATATATATATATATATATATATATATATATATATATATATATATATATATATATATATTATATGAAAGTTTTTTGTTAAAAAATAGTCTTAGAAAAATTATTAATTATTATTGTAATATTGTAAGACACCCAGTAATTTAGAACCATGAAAATCGACACATTTTGGTTTAAGGTGGTGGTGGTCAAGATTCCGTTGTTAGTTTCTAGCTCTAAAAAACGGCCTAATAGTACTTCTCGAAAATGGGATCCATAAAAACTGACGCAGTTGCCCATGATATTAATAAAAAAAAGTATGTGATACACTTTCTTACTGCCGTTTTCCGAGATCTATCCAACAAAATAAAGTTTATGAAAATCGGTCTAGAAATATAAATTTTAAGCGGTTGGTAAGTCCTTATCCTGGACACACTGTGTGTGTATAAATATATGTTCAAAAATAATAAAGTGGGCTCGTGGGGAAAGATATTAAAAACAAAGAAAATACAACCGCGCTCTACGTTGGTGCTTTGTCTTTCCCTCATCCGCCATCCAAAGCTCCAGCAAGCATCTCCCAGGACCGGTTTCTGGCCTAGAGAGCGGATGAAGGGAACGACTAAAGCCATGACAAACTGTGCGGAATCATTAATATCTTTCTCCACGAGCCCTCTTCATTATTTTTGAACAGACCTGGTACTTACCCGAGGTTAGACGGGCCACGAATGATTCCGCACAGTTTGTCTGTCACGGTCGTGTACCACAGGATGGCAGAGTTGCATGTGATTGCAGTCGCCATTCGACATGGCCAATTTAAATGGTCATGGCTTTAGTCGTTCCCTTCATCCGCTCTCTAGGCGTTCAGCTTGAGCCCAGCTGATAACAGCTTAAGGCCAGAAACCTGTCGTGGGAGATGCTTCCTGGCGCTATGGATGGCGGATGAGGGAAAGACAAAGCACCAACGTGGAGCGCGGGCGTATTTTCTTTGTTTTTAATATGTCAGATTTAGGGGCCTATGTCAGATTTAATTAATTTATATATATATATATATATATATATATATATATATATATATATATATATATATATATATATATATATATATATATATATATATATATTCAGATTAATATTTATATATATATATATATATATATATATATATATATATATATATATATATATATATATATATATATATATATATATATTATATATATATATATATATATATATATATATATATATATATATATATATATATATATATATATATATATATATAAATATATATATATATATATATATATATATATATATATATATATATATATATAAATATATATATATATATATATATATATATATATATATATATATATATATATATATATATATATATCATCATCATCATAATCAACCCGTATCAATCCACTGCAGGATGAAGGCGTCTTCAGCATGCTTCCAACTCTCGAGGTCCTGAGCTTTCCTTTGCCATTCGGGTCCAATATACTTAATAACATCATGAGTCCATCGTGTTTTCGGTCTTCTCCGTGGACGTTTGCGATCAAGCGGTATCCAGTCCAGGACTGCCCTGATCCATCTTTCGTCCCATCGCCTCGCTACATGGCCTGGGCACTTCCATTTCAATTGCTTTATTTTTCCAATGATGTCATTCACTTTCGTTTGTTCCCTCTATATATCCCTCATTGTATCCCTCTATATATATATATATATATATATATATATATATATATATATATATATATATATATATATATATATATATACATACTCGAAATATGAGGAAAGTAAACTTCAGAAATCTAAATTGAAATAGGTCTGTTTTATATTGGTTAAATAGAGATTCTTTGTTACCCCAAAAATGAAAGGGAAATTTAATTAGCCACATATAAGTTGGACAAGAGATAAAATCGATCGGAATCAAACGCATCTAACAAAAAGAAGGTGTATACTCATTTCGTAGGTGCGTTTCGTCGTTTGGTACGTGACGTAAAGCCCTGGAACGTGTCAAATTAGGCTTCAAAGAGGATCTTTTAAGAGCTATCCATCGTTAATGTTGTGGTTTTACAGCTAAAAGCGGATAATGTATCACATATTTCCCATCAAAAACATATTTGGAAATTATAACGGTATATTTAATTTATATGTCAACAAGGAGAAGGTAGACCCTTATAGTATATTATATAGAAAGCTAAGATATATATATATATATATATATATATATATATATATATATATATATATATATATATATATATATATATATGCATATATATATATATATATATATATATATATATATATATATATATATATATATATATATATATATATATATATATATATATGTATATATACATGTATTTATATGAATTAATAAAATGCGTATCGTATATAATACAATGTTATGTCTAAGTAAACTTAAATCTACATTCTTGGACAAAAATCTTAAAATAAGTGAAGGTCGAACTTAAACAACTGTTTCTTACAAGTATACCAAACCCAGAATTTTCATCTCTCATAGTTGTGCTCCAAAAACAAACTAAAGTTTAACGCCTATGTTTTGGTTTAAATTTTTACAAAATTCTTTTTTTTGAACGAGATTAAATAGTTTTATAATAACATTTGGAGATAGTAGTCATCAAATGTCAGCAAGCGTCGCAGTGGCGGTTCGTGAGGGAGGGCGTTGGGGCGCCGCCCCAGCATTTATCACAGTAAACAATTTTTCAGAGCAAAACAACATATTTTATTTCCATTTAGTTTCTTTCCTTTAATTCATTTTCCTGGTTCACCTCCTGTATAGGGTTTCAATAGCACGAAAAGTAAGGGCTCGGACTGAACGTTCGAAAGCATATACCCAAGTGTTAGAGATTGTCAGAAAATGTTATTCCCAGTTATATAAAGATCAGAACCAATCAAAGACAACAGCCACGGAAGAACAAATGCCAGATATATTAGTGGAGGAAGCAACAAATACTATAGAATCGATGAAAAACGGCAAGGCTCCAGGAAAGGACAGTGTAACTGTCGAAATGCTAAAAGCTGGTAGTCGGACGTTACATAAAACACTGGCAAAATTATACTCAAAATGCCTCAAAGAGCAAAAAGTACCTGACTTATGGAAAAATGCATAAGTGATCCTTTTACATATAAAAGGACCACTGGAAGATTTAAAGAACTACCGTCCAATATGCCTCCTATCAGTAATATACAAAGTTTCCACTAAGATAATTTCTAAAAGAATACTAAAAAAACTGAATGACGCACAACCAAGAGAACAAGCAGGATTCAGAAGTGGATTCAGTACAATGGATCACATCCAGGTTGTAGAGCAGACTATAAAAAGGCACAACGAATCCACCATGCCACTGTGCTTGGCTTTTATCGACTACGAAAAAACATTCCATCTCGACTCGAAAAACGACTCCATCTCAAAGCATGCGATAATGGATGCACTGGTTAGCCAAGGGGTAGATAAAGCATATGTAAACCTATTATGATCGATATATGATGGTGCTACAGCCACAATTCCCCTTGATGATCTTGAAGTGGGAATTAATGTAGAACGAGGTGTAGGCAATATCGCCTATTCTTTCCTCGGCTGGCCTTGAAGAAGAAACTGGATTGGGAACAGGGTGGTGTAAAGATCAATGGTGCAAACGTAAACCATCTTAGATTTGCAGATGATATTGCTCTCCTTTCACAAGACCCAGAAGAGCTGTAAAGGCGCATACAAGAACTGCAAGGGGCTTGGGAACCATTTGGCTTGAAAATAAACCTGAAAAAAAGTCAGGTTATGTTCAATAACTTCGCTCAGAACAGAAGAATTTCAGGTTTAGGAAGGGATTTGGAGATTGTGGACAAATTTATATTTCAATGGAGAGATTTCAATGGAGGGGAATACCGCCCGGGAGGTGGAACGGCGTGTTAAATGTGGCTGGCGGGCATTTGGTAGGCTCAACATAGTGTTTAAGAGCAGACTCCCACTTTGTCTAAAAAGAAAAGTCTTCGATCAGTGCGTTCTACCCGTTATGACATACGGAAGTACGGACATACGGAACTTGGACAATAACATCGCAATCAATTCAAAAACTTCGAGTGGCACAGAGGGGAATGGAAAGATGTATGCTTGGCATTACAAGACGAGACAGAAAGTCCTGCGCATGGATCAGGGAGCAAACAAAAGAATGTGACATCATTGGAAGAGTAAAGCAATTGAAATGGAGATGGGCAGGCCATATAGCGAGGCGATGGGACGACAGATGGACCAAGGCAATCCTCGAGTGGATACCGCTTGATCGCAAACGTCAGCGAAGAAGACCGAAAGCACGATGGATTGATGACATCATTAAGTATATTGTACCCGAGTGGCAGAGGAAAGCTCAGGACCGTGAAAGTTGGAAGCATGCTGAAGAGGCCTTCATCCTGCAGTGGATCGATACAGGCTGATGATGATGATGATATATATATATATATATATATATATATATATATATATATATATATATATATATATATATATATATATATATATATATATATATATATACAGAATATTCTTTTTAAATCTGACATAGGCTAACTTTTTCATTTGAAATGATAGACTAGTACTTCCAAATTCAAAGTTGTAAGAAATAATTTGACTAAGAAAAATTTACAAACAATGCTTTCTGATATTGTTAGATTTCTTCTGTAGAAATAGCAATAGTACCCTTTAGAAATTAAACTAAAATTGTGCTGTTTGAAAGGAGCCATCATTATTGTACTGTCATTGTGTTATTTGAAAACTGTTGTATTTGAACATGTATAAAAATAACGTTTTAATTCAGTTAAGGTGAATCAGTTATTTAATCAAAAAGAAAAAGTTGAATTTTTTTCATGTTGGTGGCTTAAGGTGGTTTGTAGCTTAAACTCTTGGCAACTGAATTAAAACTATCTAAGATTAATTTCTGCGGAAACATTTAAGCGGGTAAGAGAAGAGTTTTATAACAGGATTATATACTGTCAGCAAGAAGGAGCTGCCCCATTTTAATATTTGATTTATTTTAATCTTTCCAGAAGATTCTTGAAATACATCTGGTATTACATTTTACTTTCATTTGTTTATTTCATTTTGTTAGTTTGGAATAAAACTTATTGTTTTCCGTTAAATTAGTATTTTATTTCCAAAAGCTCAAAATAACTTCGTATATGCGATTCTGAGCAATTTCTATCAGAAAAAAACCTAATATGTTTTTATCTGTCTTTTACAGAGGAAGACCCTGTTTAAAAAGTTTAAAAACATGCTAATATTAAATTCAGTCGATTTTTCAAAAATTAATTGACAGATGTCAAAATAAAATCAACGTTTTAATAGATATGTAAAATAGCTTTGAAATGAGATATCAAACTCACGCCATCTGATGGTTCGTAACAGTACTATAGTCTGAAACCGTTCATAACCCATCCCAGGCCCCATTCGGGTATCAGGTAAGCATGAAAAATTGCACAGTAGGGTCGTGGAAAATATTAAAAATACTCAAAAAACAAGGATTTTTTTTTGTCGTACTCCACGTAAATATATTTTTCTACGTAGATATTTTTATTAACAATGTTTAACAATTATCATAGCATTATTTTGAAATAATACAATTCCATACAAGCCAAAATTGTTTCAGATTTCTGCCTGAAGCATTAATTACTGAAATATTAACAACAATCATAACATAATTAATTATTAAAATAGATATTTGCCTAGAAACAACTGCAAATTCAAATTAGCATATAAATTGAAAAACCAAAATGGGACTGCCCCAACATATTCTATAATTTGGAATTTATAGAAAAATATAATTACAATTTCCCAACAAAAGCGGAACTTTATATAAATATGTATATAAGAAAAAACACAGTTATAAATACACGTACACCCAAAGTATGTTGAAAATAATTACATCATTGGCTTACCTCAAATATATAAAAAAAAAGAAAACTTCGGTAACAAATCTAAATTGAAGTAGATCTATTTTATGTTGGCCAAATGGAGATTTCATGTACCAGGAAAATAAAGAGAGAATTAATTAGCTATATATAAGTCGGATGAGAGGTAGAATAGAACTGAATCAAACGCATCTAACAGAAAAAAGGTGTACACTCTAAATTTAGTAGGTGCTTTGGGGCGTTTGATACGTGACGTGAACGCCTGAAACGTGTCAAGTTAGGCATCAAAGAGAATCTTTTAAGAGCTATCCATCGTTAATGTTGTGGTTTTACAGTTGAAGGCACTCATTGTGTCATATATTTTCTATAAAAAATATTTGTTGCATGCACAAGAATAGTAACAAAATACTACCAAACAATATATGTAAATTTTTCGAAATAAATTTACATACATTTAAATTATCATCTACATTAGAAGCTACATCTTATTTATTTTTACTCTAAAACTCAGTTTAATAACTATATTTTGATTAAAGTTCATTTTGTAATAAAATAGTTATTCACTTTCTTCCAAGCAAATTAGTTTTAAAAGCATCTTATAATGGCACTAAATCACTATTACAGACAAAACTCACATGGATACCAAATTCCTGCGAGGGAAATATAAATTCAAACTATGCTGTCAAATAACTAGAACAAATAGGAGCCACCTCAGCTTATTCGATAGTTTAAAGAAGTTGGAAGAAAATGTTCTTTTGCCAAAGTTTAACAAGTTTTTTAATAATTGGAAACATAAATTTTAAAATGAAAAATATATAACGAAATATTTAAAATGTAAGCTGCTTGTATATAGATTTAAAATATTTTATAATGGAAGTGCAGAAGAAGGAAACTTCGGAAAGAAATATATTGGACTAGTCTATTTTTTACTAAGTAAATGAATATTCCGTGTACCAGGGAAAGAAATCAAAAAGATTACTGTTATTTCCAAACATTTTACAGGGTCCTTCTAACAATAATGATTTACTATTTTATATTAATAACATGGCACCACCATATACATCACATATATATATATATATATATATATATATATATATATATATATATATATATATATATATATATATATATATATATATATAAATTATGAGGAAAATTCTCGACCCAAAACTAATAAAGAAAGAATACAGAATACATTCTCGAAAGACCACAGAGAGGGTGTCCAACGTAGCGGCGGACATAAGAAAAAGAAGGTTGAAATTCTATGGACATATCAGTAGACTCCCACCGACAAGACTCACCAACAGAATTCTTACATACATACATGGAGTCAAGTCAACAGTACCATGAATCCGATGCTGACACGAGTCAGCGCTGATCTGGGAATGGCACAAATGACTCCGACAGAGATTGAAGATAGAAGAACGTACAGAAGTAAAATATATATGTGGAACGTTGCATCAGAGAGCGAAGTCAAAATGCTTTGCGTGATCCAACCGGGTCTATACGCACCTAATAATATATATAATTAGAAATTGGATGTGGAAAAACTACGAAAAAATTTTATCATTCATATAATTTCGGAGTTTTACCATGTGGGAACGATCAATCTCCGGATTTTCCAATTCGTGTTGATAAATCTCAGATTTATATGAAGAAAACAATTGAATTAAATGAGCTCAATTCATCAAATATTAAGCGACACAGGCAAGAAGCTCGCCAGGCATTGAAGGAACAGTCAAAGAAAATGAAAATTGCATTGAGCAAGAAACACCCGGGCAAACAGTTAAAGTCAAAATCCCTGAAGTAGTTCGATCTAAAACAGACCCCACAACTCTACTGTTTGTTATAATTGAAATTCAAGATGAAGAATTTTATCGTCTTGGAAGAAGTGCAGGAATTCTTGCCCAGTTATTTAGTAAGAACAAATTTACCATTTGCAAGGAAAAGTTTATCTCTTGTAACTGTAGTCGAAGATGTTCCACCAAGAGATGTTTATGTAGATCATCGGCCAATCTATGCAATTCAAAATGTCATAAAAATTTATCACGTACTAACATATAAGCTTGAACAGCAAAGCAGAGAACCTGCAAAGACATGAACTAGAACTGCAAAGGGTTAGAGAACCATTTGGCCAGGTTATGTTCAATAAATTTGAATTTGATTTCAATGAATCCAGAAAAGTTTCTATTTTAGAAAGGGATTTGCAGGTCTGGATTTGCATCTGGAGGACCACTACGTATATCTTAGACAGAAGATTTTAATAAAGGGGGATACTGCCCGGGAGGTATAATGGCTTTTTAAAAGTGGATCACAGGCTCAATATGGTATTTAAGAATAGACTCCCACTTGGCCTAAAAAGAACAGTCATTGATCAATGCGTCCTGCCACTTATAACATATGGAAGTGAAACCTGGACACTGGACAAAGGATAATGGAAAGAAGTATGCTTGGCATTACAAGACGGAACATAAAGCCCTGCATATAGATCAGAGAACAAGCAAAAGTTTGTAACATCAGTGGAAAAGTATAGGAATTGAAATGAAGGTGGAAAGGCTATATAGCGAGGCAAGAGATGAAGCAAAGCGTACACCGTTTGATCGCAAACGTCCACGGAGAAGACCGAAAGCACGATAGACTGATGACATCGTTAATTATCGTATAGTGGACCCGAATGGCAGAGGAAAGTTCAGATCCGCGAGATTGAAAGCATGCTGAAGAGGACTTCATCCTGCAGTGGATGGACACTGGCTGATGACGAACAGTTGTCCAATAATGTTGTTTATTTATGTAGGTATAATTAATAGAAGTCGATTTAAGCAAAAATAATACTATCTACTTCGCTTCCGTGCGGACTGGGATGAATTTTCTCTAACCGACTCTCTAGTAAAAAGTCTATACAATATGATATAAAAATATAATTATGATAATTTTACTCAAAATTAAAAACCATATTTCTCCAAGGGTGGAATTCATACTCTACCAATTTAATTTGAAAATTCCTTCATGAAACTTTAAAGGCACATCTGATCGTTCTTTAGTGAGAGGAAATATACTCGTAACCTGACAGTATGAGCTGGTCTACGCTTCAAACATATTAATCGCTTGCAGCTGACAGGACTAAAATGATCGGTTTTAATCATAATATATTTAATTAAAACAACCGAATTGATATGATATTTGTTTTCTCCTACAAAAATATGGTTAAAAATGTTCAAAATTTGCTTTTCATATCGAACCAAATAAATTTTATTAAATAAAAAATATATTGGACTGGTTTAAAATATACGATGTCGAGTGTAATGACTTATTGCTTCATCAGTTTATGATGTGCCATGGATATTTTAATTTTAAAGTCTAAACGGATGACTCAGGTATTTTTTAATTAAAGTAATGGAAGTAACAAGCGTAATAAAAATGTTTTAATTTCAACACCAATGCTTTTATTCTACTTTAACTAAGATTAGAAAACTGTATAATTTATCGTACACTTTAGAACACCTAAAAACAAGTATTTGGTATCAAAAGATATTAATTAGCATAACAAAAAATAAAAGTCTCCTTAGAGTAACATTATATAAAACAATCCTTCTTAAATGTCGGAAGCTTGTTATTTATAACCTTATCGATTATAAAATTAGATAGATTAAAATTTTGTGAGAGGGTAAACTTTGTACAGACATAATGGTTAACTTTAATAAAAATTCTATTTTATTACGAGTATATTAAAGTATCGGTTATTGTCGGTAAAATTCAGTTCGTTATAGGATTAATTAGTCTTCTTCTTCTTCCTGTGGTGCTACATCAGTCAGTAAGCCTTCACCTCATTTAACCTTCGCCTCCAACACCCCTTGATATTTTTGATGTGACCATCTCTTGACCCTCCCTTCTTACATTGTCCTGCCATCTTGTCTTTGGCCTATCTATTTTCTGTTACCCCCTATTCACCCTTCCATGATTTTCCTTGGTATCCGGTTTGCTGGCATATTCGTCACATATCCCGCCCATCTTCACGGTAGTGAGCCTCCATACAGTTCTCGGGTTATTGCTACAAAACTCCATGATCTACAGTTAGTGTTTCCACATGCATATAAACCGGATTTAGCTTCCTGAGATTACTTCATGTTCACAGAAATGATGAAATGACTCACTGAACAAAGACTAGTTTCAAAAGGTAAAGGTTAAAGCTGAAATAACAGATCAATTCTTCTATTGGAACCTTTGGTGTGAAACACTAAACTTGAAGAGATTTACCACTAAACACCAAAATACTTTTTTGAATTGCTCAAGTTGAGCAGTTTAAAAAAGTGCTTTGGTGTTTAGTGGTAAATCTCTTCAAGTTTACTGAAATAACAACTTATATTTCTGAGTTGGATAAATATCTTTTGCCTTCATTGGTGCATTTCCTACCATTAGAAATACTTTGAAACATTAAAATCAAATATGACGTTTATTTTATTCAAAATATATTAAAAAATTATTTCTATTTTTCATATTGTGCTAAATACATTCTATATAATTAAAAAATAAAAGTTCTTTCGATGGTTTTAAATATCCGATGTTGGCTTCGTACTGACTGATTGTTCCATCTGTTTTTAATACAGTCTGGATAATTTAATTGCAAAAGCTAAACGAGTGACGCGTTTATTTTTTAATTGAAATATTAAATGCAACAAATGTTATATTTTAGTTTTAGCTTCGACACTTTTTCCTACTTTAATTTAGTTTGTGTAACTGCATAATCATAATTTTCTTAATAAAGTCTATTTTCAAATAAAAATAGTAATATGTAGTTTCAAAACCTCATAATATATAAAAATATTCTCATAGTGATGTAATACAAAACATATCTTCGTAAATACTGTTATAACATTTATAAGTTTTCATAGTTTCGCTAAGCAAAGTGAAAATGCTTCCAGAAAAAAGGAAAAAGTAAAGTTTAATGATTAGAGGCATATTAAAAACTGGAGGTGTTTTAGAGATTTAAACTAAAGTCATCAGATATCAATTAAACCTCCAGCCAACACCCCCTACCCATCACAAATATTATTTTAACAAGTGAGAGATCAGTCAAAGTTAGAAGTTACGTTTCTACGATAATGTAATTAATACATCTACCAGATGATAGAAACTAAGTCGGAAATTGGATCTACATCAATAAATGATTCAAAACTAGAAAGACTGAAGACTGTAACAAAACACATAGCATTTATTTTCTAACATTCCCAAAGCATGACCAAAAGAGGTTTATTAATTCACTAAGACAGTTATTCTTTATATATTTTTGTAGTTTGTATATTTTATGTTTTTGTTTGTGAGCTGTAAAATTAAACTCCCGGTACTCGATCCAGAATGTACATCCGATTGTTTGTGTCCCGTTTGATGGGACTATCTACAGACAAGTATTGAGAATGCCAAGTGTCACCTTGGCGAAACGTCTTCACGTTCCCAACAAACGGGACACAAACGATCCAATGTACACTCGGACTAATAATCTAATGTATTCTTTCTTCCGCGAAACACTACGAAGTAACAGTATTAGCAGCGTAGTTGGTGCGGTAGCTAGTTCGATTGCCGTACTTGGCATGGGTGTTTGTAACTTTGTTTAAATGATTGTGAATGTTTCTAGGCAAGAATGCATAATCTGACAAGGAATTATCCTTCAGTCACCCCAGTTCAAAGCTGGGTGAGGCCGGATGCCTTCTGAGAAGTGTTCTACGTTGGTCACTTTCCAGTCAATAGGTTTCTCGATACGGTTAAGCACAAAACTAAGGGTTGATAGCCTGAGGGGGGTGCTGACCGGGGTTGTCGGTGGTTGATGATCGTGGTTCAGAACCCACATTAAGATGGATATTCAGTTAACAAATAGCCTTAGTTGCTGATGTGCCTCTAAGCCTAAATCCTTTCAAAGACCCTAATATGTATCCGTTTTTATTTTGTCTCCTGCAAAATAATCCCCTCTCACTACGAAACAATTATTCCAACGTTTTTTGATTCTTTTTTTTTTCGTCTTTGGAGTAGTTTATATATTTCTGGCTTTTTTTATGCTTTTTTTTTAAGTACTGAAAAGTTCTACAGTTTTTACGACGTTTCAACGAGATTGCACTCGTCATTTTCAAGTGCAGGCTTGAGAGAGACTGAACATGAAAATTGTAATTATTTATACAAAAAGAAAGGCGGTAACGGACGTACACCCGGAATATATATATATATATATATATATATATATATATATATATATATATATATATATATATATATATATATATATATATATATATATATATTCAGGTGTCCAGCTTGAGCCCAACTGATGACGGCTTAAGGACAGAAACCGGTTTTGGGAGACGCTTGCTGGCGCTTTGGATGGCACATGAAGGAATGGTAAAGCACAACGTGGAGCACGGGTGAACTTCCTTAGCTTTTTAATACTTTTCTCCACGGGCCCAGTTCACCATTTTTCGAATATATAATTTCTTATATATCTCAAGCTTATCTTTATTCAAGCATATCAAATAGTTGTTTATTTTAAGTTTCCAGATTTACTTTATAAATATTTAAAAGTAGAGGCAGCCAACTACTTTATTTAATGCATTTTTGCTTTTAATTTTCCAGTAAAATTATTATATAAACCACAAATAATTTTAAAAAATTAATGTTGGGGTAAGGTATTTTATTCCTGGAAAGTGACAGGGTTAAGTGTTACGGTCAGATGGTAGAGCGTATATTTTCCCTTGACTTGTATTTCCCTTGATAGCATTTTTTCTCAGTTTATTTCTCATTTTTTGTGTTGTTGGTATATAATATTAATATATTCGTAACTTCATTATACTATGAATATGGATACGGTAAATTATACAGGTACTGTTTCTAAAAAACCTTAATGCGATCAGACGATTAAAAAAATGCATTATCTCTATATATTAAAAAAAAGTTTTATATTTTCTGATTAATTTTAAAGGATCCCTTAATAACATGAATGCGTTTTTACTAGCATTTATTGCTTCATCAGCTGAAGCACGTAATTTATTATATTATGTTTTTAATTATATGTAAGACCCATAAAAACGAACGCTATTATACATCAATAATAAATCTAAAAAACTACGAATTAAGATAAACCCCTTTCATCAACTTAATTATACATCAATAATAAATCGTGTACGGTAAGAGGGTAACTGGAGAAGCACCCTAATGGTCTAATGTAGCCATCTGTTAAATATTTACCCAAAAGTTCTTGTTAGCCAAAACCATCCGTTCACTGATGTACCCGAGACTACACTATTTCTCAATAGCTTAGGATTAATCCAGTTTAATAACAATTTAATTAAGTTATATGTGACTAAAATTAGAAAAAAATATATAATAGGTAGACGGAAAAAAATGATTAAATGTAAATAAAAAGGTATTAAGATTTTTTAGATAAAATATCTACTGTGATATATACAGGGTGTCCGGAAATAACCGCGAAATATTTTGGGAAGTGACTCTAGGAATTAAAACATAAAAAAAGTTCCTATAAACATCTTAAAGGGCCTAGAGCCCTTTAAAGGGGGAACTTTGAAGATGGTTTTTTCGCAATATTTTCGAAACGGTTTATGCTAAAATCGTGAAATTCGGTATAGTTTAATAAATTGGAATGGAAAAACGACTTTTATGTTAATAATTGAATTTCTTAGTCAGGGATGTCACATACAGGAGCGTCTTTTTGGTAAATGTTGCCATAAATTGTTTGTAATATTTTTTAAATCAAACTATTGAATCGCAAAGATTTTTAAGTAAAAAAAGGCCCTCTTATAGTAGCTCGTTAATATAGACCGTTTTCCAGAAAAAAATCGATGCACCATTACATGGATATCGAAATGTCACTGTTAATCTTTGTCTTTGACGTTTCGTAAAACGGGACTATTTATGCAATAAAGTCTACAATTTTAATTTTTAAACTGCAAAATGGCCCATTATTCCATTGAAGCAATAGCGAATATGCATTTCATGTACGGGATGGCAAATGGGAATGCGTCTGAAGTTAGAAGATTGTATGCAAGTATGTATGTAGAATTTCCCAGAAAAGTACTTTCTTGTATAGGTATAGAAAACTATGCGAAAAGGGATATTTCATGCCTTCCAAACATTACTGTGGAAAAAGCCAGAGAACCAGAACTGTAGAAAATGAAGAACGAGTTTTAGAAAATGTTGCAGAAAACCCTGGAATAACTGTCAGACAAATTGCTGTTCAAAAAGGCATTCCTAAAAGTACCGTGTGGAAAATTGTTGAAAAATTGTTGATGGTAAAAAAAATAGCAACAGCTCTATCCATATCATTTGCAGAAAGTTCAAGCCTTAAAGCCTGATGACCTGCCACAAACAATCTAGTTTTGCATTGGCAAATTGGACCATTCGGTTAAGGGAGCAATTCCGTTTAAATGAAAATTTTGTATATCTAGACACAATTAAAATTTTACTTCTCACAATACTCATGTGTGGGCGGTAAAAAATCCACATGAGTTTTTCGAATCGGGGCATCAAGACAATTTTTCTGTCAATATCTGAGCAGGCCAGACATACCAGGGAATTTTTTGATTAGACCATCTGTCGGACGCAACCGTTTAAATGGACATCAGTATTTGAACTTCTTGGAAAACCGTTTACTGGACTTAATGAAAGATGTACCATATCAGTTCAGATATAGCACTTTTTTATGCACGATTTTATGCATTACAACTTATGACCGAATTTCACGACTTTAGCATAAACCGTTTCAAAAATATTGCGGTATTTTTTTGTATTTGCAATTTTTGGGGTATGTTTATAGGAACTTTATTTTATGTTTTAATCCCTAGGGTCACCTCCCAAAATATTTCGACATTATTTTTGGACACCCTATATATATATATATATATATATATATATATATATATATATATATATATATATATATATATATATATATTCATCTTGCTATCATTTTGGCTTCCTTTAACAAACCTGTAAAGAAGCGTCCGACATATTGTTTAGCTCACTATTATTCTGGAGTTGACTATCATTATTCATTTAATCTACAATTCGGTGTCTTTAAAATATATTGTTTTAATATTATTTTCATAGTACCGCTTATGTATACACAGAGCCTTATAAAATATTCTCTCGGCATCTCTTCAAAAGTACATGGTTTTCTGTTGTTATTGGAAAAAACTGTATGAAAATGCCTAAGGGGTCAACATGACGCTTGCTGCTCCTGAATGAAATAACTTCTGAAAATGTTTGCCCTTACTTCAATAAGCACCAATATTTTGAACTTAAAACTCTTTGAATATCCTTTACAGATCGCATATATTCCAAAAGACAACGCTTAAGTTACATTTCCCGCTCAAATATTCAAAATTAAAAAGTCATTTTGCTGTCTTCGCGTATCCAGTGACGACTTCTTAATCGAAAATAAATGAATTCAAAGTTAGAAAAATATATTTCCAACTTCTGCAATAGCGCAGGAACTCGATTTATAATACAGAAAACAAAAAAAAATGCTGCTGGCAATTTAATCGAGGAGTATTTTTATTATTGCGACAAGTGCGACAGCATCTGCATTTTACATTATTAGTAAATAATTTATCATGTTCGTCTTCAAATAGCGCCTATGATGTTTCATGTTATCAGATATTTTTAGATTAACGAATATCGAGGTGAGTAATTTTAACATAAACAGTAAATAAAAACTATTCAAAAGATAAAATATTCAAAAGACAAGGAATTTTTGTTGCTCAATTGTTCATTTTTAAAAAAATTTCTTTGTTTTTTGAATATTTGTAATATATTCTCCACAATTCCACTTGCTACTTTATATGTACACCTGATACCTAAAGGATATCTGAGGGGACGGTTTTACGTAGTCTGACTGTTGCGGACGTTCATCATATATATACTTCATTTAAATATGAACATCAACTAGGTGCAAGATACAACTGATTACCTAAACAATTTTTAGAAATCATGTGATTTTATGACAGGAGATTCCAATTTCTTAATAACTTTTTGTCGTATTAGTCACATAAAAGACACTTGACTGTTTGAAAAAATAGATTTTTTAAATTAATTAAAATTTTTACATTTCTTTGACGTATCTAGAAAGTTTTCATTAATTTAATATAGTAACGATAAATATACAATAATTTATTGTTTTAAACAACTGTAAACTTTTATCAGTTTCTTGTTTTTAATCATAATACCCTACACCACTGCCAAACTGCAAACAGTAGTCGGCGATATGCAGCCTACCATTCTGGTTCCACTTACAGAATCATATGCTCTATCCTATAATTTTATATTCAAAGGTACAAATACAATTTTTGGGGTAAAACTGAACATAACCTATAGCCTTTTCACCGTAACTTTCGCGTGACACCCTACAAATAATTTAGTTATATTTAATAGAAATATTTTCGTTATTATTTACATTTACATAATTATTTTTATAAAAACTCAAATTGGTGCTTTAGCACTTCGAACTTCAGCGCAATTGAACGAAATGTCATTGACAATAAAAATATCCACATCAGGTATACTACCAGAATTGGCCTTTATGAACCCTTTGTCACACATTACTGAATTAAATTAGTAACCAACAATATTGTTTTGCGCTAAACTTTAATAATTTTGATAGTATTTACGCATTTTTTCGAATAGACAGCAAAGGAAAATCAAATTATACACTATTCTTTTACTAGAATACACATTTTAAGTATTCAACTAAAACTAATATACGTAAGTTCGCTGTTTAGAAAAATTTAATTATACAAACTTTATTATCCCCACAGGTTGCTCGATATCCTAAACCTAGTAAAATGCGAAAGTAAATAGGCACCAAGTTAATTGAAATTTAAAATTAATTTTCTCTAGACCACGACCGCTCTGCCATTTTCTCCTACTTCTTTTTTTTTAATTAATAAATGTGTCTCCGTGAATTACTGTTCTTAAAATACCATTTTATTACTTACGCTGTAACCCAATAAAATAGTGTTGTTCATCAACAATATTGTATAACAATTCTTATATCCAAGTAGTAGTCTTTGCAATGTTTTACTTAATAAGAAAACATGAAATATATAAATATATCATTTTGAATTATACTTTGTTTAAAGGAACTTGAATAAACTCTGGAATAATTGAACCCGATCTATCAGAAAAAGTGATGATTGTTGTCAACTCGAAACGAGTATAATCTCAGCCATAGCTGTTAATTTTACTGGCCAATTGTTAAAGAATTATCGGTTTTATAGTAGCTCAAATAGCACAGCTTAGATCTGCATGGCCCGCACGCACACAGAATTGGTTCACGCGGCTCAGCCTGTACAGCGGTCCATTAACCTTAGCCTTGATAAAAAATCTCTCGAGATGTTTTATTTGCTTCCGATACAGGATCCAGGATTCAGCTCTATACAGAAGAGTGGAAATTATAATGACATTGTAAATAGTGATTTTAGCGTATTCCTCTAAGCCTCGGGTACTAAAAACCTTTCCATTAGACGTCCAAAATGGCACCAGTACATTTTATGTTATATATGACCTCTTCTGGCATGTAAGTAGAACAGGAAATTTCTTCCCAAATACGGGAAGCCCGCTAATTTTTCGAGTGTAACCATTCACAACAATATCAGCTGTCTCTTCCTGTCTTCTTATTTGGAGCAGTTTGTTGCAATAGTTTCGATTTATGTACATTAATTTTTAATCCGAACGCACCGTATGAATAAATAAGTATAATATAAATAAGTCCAGCACTGTTTGCAACGCTGTCGTACTATGTCCTAGAAATGCACAGTCCTTTGCATACTGCAACTCTACCTTGTTTTTGCTACCCTCTTTTGTTTTTGGTTTGAGTTTAAGTCGTGTCAGGTTGAACAAGCATCCGTCCATTCTATATGATATCTGACTGACTGAATGCGGCAATCTGCCTCTGGCATGATACAGGTAAACGGCAACAAACACAGAGAAAAGCGTCGACGCGATCACACAGTCCTGTTTAACGCCGGTCTTAATCTCAAAAGCCTCAGTTTTACTCATTTATGTCGGAACTGCAGCTGTAATTTGAACGGAGAGGATGGCTGATGTAAATTGAAACACAAGACTTTATTTATTAAGAGATTTTATTAATTTATATTTAAAGTAGACTCATTGTGAATAAATACAGCATTAGAGTCGGTCACAAAATGATTTGAAACTCTTCTACTATTTAATTTAGAGGCTCGTCTCAAAAATCTCAGTCAAGCACCACTAAAAGTTCGAAACAGTATCAATATAATATCCTCTTATCGCCAGTTTCAATTTGAATTGTTCTTGCATCTCTGATTCAATATCATAAACAGTATGAATAATTTAACGTTGACACATATCAGTTCTTTGATGTGAAACACTAAACTCAAAGAGATTTATGACAAAATGTCTGGATGTGCGTTTCGCTAATCATTATTACGAAATGATTATATCACCTCCTGATGTTAACATGGTTACTGAAACGAGTGTCGAGAAATCAAAAACAAGTGATTTGATGTATTGTAGTAAATTTCTTTGAGTTTACGTTTTATAACATCAAGAACAAACAAAAGATCTGAAACCTTTAAATAATGTCGAAATTTCTGTTGTTTGCGGTACTCAATAGTTGTATTCCATGCCAGTAACTGGCTTTAGAATCGATTTATAATTGAAGAATTTATTCCCCAGGGTTAGTTGAGACTTACGACCAATGATCCAATTCATTTAGATTACTGGTCGTAAGTCGCACAGTTAAAATTGCATTTGGGGGGCTTAAAATTATATTTGGGGTTATTATAAAATTTTTATTCAAGGGAGCGGGCGGTGTCGCACTTGCACTTGATACATTTTCGGTCATAAAATCTTACATTTACTTCACAAACATTTCCCATCTTTAGTAGTCTCTTATAGGTTCATCACATAGATAAGGAACTATATGCTCCCTTCCTACGCGCGATCAGTAACATACAGATAGCATTTGTTTTAATAGCAGCGTAAAAATCGAAGAGTTTACCCGCGCCCGACGTCGAAAAAATGACGTGCAACGCTTTTCGCGATAGTATTTTTTCCAATATCATCTAACAAAGTTCGTATTTTCTATTTTCTACTATTAAAAATGGCTCGTAGATGAAGTCGAGTTAGTGAAATTGATAAAAAAAGCAAAAATGTATTCGATGTCAAGAAAAAATAACAGATGGTCTTTGACATGCCAAACTTGACTGCAAATAAAGTAGTTATAGAAAAAAAAAGAAAATATTTACGTAAATTGGTAACGCAGCTGATAAAAGAGTATGTAGAGAGTAGAGCTGCGATGGTCACCGCATCTAAGATGACATCGTCCGAGAAAACTCGATCAGGCACAAGTTCCAGTGCTTGCAGAAGAAGTGAATGCAAAATATGTCCTGCTAAAAAGAGAAGACGGTCCAAGACATAATGTGCGACTTGTCTCAGGAATATTTGCCGGACCACACTACATTTCCTTGCAATGAATTTTACCTTGATGAAGAGACTGATGATGAAGAAAACTAAACCTAAGAAAACGAATTAAATACAGGTATATAATAATATTTTTTCTTACTGTTTCATTGATCTTATTACTTGTTAATTTTATCAACTTACTTTTATTTTACGTCTACCTAGACGTGTATACCTAGAATACGTGTATACCTAGAATTAAACTTAAAATTAAGAGATAAATACAGGTAAATAAAAACTGCTTTGTTTTTTATAACTTGATCTCGCCAAGGTTTAATTTTACAAATTTTCATTTTATACCAGCTGTACCCGGCCACGCGTTGCTGTTGCTCAATCTGGTTAAATAATTGAATCAAAATGAAAATAAATCGAAATCTATTAAATTTCAATTCAACAATGCAACTGGAAACATTGAATTTTTAATATTGCGTGTGTTGCTGTTACGTTCAACACATGGTGCTGTTTTTCAAAAAAAAAAAGATGTTTATATGTGATGATATGATCGGTGAAGAACTTTCGGTGTTTCGGTGCAATCGGTGAAGAACTTTCAGAGATTTTTATATAGATTTAAGCAACATTTTTGTTACCAAATTGTTTCCTAATTTAAAGTTAGTATATCTAAATAAATAAACCGTGATACATAAACAAGTTTTTTTAATTTGTCTTTTAAGCCCCCAAAAATCCTTAATAGGTTTTTAAAGTCACGCGCGACCGATGGCGCAACAAATAAACGCGTACCGGCTTGAAGGTTAAACATAATTGTAAAGGCATTCAACCATCAAATCGCAGGATCTGGATGACCAATTTATATCGCCAGAAAACTATGTTCAGAAAAAGGCTGTGTACATCAAATCTGTTGTTTTAGTACCTCTCTCCCGTAAAAGGCAATCGTTTTAAAACCACGTACCGTCCAAGTCCATATGCTCCATTTTTTTATATTTTGTAATATCATGATCCTTTGACTGTAACCAATTCTAGTTTGAAATATCACAATCCAATATCTATTCGGAACCATCAACTTCAATAAGCAATAATTTTTTAAAAACCGCATTTTGGTAAAATCTCTTGCGTTTTCATGCTACATATTGCACTTGTATTTATTTTTGTTTTCATCTAAATGAAAACGGAGTTCATTAAATGTCAAAAGGCAAAAAGAAGCAGCTTCAAATATGTACCGTTTACCGGATTACAAGTAAAAAAATCTTTATTGAAATGGTCCAAATATATCGACTATTTCAAAAAGTTTCACTGAGTTTAGTTGATGGAAAAATAATATTAATGATTAATTTAAACTAATTTTCCAGCGATCGTAAACAATTGTTTGAAATAAACTTGCACATATATTGTTGATTATATTATTCTAACGCCTACACTTACAAAACCAAAGATATAAGTATCCAATAAATTGAAATAGTTTGTTTGGAACTCAACTTGCTTTTACAATAGTTAGTTGCCATTAGTTTACTCCCACTTTCTACCTCTGTCACAAAACTGCCAATATCCGCTTTCATCAACGAGAGTAATACTATGGTAAAGCCGTTTTGTTTAGTTCATCGAATATTAGCACATTTCTGACGATTATTTCAATACTTCAACTCTCTGCGACTATTTCCATTTCTCCCTTTTGCAAACTACTCGTACTTTTCGAAAAATCGATCATATATTACCTTTGTTTGAATTTTCCAAATCTCATTCTCCTGTATTGACAGTTGTATTACAGGTGAACGAAGCCAGTGTGTTTTCGATTTTTACGACATTACCCGAAGCGAAATCCTCGACATCCAGTCGAAATAAGCTAAACAAATCATGTAAAGATCTAAAATAATGTTTCTATCAGACCAATCAGTGAAAGCTACACGATGGATTTTTGATTTATCTGTTAGATTAAAAACAAGAAGAAATATGTAATTTTTTTTAATGTACAATATTAGATTACAAGTCTGTAAATACGTTTTTTTTGCGCTAAAGCCGAATCCCTTCTTCCAAATATTTATTACTAGCTCTTAGCCGCTCGCTTCGAAGGGCGTAAATTGAAGTAATAATTGATTGTTTTATGAATAAAATTACTTTTAAAATTCTATAGTTTTTACCTGCTTTTTGACAATTTTATTCCTTAAATTTCACGAAAACAAAATTGCGAGGGATTTACAACGATACAATGCCAAATTTCATATGTCGAAGTATATTTATCTTTTACGCCCCCGCAACCCCTCTTAGGAGTTGATTTTTATGAACCTTCCACATTAGCGAACATCTACGATGCATAAGAAACATTCCCCATTTTAAGTTTGTAGGTCTTATAGTTTCGAAGAATTCGCGAAAAATTAGTGGGCATATATATATATATGAGCATCGGTTAGTTGCTTGACCTATGTAAGGGATAGAGCCCCACCCATCCCTTACATAGGACTGCAAATGTTTCATGTGTTCGCGGTTAGACTCCTCGGGGTACCAACATATGCTCTCTCGCCAAGAATAGGAAGTCCCTTCTCACAATCAAACAACCCATATTTTCGCCGACTTCTCGTCGAATGGCTTACATGGAGTTTTTTTTACTTCGTTGGACTGCGTCCAATGAGCCAACAGTAGTCAGGAGTTATAAACCCCTGACCGTTGGGTTCCACAATCTCATGTGGAACGCACAACAACCTGCGTCTTCACCATAATGAACATTGGTTAGTGGCTTGACTGAGAAGGAGCCCCACCCATCCCTTACATAGGAGGGCAAATGTTTCATCTGTATATATATATATATATATATATATATATATATATATATATATATATATATATATATATATATATATATATATATATACGTATCGATGTAAACCCTCGCCGGAACTTCATAGCGTTTTAAAAAGTATCATGTACCCTATTCTACAACAAAATTGACTTCTATGCCAAAAATTTCATTATAATCCTTCTATCCGTTCGAGCCTGATTAAAGGACAAACATACTTTTACATTTATAACATTACCAAGATTAAACATCATTTTAAGATATTCTATTTTGAAAATGTATCATAATTTATAATTTCCTACGTTTTCCTATAATTAAAATTGATTAAGGTAAATTTTACAACACATAGTTCAATCTTCTCTACCCTCAAAGTCCCTGTACAACTTATATCACTGTACCATCGATGCAGCATCTTTTTAACATTTCTAAAGCATCATCACAATAAAATTAATTACTTGATTAATTTATATTTTATTTTATTTAAAAAAATCGCCTTCAAGATTTTTTAACAATTATAATAAACGATATAATGTTTAACACCACAAGCGAAGTGATATGAACCTTTTGTCAAATGTCAAGGGCACTCATACCAACTTAAATGGTTATATCCCCACTTTACTTTTTGATCATAATAGTATATACTGAATGTAAAAACAAAATCAATCTTTTCCACATAGCCTGTATCTCTTGTTGTTTCGGTTGTTTAAAACAATTAGTTCCAGGGATGGACTGAAATTTCTAGACTTTCAAAGCATTTAATAATATTTGTAGAATAATAAAAATGTAAATTACGTAGTCGTAACGTGCGAGGAAGATGTAGCGTCCACAGCAACAAGCCATCCCAAACAACCTCAAAAGCAGGTTTGCACTCGAAGAAAATCAAATTCTATACTTGGTGGAACTAAAAATATGCTGCAACAATACCTATAAATCAGAAAGTCATTTTTTACTATGAGACCATTAGACCCCATACGTTATTAACCATCTTAGGACCATTTTGCTTAGTTCTCTATATTCGTCGCACTTGGCACCATCCAGAAATTATTTATTTAAATTGCTGAACAATTCTCTAAACGGCAATATACTTTACTGGTAAAAAGTGGCAAGATATTGTAAATAACGTTGATCAATAGATAATGGATTAGAATGAATATTATATGTATAAAGAAACACTTATTGTAAATGTTAGGATCAAAAGCACATCAGCAACTAAGACTATTCAGCAACTTGACCTACAGCCGAACGTGAGTTTCTGCTAAGTGAGTTGATCAGCTAACAATAACCCAGGCCAGCACCCTCCTTCAGGCTGTCAACCATTGGGTCTGTATTTAACCCTAAAATATCTCGAGAAACCTACCGATTGACAAGTGGCCAACGTAGAATACCTCTTGGCATCCGGCCTTACCCAGAATCGAACTGGGGTCACTGAGAGGTAATTCCTTATTAGATTTTACATTGTTGCCTAGAAATATTTAACAAAATCACAAACATCCACATCCAGAACGGAAGTCAAACCCTCTACCGCGTTAACTACTGTACCTCTAAACCACCGCCAACACGACCGGGAAACACTTATTGTGTACTCTGTTAAAACCACCGTTTGACTCTCATACTCATAAATATATTATGGCAACTAAAATAGTGAAAGGAAACAAACTTAATCATATATGCATATATACAACAGGAATATTACAAGATACGCTGTAAAGTTATAAAGCACAAGTAAACCCATAATGAAAATGCCACGGGTATCTATTATATAGCCCTAGTTTAATAATCTAACGACTTCCCAACATCTCTTTAACGCATAAAATATGGCAGGAGTGGGTCTATCCTAAATTAGGTTCAAGTATTATGAGAAACGTTTAACAAATGTAATTACTTAAAAACGAATATCTGTCACGCCTTTATATATAATTATATATTTAAACTAAATTGCATTGCTTAATATAGATTATTTATATAGTTATCAAATAATGATAGAAATATTTGGACTGGAAGTCAGTCCAATAAATAGATAGTACTATAAAATACGGTTCTATATCAGACTAATTTGAAACTATATTGAAAATTCGAAGCATAACACTAAACAAAATATATATCAAGTCAAAGTTACTTAATAGTCACCTCCCTCTTCGATGCTATATATATATATATATATATATATATATATATATATATATATATATATATATATATATATATATGTTTCTAAATCATTCCGGATGTCGATCCGTTGATTCTGTGGAGAGTCACGACGTTTCACCAAAATCTCATTTGGCATTTTCAAGTGTTGTCCGCTTCGACTGAAGGATCCAACTCAGTCAACCAAGTCGAAGCGGACAACATCATCATCATCATTCAGCCATTGCAGTGTCGATCCACGGCAGGATGAAGGCCTCTCCAGCATGCTTCCAATTCGCACGGTCCTGAGCTTTCCTCTGCCATTCGGGTCCAATATTCTTGATGATGTCATCCGTCCATCGTGTTTTCGGCCTTCTTCGCGGGCGTTTATGATCAAGCGGTATCCATTCCAGAATTGCTTTGATCCATCTGTCGTCGCATCGTCTCACGATATGACCTGCCCACTTCTATTTCAATTCTTTTGCCTTTCCAATGATGTCACATACCTTCGTTTGTTCTCTGATCCATATGCAGGACTTTCTGTCCCGTTTTGTAATGCCAAGCATACACCTTCCCATTTCCCTCTATGCAACCCGAAGCTTCTGAACTGACTGTGATGTGAGTGTCCAATATATATATATATATATATATATATATATATATATATATATATATATATATATATATATATATATATATATATACGTATAATGAGGCTTTTGAAATAGATGTGCTGTATATATATATCGAATATATATCGAATATATAGATTTTCGGTCAATTTTCAGTAAATTATTATTTTTCTATTTTGTGTAAGTTTCGGTTTATTTATAAACCATCTTCAGAACAATTCTACAGTATATATCACTTTTACAAACAATACAAATTCATATTCAAAAACCTACCAACTATATCTTATTGAAAAATTAATTTCCAAATTTTTTTTAAATAAAATATGACATTTTTTGTCTCATCTTCAGTAAACACAGTTTTTAATTTGACATATTTTTCAAATTTCTAACCTTTATATTTTTTGTTTTTTAATTATAATTATAATTAATTATTATAATTATATATATATATATATATATATATATATATATATATATATATATATATATATATATATATACGCCTGCGGTGAAAATATGCTAAATTCAGATTCAGGCTTATCAGAATAAAATGCACAGACATCTGTATCAATGCAAAACACATTGATGTTATTCATTCTTTATTAATTTTTACTCCAAATCATGCAATCACAGTAGGAAAACTTTCTAATGCCATCTTCTTTTTGCAACATAATCCATCAACCATAGTGAATTTGAAATTGTCGTATTGTCCTAATTTAACCTATATACCTATTTATTTAAAATTCTACAATATGGACATCATCATATAAGATACTTGATACTTCTTATTCAACAGGAACTCTTAGAAGTATAACGCTGGACGTGGTAATAAAATATTTGGCGGCAATCCTATTACTCATATTTGAGAATTTTTTGGAAAAAAATACTATAACAATATACAACAACTTATAACAATATATAACATAAACAACTTAAAAAAGCCCAAAAAATAAACATTACCTATGATTTATATTAAAAAAATATTTAGATAACACGAAAGGAACATTACTCATGGCTATTAATTGAAGTTTTATTTGTTTCATTTGCCGGAAAACGAAGGTGAAACCCTTGGGTGTAATCATCCTGAGGAGTATATTTTTTTTCTATAGCAGGTAAATTCAGTTAAATCTAATTAAAATAGCTTTAACTTTCGAAGACCTAAAAGTTAATGTTGTAATAAAATATCCCATTATAGATGTCATTTATAGTATTAAATACGGTAGTCATTAACGATGTAGTCAATACGATGTATAAAAATATTCTACAGTAATAGCCTGTTTTATAGCGGAACTCTCTATACATAATTTAATTTATAAAACAAATATCATAAAGTTGAATTCTTCTATTGGAACCTTCGGTGGAAGCACTAAACTCAAAGAGATTTACCACTAAACACCAAATCGCTTTTTTAAAGCTCTCGACGCACGTTTCGCTAACCATATTAGCATAACCGGGTGATTATTTAATCTTGTTATAAAAGTAAAGTATGTTCTATTTATATTATAACCCTAATTACAAACCTACTACCTAGGAAGCGTACTACCTGCTTAATGAAGCGTGTAAAAAAATGATAAAAGAAAAAAAGAAAAACGAAAAACGAAATACGAAAATAAATAAAAGAAAAAAAAAAGAAAAAAGAAAAAAGGAAAAAAAATAAACCGTAAAGTTTACTGAGTCTTACATTAAAGGTGTCGAGAGTGTCGACGAGAGCTTTAAAAAAGTGATTTGGTGTTTAGTGGTAGAGCTGTTTGAGTTTATCTTAAGGATAAGTTTATCATAAGGCCTGAAAAATTATTTTCTACGTACTTACACTCCAAACTTGGCATTTTTTTTAGAGATGACCTTTTAGTATGTCCTCAACCATGGATATTAGTTTTGATGAGCCATTGTTAAAGAATTATGAATTTTATAGTGCCTCAAATAACCCAACTTAAATTGGGAATTTGGACGTGTTTGTTTTTTCGCGCCTGCTTTTCGGCTGCGACTTTTTGGCGATTATTTTCGACCTAAAAGACTTGAAATAATTGGAGTTAGACAAAAGATATATGCTTTTCCTCTGTAACAAGAAATAAAAAATATTTAATTGTTAAAAAAGTTTTCTTGTTGGTGTATATATATTTGATGTTCCACAATCTACCATACGCATTCGAGATAACTAAGCACAAGTTGTCCGCTAAATAAACACAACAAGGTCTACCTGTATGGAGAGCATTTGGAACAGTTCCTCCTCAAAACTGCTAATCAAAATTTAAGTAATATTACGAATAGGATTTTCATGAACATTTTGATATGATCTGAATGCACATGTGTTAGTACAATGAATCGACCGTTTTCAAAGCCGTTTATAATTATCGGGCTTCGCTGGGCAATTTATTTATCTTTCCTTCATTCCTTTAGTTGCGAGTCACAAAACTCTTTACTATCAATGTCGCTATTATAACAATAAATTTGCTTTTAGTAATAATTTTTCGTTAAGTGCGAAAATGAACTATGTGATTTAGACTAAGCATTTTTACTACAATTATGCATAGTGGGAAAAAGGAAGTAAGGAAAGTTTTCCCCTAGAACCTAAGGCAGCCATTACCAAAAAATCGATGATTTAGGGCAGAATTTTCATATATTTATCCCTATACGAAATAGGAATAATTTCCGTCGATATGAGTTTTACTAACCTTTTAGTCATCTATGAATTCAAAGCGATTTAATGTGAGTGAAAAACTCACTCAGTACAAAGTTTTTACCCCTATAAAGTTTTGGAACCAACTACTTACCATACATTTGAGGTATAAATTGTCCCCTACGCCATGTAGATAATGGTGCAGCAGTAAGAGTTGGTATAATTTCTAACCCTATTATGATTTGAATACAAATTCTTGATGAACACTCTCAAAAGTTCATAGATCATCTCCTTAGAAATATGACCAGAGGAATATCGAAAGTTATCCATTTTTATGCGAGATCGTTGTAGTTATCTCTATAAAAACATGTTAATTTTTCAGTAACACCATCGTAAGCATATATGCAAAATTCAGTGTAAAATATTTTTTTTTACGGGGTGATGTTTTGTTTCTGTCACGTGTTTTATATTCGTAACTATGCAAGCAAAAAAACAATCAAAAACTTTCGCATGTGTGGGCGATGTTTGATTCCACCGAGTAATCACAATAAACAATTTAAAAAGTGATTATATTTTTCTTTACACAATACATTTTCAAATAAAAGCAAGCATACTCCCTACAATTCTAAATCAGTAATGAAAAACACCCAGATTGGAAGGTGTTTGTTTTTTTTATTCCATCTAGCTTCAAGTAATTTAAAAAAGATTTGTATATAACAAACAAATAAACTGAATATTTCCAACAATCTGAATAGTAAAATCGTATTCAGTGGGCTTGCATCAAATTGACATTAATTTTATTGTTTCAGTGGGATTTATTTGGGTTTATTAAACATATAAAATCTAATTTCTATGCGCCGATGTTGACGTGATTACATAAGGATCGTGATCCGGCTTCTAACTGACTGGTTTTAAAAACAACATACCTATTTTAAAATACAATTGAAAATATGTGGTTGAAATAAAGGATATTATGTTATTTGCGAAACAAGACTGTTTAAAGAGAAGCAAAAAATATTACAGTGAAATAATTGAAGTAAAAATCAGAACAGAGCATCATTGAAATGTTCGATAATCAAAAAATAAATCACTGTATAATAGTTGGCAAAATATTTTTTTTTCAAAGAAATGTATATATATATATATATATATATATATATATATATATATATATATATATATATATATATATATATATATATATATACAATAATAATAATAAAGCAGTCTAAACACTTACGTACCACGTCATCTGACGTACCACGTCACTACGTACCACGTCATATATATATATATATATATATATATATATATATATATATATATATATATATATATATATATCCAATCCAATAATAATAATAAAGCAGTCTAAACACTTACGTACCACGTCATCTGCGTATACTAATATTTGGCTCTAGCCTATCATTAAATCTCTATTCTATCTCTAGCACATCATTAAAAAGTACTGTTGACAGGAGATCTCCTTGTTGCAATCCCTTTCTCACTTCGAATTTTTACGTGGAAACGCACCCCTTCACCATTTTCCGTGGTGTCATCTTCGTCATTTGAATGATCCTTTTCGAGACTTGGACCAGTTTCAATGCTCGGTATAACTTCCTCCTTATGATTAGGCTCGGCTTGCTTGAAGTCGATGAACAATAAGTTCAAGTTAAGTTTCTGTTCATACATTTTATTCTGGATCATTTTCTGGACGAAGACCTGATCAGTAGTGGATCTGCCGGTTTTAAACCGTCCTTGGTATATATATATATATATATATATATATATATATATATATATATATATATATATATATATATATATATATATATATCTACTCCCTTTGGAAAGTTAAATTAAAAATAAATACAATAGAAAATATTATTTCGTAGGGTTTTTTTCCTTTTCCAGCGATGGATGCAAGTAAGGTGAGACTTACCTTCGCGCAATTCGTCTTTATTTTATTTCCATTTGTCATAATGTGCGGCGCGATAACGTAAGATAATGCTGTTAAAAGTGCCTTAACTTCGCAAAGCAAAATGATATAGCTGATGGTGGATTCAGAATCGTTGGTTCTAAATTTCATTTCCATATTCAACTGTCATATTACGTCGCGAGAATACTAATATTTCGGATTTACATCGACTTCGGTCTTTTTCCTTTCTAATTTGAATAAAAACCAATTTCGGTTTAAACATTGTCCTAAG
This sequence comes from Cosmopolites sordidus, assembly GCA_031761425.1. NCBI lineage: Eukaryota > Metazoa > Arthropoda > Insecta > Coleoptera > Curculionidae > Cosmopolites > Cosmopolites sordidus. The sequence goes on along the minus strand of JARFXV010000080.1, from coordinate 3,915,229 downwards.
GGGCATTCATAAACATATTACATACAGTCTATGTCCTTTATTATGCAAAATATGGGTTTGTCACTGCCTATTCAGTATGTATCTCTGTTCTAGATTGTTACATTCGTTAATACACATTTGGAAGCTACAACTAAAAATTTCATTAAATTACACGTAATAATTAATCCACAATTGTAAAATTGAAATTAACTTGCTTCATTGGGAGTCTGCTGGACATTTTAGATTGGATGCTAATCGTTATTTTAGGGTTATTATTTTATTCACGTATATCCTATCAAAAAGTAACGTGACTCGTTTCATAAACTTGTGTTCTTTATGTATCGATAAAACCATTTGTTTTTTTTTAAGTTGGTATTACTGCCCTTAACATCCAAAAAAAGATTAATATAATCGCGTTAAGTTAGAATTATAGCTTCTTTTCTAAATGTTATAATTTTTGTCGGCGATTTTTTAATATGGATTAAGGTCTCGAATAAAAATTTTGCATTAAGTGTGGACTAAGGAACGAAATTTCTTGTTCTGGTTTATTTATAGGACTTTGAGCACTTGAAGATGAACCTCGTTTAGAAGAATCTGCCACGTCAACTTCCAACAACCAAACCAAACCAAACCAAACCAAACTAAATCAAACCAAAACTAAAAGCAAAAGCATGGATCTTGTACTGAGTGCTTATTGATTAACTATTAGAGGCTATATTATGCTAACCCACCATCGTACACTGCAATACTTATTCATCAATTTTTTGCTAAAAAGCAAAAAAACATCGTTCTACAAGCACTACATTAACCAGATATGGCACCGTGTGATTTTTTCCTATTCGCTGAATTGATAAAACCGCTTCGTTGACGCCGTCTTGAGTTTATCGAAGCCATTCATGAGAGTTCACTTATCATTTTGGAGGTAATGCAAAAAGCCTAGTTTTATACACCCACACCAATCAAAGACAGTGTAACTGTCGAAATGCTAAAAGCTGGTGGTCAGACGTTACATAAAACACTGGCAAAATTATATTCAAAATGCCTCAAGGAACGAAAGGTACCTGACTTATGGAAAAATGCAGAAGTGATCCTTTTACATAAAAAAGGAGCACAGGAAAATTTAAAGAACTACTCTCCCATAAGCCTCCAATCAGTAATGTACAAAGTTTTCACTAAGATAATATCTAAAAGAATATTAAGAAAACTGAATGACGCATAACCAAAAGAGCAAGCAGAATTTACAACTGGATTCAGTACAATGGATCACATTCGGGTTGTACAGCACGTCATAGAAAGGCACAGCAAATACACCATGCCACTGTGCTTGGCTTTTATCGACTACGTAAAAGCATTTGACTCCATTTCAAAGCATGCCATAATGGATGCACTGCTTAGCCAAGGGGTGAACAGGGCATGTGTGAACCTATTGGGATCGATATATGACGGAGCTACAGCGACAATTCACCTTGATCATCTTGAAGTGGGAATTAATGTAGAACGAGGTGTACGACAGGGTGAGGCAATATTGCCTATTCTTTTCTCGGCTGGCCTTGAGAAAGTATTCCGTAAACTGGATTGGGAACAGGATGGTGTAAAGGTCAATGGTGCAAACTTAAACCATCTTAAATTTGCAGATGATATCGTTCTCCTTTCCCAAGACCTAGAAGAGCTGCAAAGACGCATGCAAGAACTGCAAAAGGCTGGCCAACAACCATTTGGCTTAAAAATAAACCTGAAAAAGATTCAGGTTATGTTTAATAAATTCGCAGAAGACAAAATAATTTCAGATTTAGGGAGGGATTTGGAGACTGTGGACCACTTTATATATCTTAGGCAGAGGATTTCAATGGAGGGGAAGCCGGGGATGTGGAACGGCATGTTAAATGTTGCTGTCAGGCATTTGGCAGGCTCAACATAGTGTTTAAAAGCACACTCCTACTTTGTCTGAAAAGAAAATTCTTCGAGCAGTGTATCCTACCCTTTATGACATACGGAAGTGAAACCTGGACACTCACATCGCAATCAATTCAAAAACTTTGGGTAGCACAGAGGAGAATGGAAAGATGTATGCTTGGCATTACAAGACGAGACACAAAACCCTGCGCATGGATCAGGGAACAAACGAAAGTGTGTGATATCACTGGAAGAATAAAGCAATTGAAATGGAGATTGGCAGGCCATATAGCGAGACGATGGGACAACAGATGGACCAAGGCAATTCTGGAATGGATACCGCTTGATCATAACGACAGAGTAGACTCACTCTTGTAGCTATATTGTTGAAAAACAGAAAAACATTTGTTAAACTCATAGAAGAGAGTTCTATCATGGTTCGTCTGGGGACAATTTTTATGATAGTAGTAAAATATACTTCAAAAACACTTATCGGCCATTATTTTTTCTCTAAAAATACTAAGCATTTTATTACAATGTAGATTTGCTAGCTTTATTACTCTTAAGGTAGAACGAAAATTGTATTTGAGTTTAACTAGTTCATTTTTATGTTCAGCAAAAACAATATTTGATCTGAAACAGTAATTTTAGTTGAATTATTAAATATCGCTCCGCCTGTCAACCCGGTTTACAAAGAGATGGACATAAGCAGCAAGGACTCAGAAACAATATTACGTAAACAGTATTTTAAAGTTAATATTCATATTGCGTAAATATATTAACGGGAAATTCCTTCATAACTTTCTTAGATCATTATATGATATAGACAATACTCAACATATGTCAACATGTAAATAATATTATTAAAAGAAAATTTTTCAAGTATTCAAAATGCAAAATTAATTCGATAATATTGTGGTGTATTCTTGGTGTAATATTTGATTAAGACCAGCCGTTTAAGTTCAACCTCAACATAACACAGAACCTTTAATTTCAATCTAACCAATAATTACTCGGAAAATTTAAAGGCATTTATAGCTGAATCCTCATTATTTAAAGCTTTACATAACAAGCATGTAATAATGTAGTGTATTATTATATTAATATGTTTAATTAAGATACATTATGAAAGTATTTCTATATATAGAAATATAATCATAATCCGTAAATCCATTCTCAATCCGTCATTTTTATATTTTACATTCGCTTTTAATACATTTATTTTTTATTATTACTTATACAGTATGGCAAATAATGTATGAAAAATCCCACCTCAGCTGTGGCCATTGCTAGAAGGTAAAGAAAAAAGGTTTAAAGTCGTATGAGTGAATATACTCCGCTGCTTACTCTAAACCTAATAACGAAAATTAAACAGAGGTTACAAAGGCTTTACAAAAACATATTGCGGCCGTTACTTTCACTTTACAAATATTTAACAGGCATTTGTTAGATTTTAAAAGCCTGAGCTTTGTCTCACATAAAGCACAATAAAATTTTTAATGGGTTTTCACCAGTTCCATTCTATGCGCACTTAGGGCTAGTTTTGTTCTGGGACAGTTGTTTTAGTTGTATTATTAAAGCTCTCCCGAACTGTCAACCATAAACTGTATTTAACTGTCAGATGCTTTACTAGGGATGGCCACAAGAGACAAAGGTTAAGGTACGACGTCATTTAAATACTGTCAAATTTGCATCCTTCAAATAAATGAAAGTGACGTGGGTTTTATGCAATAATTAATTTAAATCCTTACCTAAAATAAATATCAGATTCAAATTATGAAACATATATCTCAGCAACTAAAATCAATTAGTATTACACAATGTATCAACATTGTAGTCTTTTGTGATATTTAAAAATGGTTTTGCGTTAAAATATTCATGTAAGTATATAAGTATTAATGTATATATGTTGTGAAACAGCAAAAAAACTGTTAAACTTCTATAAAATAACTCATACACTGAGTAAGGGAGATGAATATGCTGGGAAATTCAATGGACGCTTTTGAGTGAGTTCATTCTAGACAACTTGTAAGAGATATCTCAGATGTAATAAAATTACAGCGTTAGGAAGTATATTAATCCTTCAAACTATTATACTTAAACGTGTATTATGGACGATACATCGGAAGATCGTACAAGCCAAAGGAAAATTTTGATTTTGACCTCAGGCAGATATCGTAATATAAACGCGTAATATAAGCGCTTTAAAACCTGACAAATTTCCTACTTCTTTAACAAAAGAAATTCAGTTCACTTAAAACTCTTAACATTATAATTTATAGCAACTACATTTTTATAGTTTACGACTATTAAAACTCTTGTCATCAAATAACCAAAATCAACTGTCAACAGAAAAAAGGAAGCGCCCATATGAATTCCTTTTTTTGCCTTCATAAAATAAATTATGTTGGTTAAATATGGAAATGTATATTTAAATCCACTATTCTGAATCTACCATCACGTTAATATTATGCTTTTAGAACTTAAGGTACTTTTAACAACATTACTTTGCATTATCACTACGTATATCGTGACAAATTAAAATATAATAAAGACGAATTAAGCCAGAGTTATATCTAGAGCAGAAAAGCAAAGTAAAAATTAAGCTCATATGACAGATTATTCTATAGTAGTTACTTTAAATCTATTAGAGGAAATTTAATAGGGGTTACAAAGAGTGCTTTGTAGACCTGTTGCAACCATTATTATAACTCTGAAAATATTTAACAGTTTCTTATTACGTTATAAAAATGTACATTTTTGTACTAGAGCTTTGAAGTAGAATAAAATTTTATTAGTTTCTAAAGAGAAAAAGAGAAGGTTCTAGTTTTAAAGATGTCGAGAGTTTAATTATTAAGATTTAATTTAGATCCTTACATATAATATGCTAAATGTAAACGTAATAGTATAATGAAAAATTAAGTTTTGCTTCCTTCATCCAAAACTCTTTTCATTCTGTTTTCTTTCCATTTTTTTGGGTTCTCTGTAATAGCTATTTCCATTCTATCTTTTAGAAAGCCTGTCACTTTTGAGGCCGCATATATATATATATATATATATATATATATATATATATATATATATATATATATATATATATATATATATATATATATATATATATATATATATCCCAATCAATTCTAAAACTTCGGGTAGCACAAAGGGGAATGGAAAGATCTATGCTTGGTATTACAGGACGAGACCGAAAGTCTTGCGCATGGATCAGGGAATAAACGAAAGTCTGTGAAATCATTGGAAGAGTAAAGTGATTGAAATGGAGATGGGCAATCCTGGAGTGGATACCGCTTGATCGCAACCGTCCGCGAAGAAGACCGAAAGCACGATGGATTGATGACATCGTTAAGTATATTGGACCAGAGTGGCAGAGGAAAGGCCAGGGCCGTAAAAGTTGAAAACATGCAGAGGCCTTCATCCTGCAGTGGATTAACACGGGATGATGATGATGATGATACATACTCATCCATATTGATAGCAAAAAAACCATTTTCACATTAAGGGCCGGTTCTACAATGCAAGAACATACCAGGTATAAGCCATACTTGGAATAAAATTTGAAACGCCCGTTCTGTCAGTTTTATTCCAAGTATAGCTTATACCTGGTATATTCTTCCATTGTAGAACCCACTCTAAATAAAATTTGTATTATACGTATACACTTTATTTGTATTTATTTTATGGAATATTGATTACAGCAGATTAAGTACTAATTCCCTGATAAATAATAATAAAAAATATCACAAGATCAAGTTAATCTGAGGGAAAATCCGAAGTTGAAAATATCAATTCTAGTCACTATGAATCGAATACATAGAAAAAAACGCATTTTTTATACTCGGAAACATCCATGGATCACGCAAAGTCAAACTAAGGGACTAGGAGACAGTTAATCATTACCTTTGGCCCAATTCTTTAAGAGATTGCGTGTAAACAAGAAAATATATGAGTAGGTGCTTGTCGGTTGTCACTTTCTTAGTCCACATATTACATTCTGGCGCTGTTGATACGCAAAATAAATCGTCTGATATAAAAATATACTGTATAGTGTGAGTGTCCGTGAGATACACACGTCGAAAATATGTAAGAGAATATATTTAGCCTTCGAAAACAGATAGAAATTTTATATATTTTATTAGGAAAGGTTCATGTTGTAATTCTAAAATAATGGAATTTACCGTCGCCAGATTCCTAACTCAAAGTTTTATTTTTCTCCAAGCAAATAGTATAAACAGTGCAAAATGTCGAATACACGTGCCGTCTGTAAAAAAACCGTAAACGTTAAATTGCCTGGCGAATTGTTTTACTGCTTTATGTCCTATCACAGGGGAAGTATATTAATATTATCGAAAACCTGCAGATCATCTTTACAAACATTAATGTTTGTACATCAAACCTGCACTGTTTATAAAAGTTAAAATTGCAAAACTGGACTAAAAAAGAAGTATAATGAATAAAAAACTATGTCGATTCCAATAACTATAACTGAACAAAAAATACATAATATATCTAAAACTCACCTCAGAACACTTCAAACAATACTTAAAATTCGTCAATACTCACTATATACAGGGTTTAAGGGTAAATTCATTCGTAAATTTAACCAACGATTTTTCACGTAATTTTAAAGAAAAAAATCCATATAATATGTATCCAAAACCTAAGAGGTTCCCAAAATAAAAATTGCAATTACATCACCAATCGAAAAGCTATGATAAGGATGAACCTTTTAGGCAAATATGTAAAAAAGCCCATTTGACTAATATTAATTTGTTATTATTTTGCGTTAATATTTTCCTTGGAAAGATAGAAATATCAAATAAGATAAAAACAATAATAATTTAAAAGGTAATCAACAATAACGTAGAATGGCGAGACATGTACTCTAACAAAAAACATAACACGCGTGTAAATGCAATGGAAATGGAGAACAATGAGAATTTTCTGACGAAAATAGAGAACAAAACAAAAAAAGACAGAATCAAAAATCATACAATTAGAGAAAACCTATAGATTGAACCCAAAAATGATAAAAAAAGCAGGGCAAAATGGCAACTGAGGTGGTATGTGGTGGACATGTGTGTCACTTGCCGGAAAACAGACTCACAAAAAGAGTCTACCAAGCGCGAGTGCAATAACCTGTGCGAGTGCGAGTGCACCTAACGGTATAAAGGCAGAGAATTAAGTCAGTTATTATTTTACGAATAAACTACAAATAATGAACATTGTTAAAATATTTGTTTTTAATTATGAATCATTGTCCCATCCTGAAGGATGTGGCAACGTCTACTACACAATTGGCATAATATGAAAAATAAATCTATATAACAATGCACAAGCTTGAAGACCTGTGAAGAAACTAGTGGAAAATTCCCACAACACCCGCCTATCTTCCAGACTTTATACAATCAAATTTTCAGATTTTCCTATCCATGTAAAATGTCCTCATAGAGATACACATTGTTGAACCTCAATTACCACCAAGATTGTTATTTCAAAATTGCAACAAAAATTATTTCTGTGTTTCAGTGTATGCATTTACGTTCGATTTATAACCCAAAAATATATTCTGCGCCTTGGGGAAAAATTATTTTTATTGACGAAGCGCACTTCTAGCTTAATGGGTTTGAAAGCAAACATAACTGTGATTCATTCACATTCATGTGAAACATCTAGTGATTCAAGACTTACCGCTTCATCTCCAAAAAGGCACTTTTTAGTGTGGTTTTTTGGCTGAAGGAGTGATAGTACCTTATTTTTTGAAGCCAATGATCGAAGTCGTATTACTGTTAATAATGAACGCTTTAAAAATATGCCTACAGAATATATTTGGCCCGAACTAATAAACTTGGATATAAACAATGTTTTCCTTTCAACAAATCAACAAATTTCCAGGATGCGTTATTTCGAGAAATGGTGACCAAGGTCTACTGACTACCAATATCATGTAATATCACGCCCTTGGATTATTTTTTGTGGTGTTATGTTAAATTTCAGGTTTACTGAAATAATCCCGGAACAATTCTTCAAGTTAAACAAAATATTCACGCAACCATTAAAAAAATACCACACGATCTGTGCGAAAGAGTAATCGAAAATTGGATCTGCAGAATGCATTTCGTCAGACGAAACTTAGAACGTCATTTGAACGACATTATTTGATCTTCAATATTAAATAAAAATTACTGGATGTATTACCGGAATATTTTTCGGCATATATTCCAAATAATTTAAACCACAGCTTCTACAGCAAGACAGCTATTGTAAATTTTATAGTAGAATGACTAATATATGACCCTCTTAAAAAAGAGGTTTATATTCGTGAAATAAAAGTAATTAAGGGAAATTGAATTAGTCTCGCAACGCTTGGGGGATCATATTATGGCTTCGTAATTTGTATCCTCTTTAATGGTGAAGTTTTCGATATAAATGGACTGTGATAGAATTAAATTCAATCATCTCTCTGATTATACTAATAAAATTAGCAAAACGCCTATCTATAAACTACAAAATGAAAGGCCTCCTTACACTAAGCTTAAAAAATAATCGTGTTGAAGAAAAAAATCACTTGGATTTCAATATAGGTGATAATAAATGCCCTAAACAACCGAGAATGCCAAATTAAAAACATTATTGTTTTATTATTGTTTAAAAGCAATACATTTTTCAGATTTTCCGGTCCATGTAACATGGCCTCATAGAGATACACATTGTTGAACCTCAATCCAAAGATTGAAAAAAAGGTTTTCGCTCAACACTCCAAAATTTCTAAAAAATAAATTGACTATTTACCGTATATTTAACACACCAAGCAAAGTGCATCAATATTCTAGCAGCCATGTTGATTTATTTTATTCAGATTTGAAGATATGATTTATCAGAAATTGGCTACATGCGTTTTTTGTGAATTTCTCGAAAACCGTTCGAACTGCGCTTGTCGCCATTCTCTTTCCCATTATTATGTTTATATAGTAGTGCATATTAGTAGAGACTGACTTTAATTTTCGTTGCAAAGCGCAATATTTCAAGAAATGGAAATTTGTCATTTCTAGATATTTGGGGGCTCCAAACCACGTCCATCAATATTCTAACAATCGATTTCCTTTAACTGTTAAAAAATAAGAAATTAATTTAAATTATTATTATATTCCCTCGATGGCGCTTTTAGGAATATCTTGGAAACCGTTGGCGATATCAGTCTGCGCTTATCCTCATTCAATCTCCCTTTACATTCTCGCTCTAACAACATATTTTCATTTTTTCTTATCAGTTTGTATCTTATCAGCCAGTTTACGTACCTGGCTTCAATAATGCATGAGACTGGTGTCTGTGGATCAGAAATAAAAAGGGGCATTGTATTGAGACACGCTCCTATGGAAAAAGTGCGAAAAACATGGAGTGATCGTGCTGTAACTCTTAACACGAAGAAGAGACTGGTATTCTCAAACTGTATTTACGTCTGTGAAACTTGGACAGTGAAGGAGGGATGCTGATAATTGGCAAAATTGATGACAGAAGACCTCGAGGACAAAATTGATGACAGAAGACCTCGAAGACGAACAGCCAAAATATGGATCGATCAGACTCGTGGCATCATCGGATTGCCACTGGACATAATTGTGCGGATGGCAGAAGATAGCGGTGAATGGCGGAAATCGATATCCAGATGCACAAAACATTTGAATTGCGATACTCATGAGTTTAACGATTAGAAAGAGATGCAGAGTTACATATTTGAATAGAAATTGATTGACTTTGAAGTTAGATTTTAAAAAATATTTAATTTTGAGGATAATATATCGTGTTCTTCAAAAAATCATTTAATAGGCGTACTAATATTAGATTCGGAATAAGAAAAAATTTGCTGTTGACAAGAAAAGTGTCAGTTATGAAAAAGAAACAAAAAGGGCATTAATCATTTTAAAGTATTGTGAATACATTATCCTGATAAGAGAATGATACCAACTCGTTATGTATGGTAAATTGGTAAAATCAAAACAAAGAAAAACCAATACATAATTGGAGATAAACTAATATCTAATTAATTTTAATTTCTAAAGTTTCAGACAATATTTCATACAAACGTTAGTTTATTAACTTAAAGGTGTAAAATATAGCGTCGCAATGCTTGCCGAAATCTAACTTTGTCCAACTCAATTAAAACCTTAAAGGGATTTTAATTGTGGATGGCGCCCATGAGAGTTTATTTGGTTTGAGCAGTGCTAAACATTTTAGTTTTAAAAGCAATTAAATAGAATCCAAACGGCTTCCTCCCAAGGCTAAATTTGACACATCCCGAAAGAATTCGGCATGATAACAATATATTAAGTTTCGGAAGC